>VWZE01022649.1:117868-130120 GCA_013396675.1 Eubucco bourcierii
AGGGAACTCCCAAACCATCACAGAGCTCCCACTAGGTTTTACATCCTGGGGCTCATCCATCACCTCCACAAAGCTTTTCATAGAACAGAACCATAGAATTATTACGGTTGGGAAAGATCTTTAAGATCATCAAGTCCGACCATAACCTAACTACCTGAGCACCAGACTAAATCCTGAAGCACTACATCAACACTTGTTGAACACCTCCATGAATGAAGCTCATACCTTTCTCTGTCTACTTCTTCAAACCTGAAAAATTCCAGTTTACCTTTGGAAAAAAAAAGGCAAGGCAAAGGCAAGGTCAAACCAAAAGAAAAACCCAAACCCAAGCCAAGCTCCCTAACAAAGCACAGCAACAGCAAAGTGTCCAAGTGGCAGCAGTTTTACAAATGTGCAATTTCCTTGATTTCATGTAACTGCTGGTTTGTTTTTTTTTTTCTTGTCTAAAAGAGAGAGGCTTCAGAGCTATTATTTTCTCTGAGATAATTAACTAAATAGTTATATCTGTAATTCAGTTACAATTTTAATATCTTCTAGAAATATAAAGTATCTCTTCGGGCATTCTCTTCATTTCATCCTAAAAAAAAGTTAATAGTACCATGTTACATTAGGAAAAATGTGGTGCAATTATTGACAAAGACTTCATAAGAGAGGGTGATAACAACAACACCTGAGGGAAATTTCTGTTTCTCTAAGCACAGAGACACGAGACAATAAAATCGATGCCATGTTCAGTGGAGCAAAATAGAAGAATCCTTTACAACGGTCTGATTCTCATCAGTTTTCTTCCTTTTGTTTAAGATGGAAGCACGCTTAGGGGAAAAGCTGGATAAGATAACAACTCTGGCCAAAATATGTGCCAAAAAAAGAGTTCTAATCAGCTACAGATTTTCCACTTCATTCCCTGGAGCTGAGTCGGGGATTATAGATTGATCCTGTTGTGTCCCTATAGCTTCATGAAGAAGAATCTTTCCCCTCAGCCTCAGTGTAGCCTTCCAACAGATATGCATGAGTTATGTATGGGAAGGGTAGAAGTACAAATGCTTTTGCAGACCTGAACAAATGTTAGGAGAAGAGTTATCACTTGAACTGATTCAGCATTTAATGTCCTCACAGTTAAGTAATCCTCAGAAAAGCTTGCAAAGGAGGGAGTTAAGTTTTGCAATACTCTCTTTACAGATGGAGAAACTCAGGACATAGGCAATCAAGGAAATCACAGCAGACTAAATTTGGCTGTAAATTACACTATGCCCTATTACTTGATCACTTTTGGACATGAGGCAAGAATTTTGAAGGTGCTTAGCTGCCCAAGATGTCTAATTTCAGCAGGAGCCAAGTGATCAGCTCTTTTTAAAAGTCAGACACAGCTTGTGCATAGTTGTGCCTTTTGTTGGTTCCTCTTCTGTATGTTTAGTGACAAAATTCCTTCATGACTAATGTGAGGCCTGTCAGAAGACTGAGAAATTTGTGGATTCCAGAATTTAGTGTCTAGTCCATCCTTCTTGCAGTAAACTACTGCATGTGTTGCATCTATGCTCAGCTGTACTGGTATTATTAATCACCAGTTTAAAACACAATAGGTGAAGGAAAGTGTGATGAATGCTATGGCGCATGACAGGTTATCTTTTAACTTGTTCTCTTGCAAAACAGTAAAGCAGTCACATTTCTCATTTCATTCTGGATGCTGGTAATTAATTGAACAGCCTGTTAATGAGTGGGGAGCATTAATGATTCCGCTCTTAGCTGCCTTGTCTGGAAAACAAGCACATTCCTGCTCTTTCTCCCTCTATTTTGCATATATAAAAGCTATTTTTCTTTGCTACTGTTCAGTCAAGAGAGTCTCACTTTGCATTTTTTTGAGGAGGAAGTGTACTCCTTTAAAAATGACCCTTTCAAGTGGCTCCTCTCCACCGACCCATTTGGAATCGTTTGAGGCAATGGATTATTTGCTGCTACAGATTAATGTTTGTGGCTGTTCCCTTCCACTCCTTTTCCCAACAGCTACTCAAGACAGTAGCTAAATAGTTATTAACTATTCATGAGTTACTCATATGACCTACTTCGAATCTTCAAGTCTTGAATCAGGCACAGCTACAACACGGAGAGATAAGGGGCTGTAGTGAGCATTGTTAATTAGAGTGCTACTTGGAGTTGATCTCATGCATGTCTTTCAAGCTCACCTTGCCATCACACCGAATTGAAAGAGGGCATTTGCTAGAACAAATGTTTCAAAGATGGACAATAAATGCAGGAGAGCTCAAAAGGATTAATTAGCAGTTCAAAGGGAAAGGGAAACAGGAGAGAAAAGGCATGGATAGGACACTAGCAGTCTGCAGCTCTTAAAGTAAGAATTCAACGGCATTGTCAGGCTGAAATTAATTTTATCTGACGAATTTATTTGCTGTTCACCTTGGAATCACGTTGGAAATTATCAGCCTTCAGTTCACTCATTTTTCCTTCCCACTTTCTGTGTAGGAGCGGATTAGAAATAATGGAACAAGAGCAAGATCTGAACTTCTGACCTTTAGATGGCTGCATGCCAGTCAGGCTTTTCTGCTTCCACTTTCTCCCTCAACTGGTTGGCAATTTTTTTTTTTTTAAATTTTTTTTTTTTTTAATTTAACCACTCTTTCAACAGATGAGCTTGCAGAAGAAAAGTGTTGCCATAAAGGCATTTTAAAAATACTACTGGAAATTGCTGATACGACAATACTTCTTTTCCTTCTCCTTCCCAGATGGGCTGAAACTTGCCACTTTTGGGTTAAAAAAAAAAAAAAAAAAAGTTTCCTACCACATGATGCTGACACACATCATGTTTTGCTAAGAACATTCTGAATCTGCTATTTTTAACCTTTTCCCCCTCCCTCCCCTCCTATTTCACACGAAAAATAAAAGCAAATGACAATCTGCAGTTGTTGCTCTTATAGAATCGTAGAATGGTAAGGTTGGAAGGGACCTCAAGGATCATCCAGTTCCAACCCCCTGCCATAGGCAGGGACACCTCCCACTAGTACAGGTCACTCAAGGCCTCATCCAACCTGGCCTTGAACACCTCCAGGGAGGGAGCAGCCACAACCTCCCTGGGCAACCTGTGCCAGTGTCTCACCACCCTCACTGTAATATGTGGCCTTGCTCAGATTTTCCCATTCCCAGAGTTTCAGTCCAATGATCCTGGCACTGAATTGTTCAATATCTCTACATCTCTAGCTTTGCTGATTGTCACTCTCAAAATAATCTAACCCACTGTGCTTACTTATGAGGTCAGTCAACTATGTGGTGGAAAAACTTGCTTCAACTGCTTTAGGGTGAGGAAGGAAATAAAGAGATATTGCTGTTTCACTACAAGTGACTCAATAACTAGGCTATCAACCAAGCTGTAAACACTTTTCCCATGTCATCTATGAGAGCTACTCTGTCTGGCACCACACCACAAGAGGAGATCCTACACTGTGACTCTTCTCATAGGAAATCCACCCAATGAACTGACTACCTAATACCTGTTAGGAGGAAGCAATTCATTTGCAGGCCTTGCTAGGGTTTCCTGTTGGATTCTTCAAGGTGTAAGCTTTCACAAGTACAAACCTCCTCTAGCTTTCTCCAGACACCTACCAGTTTTAAATCATGATGCTTCACTCTTATGATTCTTGACAACTAGCTTAAGCATTGCAGATATTGTTGGTGTGGCTTGGGTTCCTAAGTCCTATTATCACATGAAAACTAGTGTGTGTCATTCAGGTATCTAAATCTTAGTGATGCCACAAGCATTCCACTTTATAAAATTCCAGCATGCTTCTTCAAGACTTCTCTCTTTTTGTTTTTTTTTTTTTCCCAGTAACTTGTGGACCTGTAAGACATTTGAAACTGGATTCTTAAATCCCCAAAATAACCACCAGTAGTTAACTGAAAAACTGAACAACAAACTTCAAGCATTTATCTGTTAATTCCACTAATTGTAGTAATTGGTTATTTACTGATCTGGTAAATTAGTTGCCTGTTGGATTCATTGTTACTATAATAATTACAAATGTGAGTGAATAAACTGAGTGTTAAACTGGCTGAGCTAGAAAGCTGCCCTGTTAGGGGTGTTCTGAGGTTACTTCATTCTTCCTCTACAGGAAAACTGTACCAGAAGATGTGGAAAAGAAAATTCTAAGTAGGAATTTCAAAGCAAAAAAACCCAAACAAACAAACAAACAAAAAAAACCCACCATGACACAGCAGGTACTAATTAGAGGTAGTGGCTAATTTGTCAAGAATAATTGATAAAATACATTTTGCAGTTTTATTCTTTATATGTCCATAAGGAAAAAAAAAAAAAAACAACCAACCAAATTCATTAATTTGTCCAAAATGCTGCAGTATTTCCTCAGAGATCCCCTTTTGGTCTGTGTTTTATTCATGCTAATTTTATATTCACCTATTACCATCCAAAAACTGTGGCACACTATTAGCCTTTCTGGCTAGAAAGAAAGAATCCTTTCTGTCTTGCATCAGATGCTTCATGGGTGTAACATCTAACACAAGAGTCCCAAAATCAGAACCAAACTTATTCCATATTCTGTACTGTGTGCACTTCTGGAGCCCTCAGCACAGGAAGGACATGGAAGTGTTGGAGTGGGTCCAGAGGAGGTCATGAAGATGTTCAGAGGACTGCAGCAGCTCTGCTATGAGGACAGGCTGAGAGAGTTGGGGCTCTGCAGCCTGGAGAAGAGAAGTCTTCCGGGGAACCTTAGAGTAGCCTTCCAGTATCTGAAGGGGGCTACAGGAAGGCTGTGAAGGGACTATTGACAAGGTCTTGCAATGACAGGACAAGGGGCAATGGGTTTGAACTGGTAGAGGGGAGATTTAGACAGGATGTTAGGAGGAAGTTGTTTGTTGTGAGGGTGGTGAGACACTGGCACAGGTAGCCCAGGGAGGTTGTGGCTCTTCCCTCCCTGGAGGTGTTCAAGGTCAGGTTGGATGAGGCCTTGAGTGCCCTATGCTAGTGGGAGGTGTCCCTGCCTGTGGCGCAAGGTTGGAACTGGATGATCTTTGATGTCCCTTCTAACCTTACCATTCTATGATTCTATGATTTTATATTCTCTTCTTAATAGTCAGGGATTGGGAAGAGACACAATCATGTGTATATCCCGTCGTTTAGTTTTAAAATTCATGTAGCTACAAACTACAACAACACACTTGCATTGTGCAAACAAATGAAAAAAAAAAAATTAAGTGAGTTGTCTGGCTAAGTTGAATTAAATCTCCAGTTTAAATAGTGCTTTTGCAACAAAATGTGAAGCTAGCACTCTTTGTTGTTTTTTTTTTTTTTTTTGTTGGTTGGTTTTGGTTTTGGTTTTTTTTTTCAGATATTAAGTTTATTTGCTAGGCTTGCAGTGAAGAGTGGAGGGGAAAAAAAAAATCTCTGTGTGGATGAATGTGAAGCAAGTGCATTAAAACAACTGGAACAGCTCTGTGTGGAAAATACATTGCTCAGCAATAAGGATAATTCATTAATATTTCCAAGCTAGGAAGAGTTGGAGGAGAACCCATTTGGAAGGTAACCAAGCTAGAATACGCCCAATTACTGGGCCTTGAATGTTTCCAAGATTTTTTAGAAGGTTGCTGTGTTTCATGCTGACAAGTGTTCCCTTTTGGCATCCCAGCCCTTCCTGGGCATACCAGAAGTGCATGTGCAGCAGCCCAACCTCATCAGCGGAGGGCACTGGTCCAGCATTCTCCTGGCAGCTCTGCTTCCCAATTGTCTTCACTATTTATTATTTGCTCAAGAGATATCTCGTTTAGAGGCATCAGAAATGTTCATGCAGTTATTTGAATAGACTTTGAAATAAAGCTGTCCAGGAAGCTACAGGGGAAAGAGAGAGATTCAGGACAACAAAATTGTACCGTTTCATAAACACATTTCCATTCCATTACCTCTAACTTGCTGCAGTAAATTGTAGCAATATGTCATAGTGAGACATTTTGTTCCTATTACAGCATGTACAGCATGTAGTAGGAGTCTGATATCCACACCAGACACACCAAAGTTGCCTTGAAACATGATTGTCTTTGGAAAAAAAAAAAAGAAAAGAAAAAAAGAAAAAAAGAAAAAAAAGTATACCTTTCTTTGTACAGTGAGGTGAGTCTCAGAATCAGGATCACAGAAGCACAGAATCACTGAAGCACAGAATCACAGAAGCACAGAATCACAGAAGCACAGAATCATAGAAGCACAGAATCACAGAATCAAAGAATCACAGAAGCACAGAATCACAGAATCACAGAATGTCAGAAGTTGGAAGGCACCTTGAAAGATCATCTTGTCCAACCCCCCTGCCAGAACACTATCATCTATCCCAGATCATGCAGGAACACATCCAGGTAGGTCTTGAATATCTCCAGAGAGGGAGACTCCACGAACCCCTAAGCACTGTTTCAGTGCTCTGTCACCCTCACAGGTTAAAAATCTGACTCTAAAATGGGCAGCAGTGCCATGGAGAGTCACCAGCTCTGGTTCATAAACATGAACCTGATTTTATCCCCAGACATTTGCATAGACAGATTAGAGTCAGATCACCAGTAATACTGTCAATATTTAAGGGCCAGTGTCTCAAACGACATTGTCAGGTGTCAGTTTCCCCTTACTGACACTGTGGCTGCCCTCTTTCTGTCCACTGTTTTATGTATCTCCACCCAAGTCAGTGATGTGAAGGTGTGAAAAAGAACAAGGAATGAAATACTTGAACTGGACTGTTAGAATCATAGAATGGTAAGGTTGGAAGGGAAATCAAAGATCATCCAGCTCCAACCCCCTGCCATAGGCAGGGACNGGCCCCCTTCAGATACTGAAAGGCCACTCTAAGGTCTCCTGGCTCTTCTGCATGCTGCAGAGCCCCAACTCTTGTAGCCTGTCCTCATAGCAGAGCTGCTACAGCCCTCTGAGCATCTTCGTGGCCTCCTCTGGACCTGCTCCAACACTTCCATGTCCTTCCTGTGCTGGTGGCTCCAGAACTGCACACAGTACTCCAGGTGAGGTCTGAGAAGAGCAGAGTAAAGGGGTAGAATCCTCTCCCTTGCCCTGCTGCCCACACTGCTCTAGCTGCAACCCAGCACACAGTTGCTGTCTGGGCTGCACTCACACTGCAGGTTCATGTTGAGCTTTTCATCATTCCAGACCCCCAGGTGCTTTTCCTCAGGGTTACTCTCAGCCATTCACCACCCAGCCTTACTTTGATACATTTGAGTATCACCTTTTTATCTACCCCATCACAGTAAACACAGCCTCTAAAATCAACCTGTTTGACCTTTAAAGGTCTAACATCTCTAAACAGGTCTCATCTGTTACCAACATTTCAAGTAGCTTTTTAGTATTGTTAAAATCAAAACTCCTCTCTTTCTTGCTTTCACTTTTTAAGCGAAAAAGTGCCTCCTTTATAACAATGTTAAGTGGACAGCTTGCTGCCACCTTGCATTTCATATAGCAAATATCTAACATATTATCTCAGGTTTCCTAATCCTTCCTTTTTCTCTTTATCACCAATAATACTGTAAATATGAAATGCCAGTATTTTCTGTCATCTCTCTTGTCCATTCCATTTAGGCACAAGTTCTTTCCAACATAAGCCTCTTCAGACCATTAAAAGCTCCTGTGTCATCTTCCTGTATTGGAAAGTACATTGAATTTGCATTTTACTTCATCTAAACATATAATTATAAGCAAATAACTTCTACAAAGGGCAAACAGAGATTGAAAATTTTCCATCTGAATGTGCATACTTATTTTAGGCAAATTTTAGAAAGACAGGGTCATTAACAGGATGAGAATTAAATTATTGTTCAAATTGGAATGAATATTCATGGAAAAGTTTCCAGTCCTCTGCTATCACACATGACAGAGTTAAATTTCTTACACCCATTTTGCAACAAACTCTGATGGTCCCAATGCTTTTGTAAATACTGGAGCAAATGGACTCAAGTATCTGTTTGTTTCTGGGCTGGTCTCTCTCAAGCAGCCTCTCTAGCAGAGTGCCTTGTTCCTGCCCTGTATGACCAATGTTCTCCCGTGAACCCCATCTGCAGTCCTGTGTGCAGTTCTGGAGCCCCCAAGCACAGGAGGGACATGGAACTGTTGGAGCAGGTTGGGAGGAGGCCAGGAAGATACTCAGAGGGCTGTAGCAGCTCTGCTGTGAGGACAGGCTACAAGAGTTGGGGCTCTGCAGCCTGGAAAAGAGAAGGCTTCCAGGAGACCTTGGAGTAGCCTTCCAGGCTCTGAAGGGGGCCTACAGGAAGGCTAGGGCCTACAGGACTATTGACATGGTCTTGCAATGCCAGGACAAGGGGCAATGGGTTTGCACTGGCAGAGGGGAGACTGAAAGTGGGTGTTAGGAGGAAGTTGTTTGCAGTGAGGATGGTGAGACACTGGCACAGGTTGCCCAGGGAGGTTGTGGCTGCTCCCTCCCTGGAGGTGTTCAAGGCCAGGTTGGATGAGGCCTTGAGTGACCTGTACTAGTGGGAGGTGTCCCTGCCTATGGCAGGGAGTTGGAACTGGATGATCCTTGAGGTCCCTTCCAACCTTACCATTCTATGATTCTATGAATCCTCATTTGGGCAAGAATTGGCAGGGGAAAGGTCTAAGACTGTGTAGAATGTCTCAGGCCCCTTTGGCAAATTTGGCATTTTTGTCCTGAAATCAGAAGATAGTTGAGGTTGGAAAGACACTCAGGAGGTCTCTAGTCCGATGTCCTGCCCAGGTAGGTTCAGCTATGAGGTCTGGCTGGCTTGTTCATAGCTTTACTAAGGGAGAATTGCATAATCTTCCAAGGATGGAGATTGCAGCACTGACACAGACACCTGCCAGGCTGAGCTGTATCCCACCTTGGAACAGGAAGTGAAAAAGTGAGGTAGGACCAAGATTTTCAATTATTTTTTTTTCACAACACAAACCATGAGCACACAAAGAGTTACAAAACAACCATTTTACCAAAACCTGGGTTATTTACTGAGCACTCGAATCATTTGAGTTGTGAAATATTTCTGGAGCTGATGAGTTTGATTTAGAACAACAGGAAAGGGGAGGGGAGGGGAGGGAAGGGAAAATAAAAATAAAACAAAAAAGAAAAAAAGAAAAGAAAATAAAAGAAAAGAAAAAAGAAAAGAAAAGAAAAGAAAAGAAAAGAAAAGAAAAGAAAAGAAAAGAAAAGAAAAGAAAAGAAAAGAAAAGAAAAGAAAAGAAAAGAAAAGAAAAGAAAAGAAAAGAAAAGAAAAGAAAAGAAAAGAAAAGAAAAGAAAAGAAAAGAAAAGAAAAGAAAAGAAAAGAAAAGAAAAGAAAAGAAAAGAAAAAGAAAATCCAAAACCAACACCTTGAAAAAGTTTAATAATGCTGGAACCAAAGGAAAACAATGAAATTCAGCTCTTTTGTTGCTAATGAATAACCTGTTCCTTCCTTCCTCTCAGCTGAAGAATGGATGCCAGTAACTGGAACCAGAGTGTCTTATTTCAGTCCTAAACTACCTCGATCTGCTGGTCTCAAAGTAAAAGAAAGAAACAAGATGCCAGGTGTAATTTTGGTGTTATTTTATATACCAAAAGGTTGAATAAAAGTGGGAGTAAAACCAATGCCTTAATGAGCAGGAATAAAACTCATGCCCTCCAGTGTAACACTAGCAGATGATGCTATGACCCAGGTGATCCTGTATTCACAGGAGTTACTTATTAGAACCAAAAGGGACAGCATGATTTTGCGTGCAGGATTTTCTCACAGTCCCAGAGACTTCTCTACCTGAAGATTTATAACTGTTTTCCTAGATGTTCAGATGGCATTTTTGCGTATAATGGCAACAACCAAAAAGAGTCACTGCTACCTTTCCAATTTAAGTGCACAGGCATGATGCAGAAGTTTGAATTCATTAAGCTCAGTGGCAGAAATGGCTGTAGTGAAGATGTGCTTCTACATATGCTGGGGAAGTATCAAGCATACATATGAGTACCTGTAAGTGTGTCTAAATGCATGAGGAAAAGCTGCCAGTGATTTTGTTTTGCCTTGGATTTTAATATTTCTGAGTTTATGTGACACATTCTGCAATGACACACATTGTTTACACCAGGCAACGTGCTGAGCTCCTTAATTAACTAATCTCCTATAAAGAACAATTTACATGATGCTTAAAATCAAGAAAAAGCAAGTGCTAACTAAAACTAATTAAACCTGGAGGTCTTTCCCAACCAAAATTATTTTATGGTTCTATGATTTATACCTAGCAAAAGGGGAAATATAAAAGTACATTTTGAGGTACAGGTACTGATTGATCATTGTTTTCAGGTTCCCTCCATACACCTTCTCACACATACTGAGTGATCATTGCTTTCAGGTTCCCTCCATACACCTTCTCACACATACTGAGTGATCATTGCTTTCAGGTTCCCTCCATACACCTTCTCACACATACTGAGTGATCATTGCTTTCAGGTTCCCTCCATACACCTTCTCACACATACTGAGTGATCATTGCTTTCAGGTTCCCTCCATACACCTTCTCACACATCCTGAGTGATCATTGCTTTCAGGTTCCCTCCATACACCTTCTCACACGTACTGAGTATTGGCACATTGCCTACCCTTGCTTGTATCACTGTGCAACCCGAACCTGCTGCATGGCTGTGCACAATGGTGTTTATTGAATTGTTTCAAGGTTCCTATCAGGGCTTTGTTTCCTCTCCTCCTATCTGAGTGTTCAGATTTCTGGAAGTGGTTCTTTGATGTGTTCTCATAAACACAGAAGGATTTCCCCTCCCTTCTCCTTCCCTTCAATCCCCTCTTTGTGCTTGGAATAGTAATTCAACAACTAGCCTTTGTCCGTGTTGTATTTACAGCCACAGTTCCTTCAGAGATGGACGTATTATTTATTTATTTATCTTAGCTGGGAGGGGATGAGATCCAAACAGGAGGCATGTTTTTGGCAGCCTTTTGGGCAGTGCTTAAAGGAGAGCTATCTCTCTCCCCTGGGGATATTTTTCTATCACTTTTACTATTCCCTGAACCACAGTACATTTATTCTCAATTTGCTTGTGTGCCTTTACAAGTGGGATGGTAACGTTTGCAGAAAAAGGAGGTTCCTCTTGCTTTTATTTTGATGCTGTTTATTCCCAAACTGGTTTGGCAAGTTATTTAAAAAGGAATTGCATGCCCCTGTGTGCATGCTGAATGTTCTCTAGCAGTGGGAAACCTCTCTAGCTCTGCTGCTGAAAGGTCTTTAAAAGGATAGAAGCAAATCATCCTTTTCCTTCCACATACAAAGGGTCTGCTCTCCTCCCCCCACCAAAATCTTTGTAGAAAAGACATCCCCAGGCTTCACATATGGCCTCCCTTCTCAGCCACTGCATTCACTTAAAGGAAGATTTGTGACACTTTCTGTGACTTTTCTGCAGAGGAAAGTGTTTAGGTTCTTTTTTTTTTAGATGGTTTTCTTGCCATGATGTTTTGACCTATAAATTTCCCTATGTGATTTCTGTCCTTCAACAGGCAATATTGCAGCTGCCGTGAAGTCTATGCTTTTTTAATCTAAAGCTCTTACAGCATCTGCCATTAAAAAACATTTGTGACTCTGTGATTGCAGTCCCACAGCATCTCTCCCTGCTCTGCAAAAAAGCCCACAATGGCTACTGACATGATGGACTGAATAGCTACCCTCTAGTGAGATTTCCTGTGTCTTGTTTCTGCTGAGGAAATCACACTGCCTGTAAGCAATGGTGATGTTTCTAACTCCATGTAAAATACCTCCATGATGAAGAATGCAATTATTAGCAGACCTCATTCCATCCCCTTATGTTATTGCTTTCTAAGAATGCCATATCAGCAGTACAAGGCATGACTAGTACTTCTTGCCCAGGTGGCCAAGAAGGCCAATGGCATCCTGGCCTGCATCAGGAATAGTGTGGCCAGCAGGAGCAGGGAGGACATTCTCCCCTTGTACTCTGCACTGGTCAGGCCACACCTCGAGTACTGTGTCCAGTTCTGGGCCCCTCAATTTAGGAAGGACATTGAGGTGCTTGAACGTGTCCAGAGAAGGGCAACGAGGCTGGTGAGAGGCCTGGAGCACAAGCCCTATGAGGAGAGGCTGAGGGAGCTGGGACTGTTTAGCCTGGAGAAGAGGAGGCTCAGGGGGGACCTTATTGCTGTCTACAACTACCTGAAGGGTGGTTGTGGCCAGGAGGAGGTTACCTTCTTCTCTCAGGCAACCAGTGACAGAACAAGAGGACACAGTCTCAGGCTGC
>VWZE01022650.1:0-38436 GCA_013396675.1 Eubucco bourcierii
TCAACACGAGCCTGCAGTGTGTGCATGCAGCCCAGACGGCAATCGAGTCCTGGGTTGAAGCAAGAGCAGTGTGGCCCAGCAGGGCAAGGGAGGGGATTCTGCCCTTTTACTTTGCTCTTGTCAGACTCCACCTGGAGTACTGTGTGCAGTTCTGGAGTCCCCAGCACAGGAAGGACATGGAAGTGTTGGNAGAAGAGAAGGCTTTGAGGAGACCTTCTAGTAGCCTTCCAGTATCTGAAGGGGGTCTACAAGAAGGCTGAGGAGAAACTATTGACAAGGTCTTGTAATGACAGGACAAGGGGTAACGGTTTAAACTGGCAGAGGGGAGATTTAGACTGGATGTTAGGAGGAAGTTGTTTGCAGTGAGGGTGGTGAGACACTGGCACAGGTTGCCCAGGGAGGTTGTGGCTGCTCCCTTCCCTGAAGGTTTTCAAGACCAGGTTGGACAAGGCCTTGAGTGAGCTGTACTAGTGGGAGGTGTCCCTGCCTGTGGCAGGGGGTTGGAAGTAGATGAGCTTTGAGGTGTCTTCCAACCTTACCATTCTATCATTCTATGATTCTATGATTAATATACAGGTTGATACAATTGCTACTGTACTGCTCAGTACCAGTGTACTGTACAAGTGGTACTGTTCAGCTGAAGTTCAGCACTTGCTCATACAGAAGGCAGATTAACATTTTATTTTTTGCTTGTGCACAGTGCATTTTTCCATAGGCACTCTGGTTTTAATTTCTACTTACATGTGCAATTTGGAGCAGAGTTGCTTCAAAACCTACCATAGCTTTTTTGAGCTTTGCACATGTAAGTAGAAATTAGAACCAGGTTCTGAGGAGAAAGTTCTTCACTGAGAGAGTCGTTGGCTATTGGAATGGGCTGCCCGGGGAGGTGGTGGAGTCACCGTCCCTGGAGGTGTTCAAGGCGCGTTTGGATGTGGCACTTGGTGCCATGGTCTAGTCTTGAGGTCTGTGGTGACGGGTTGGACTTGATGATCTTTGAGGTCTCTTCCAACCCTGGTGATACTGTGATACTGTGTGATACTGATACTGGAATACAGGTTATAAAATGACTACCACCTCTTTCATATCAAATACCTAACCATATTTGCCTGTTCCATTTTTTAAAGTTATAAGGTAACACTGGAACACTGTATATGTTCATGTGTATGTGCCTAGGTACTAAAACGTCTCACAGCTTCTGACACTGGAAGAGAGGAATACAGTTTCAGCCACGAAAATCTGAATTAATTAAATTCCAGCAGGCATTTTACTAAACCATCAAAAACTACCTTCCTTCCTACAGTTTTATTGCAGTCTTGCAAGTAAAAATTCCCACAGTTGACAGAATAGTAGTTTCTCAATTTAATTCCATAGTCTGAAAAAAGTGAAACTTTTACTCTACTTAAAGGGAGGAGGAAGTAGGTGTGTGCAAGACTTGCGACTACCACACACCAAGGTGGAAGGGTAAATTTCCTGTAGTCACTCCCACCTGTTTCTGTTGTTCTGAAACTATTTGTAAATAAGGTGAAAAGCTCTTCACAGAATCACAGAATCAACCAGGTTGGAAGAGATCTGCAAGAGCATGCAGCCCAACCTAGCACTCAGCCCTAGCCAATCAACTAGAACATGGCACTAAGTGCCCCATCCAGTCTTTTCTTCAACACGTCCAAGGACAGGAACTCCACCACCTCCCTGGGCAGCCCATTCCAAGGCCAATCACTCTCTATGTCAAAAACTTCCTCCTAACATCCAGCCTAGACCTCCCCTGGCACAGCTTGAGACTGTGTCCCCTTGTTGTGTTGCTGGTTGCCTAGGCTAACCCCTACCTGGCTACAACCTCCTTTCAGGTAGTTGTAGACATCAATGAGGTCTCCTCTGAGCCTCCTCTTCTGCAGGCTGCACACCCCCAGCTTCCTCAGCCTCTCCTCACAGGGCTGTGCTCCAGGCCCCTCACCAGCTTTTTCACCCTTCTCTGGACACCTTCCAGCACCTCAACATCTCTCTTGAATTGAGTGGCCCAGAACCGGACACAGGATTCAAGGTGTGGCCTGACCAGTGCTGAGTCCAGGGACAGAATAACCTCCCTTGTCCTGCTGGCCACACTGTTCCTGATTCAGGTCAGGATGCCATTGGCTCTCCTGCCCACCTGGGCACACTGCTGGCTCGTGTTCAGCTACTATCTACCAGTACCTCCAGGTCCCTCTCTACCTGGCTGCTCTCCAGCCACTTTGTCCCCAGCCTGTAGCACTGCTTGGGGTTGTTGCGGCCAACTTCGTCAAAGCTAATTTGTATGCAGAAGGCAAGGTACTAAATAAGGTGCAGAAAGCATTACTCAGTACAAAAATATCCTGTGGGAATTACTGTATCATCTTCAGAGTCTGACAAATTGCCCAGTGTAGAACATGTGTAGACACTGGTGGTTTATTTGGGATGCACGAGTGGCAAAAAAATCACAGGGTCTCCAACACAAAGCTTGAATTTTTATGTGATTGCAGAGGAACTCTGGCACGGCCCTTTTCAAGCTGCAGTTAATTTCTTTAGCTAGAATTTGGCATGTAAACAAAGAGAAGATTTTGCTATTTATTTCATTCCATATTTTTTTTTATGTCTGTGCCATCTCCCTGATTACTTTTACGTTTTTCTTCACTCACAAACTGCTCATTTCTGTAGTGGCACCTGGGATGGATGGTAAATAAACAACACAGACGCAAGTGTTAGGAGAAAATCAAACCCACAAAGCCTGCTGCAATGTAAGGTGCACAGCGTGCTTGTATCTTGTCATCTCCAATGAGAACCCACCCCCACAACTGTCATTTTTACTCCAAGATTATTAATCTCCTTTCTCCTTTGGAGTACAAACTACAGAGTAAGCCAATCAGTTCCTGCAGTTGTATCAGGTGAATGCTTTTGTTATTACAACTGTAAAGTACAGTGAATTGGAAGTTGAGCATCATGAAGGGTGTTGAGACTCAGTGTAGATCTCTCACAACAATCTACCATGGTTACTTCTTCTACAGTGTCTTTTAATGATGTCACAGCTGTCTTTTAAGGAACATGTATGGAGGTAAGGCACTGGAAAAATTTTCATATATCCTCCTCAAGAGTTCCTCAGACATGCTCCATTTTGACTCAGAATAAAAGATTAGTTGCCACTGTGTTGAACAGTCAATTTAAAGGTCTTGTTTAATCTTGCCCATGGGAATAAAAGTGCATATAAAATATGAAATAAAATAAAAAAAACAGCCTGGGGTTGGACACCATGGGAAAAAAAAAAAAAAAAACCAACAAATCTCTGTCCCTAGTGGTGCTAAAAGATTATTTTCTGTGTTTTTAAGTAAAAAAAAAGGAAGTTAGTCTCATATTTATGAATGTAAACTGAGGAATAGTCTACCTAAGGAGAGCAGTGTGGCCAGCAGGGCAAGGGAGGGGATTCTGCCCCTTTACTCTGCTCTTGTCAGATCCCATCTGGAGTACTGTGTGCAGTTCTGGAGCCCCCAGCACAGGAAGGACATGGAAGTGTTGGAGTGGGTCCAGAGGAAGCCACAAAGATGCTCGGAGGGCTGGAGCAGCTCTGCTATGAGGACACGCTGAGAGAGTTGGGGCTCTTCAGACTGGAGAAGAGAAGGTTTCCAGGAGACCTTATAGTAGTCTTCCAGTATCTGAAGGGGGCCTACAGGAAGGTTGGGGAGGGACTATTGACAAGGTCTTGCAACGACAGTACAAGGGGCAATGGGTTTACACTGGCAGAGGGGAGATTGAAACTGTATGTCAGGAGGAAGTTCTTTACAGTGAGGGTGGTGAGGCACTGGAACAGGTTGCCCAGGCAGGTTGTGGTTGCTCCCTCCCTGGAGGTGTTCCAAGCCAGGCTGGATGAGGCCCTGAGTGAGCTGTCCTAGTGAGAGGTGTCTCTGCCTCTGGCAGGGGGTTGGAACTAGATGATCCTTGAGGTCCCTTTCAGACCTAACCATTCTATGATTCTATGATCCATATCTCCATTTTAGTGCTTATGGCAGCTGAATGGAATCAAGAATAAGGTGCTCAGGCTGTCTACCACTCTCCTTATTTAAAATATTTTTCTTCATATTTCACCTGGTTCACATGACAAGAACAGGGGATTTTCATAGGGCAGAGAGGAGCTTAGCCTTTTAATTTGGTGATAAAATCACCAAAAATCATCCTTGGGCAACATCTGAATGAAAACCTGCACGTTTAATTTGTATGTGGTAGCTCTGATCATTTATTCTTTCTTAGAAAATATCTTAGGCAAGAATCCCACGTCTGCACAGGCATCTAGGAATCTGGACTCCCCAGAAATGTACAAAATTAGATTAATAAAGTAACTAAATAAATTAATGTTAAGCATGGAGAATGTATCTCAGTCCAATCAACATACCAAATGCAGAAATCCACTCTAGTGTCAATGTAGAAAACAATTAAATCAGTAAGACAATGTTGGATGTTAGTATTGGACTGGTCTTAACGTTTTATTAGCTCAGGTCAACTAAGACATCCTTTAATGTGCATGTTTATATCACCCAATCCTGCCAGTGTCATTGCAAGAGCTGCAACACACACTGAGTGGTGAGCACCTGTTGACAAAACAATTACTTATAATAGAGTTGTAAAACTCCCAAATGAAATCAAACAGAAAATGCAACAGGAAAACAACAAACAACACCACTTTTGTACATCTCCCCCCCTCAAAACAATCTCTGACAGACTGAGACATGTAAGGCAGTCTTCTATTCAGCCAGACACTAAGGTATCCAAATGGTGGTCAGAAATGTTCTGCTAGATTCCAAGCAGAGAGGTATTTTGGAATGTGAGATAGAAGCCTGAGTGTGACAGGCACCTATGGATTTCTTATGAACTGACAGAACATAGGTTTTATCTTGCATTTTTATCACATTTTCCTGTGCCTTTGGGATTCCATAATGTTAGCATAGTTTTATAAATGACCCAGTGGGATGTCCTGTTCTTTATGTTTCACTAGGGGATCACAGTTCTGGGAAGAGAGAATATAATTACTGGGATTTTATACCTTTATTCCTGTTGAGTGACTTAACGTGGTTTTGAATTAACATCTTTTGGGGGAGTGTAGGCAGCAGATAGTCAATTTCTGGATTAAAGGAACAGATATTAAAGATTTAATGAAGAAGAGCTGAATTGAGATGTAGATTGGAAGTGTGCCAACAATTGTGCTGTCCTTTTCAGATTCTCCTTTTGGAAAGGATCTGGACAGCACAACATGAAAAATCTTGCAGCTTCTGAAGGAGAGTAATAAAATGTGATTTATACCTTCAGAATGTTAGTTCTTATTTGATATTTGTGAATAAGTCCTGTTTGTGGATGTGCATAAAATAAGCTGATGGTCTCAATCCAATGAATCAGTTTCTTTTGTTTCATGCACAAAAAAATACAGGTGCAGATCCCTGCATATTTGAAGTTGAATAATCAGCAAGTTACGTGTCATGAGGCTGAAAAATTCCAGTCACTTCAGACATTGTGAAAAATACAAGCACACAAACAACAAAACAAAGCTAAAACTAGGAACAGGTGTTAGCAAATGTGTTTTACACTGATCCCACAGAACTTCCCTGTGCGTAAGCAAATGATTTCACCTTCTCCTGCCATCAGTCTGACAGCTTTTCAGAAGCAGTACATTTCATTCAAGGAATGTTAGCACAAAAAGCTGACTCAATCTGTAACCTTAAATGAGAGAGAAAAAGATGTTTCTGAATATCTACACAGTTTATTCTGAAAAACAAAAATAATCCAGATTTCAGCCCCTCCTAATGCAAGTGCTGCCCTCCTCACCTCGTTTCCATTTAATGCAAGGTATTCCTCCACACATAACAATTAAAATATGTCTGACAGTTCTGGAGCCCCCAGCACAGGAAGGACATGGAACTGTTGGAGCAGGTCCAGATGAGACCACGAAGATGCTCAGAGGGCTGAGCAGCTCTGCTATGAGGACAGGCCACAAGAGTTTGGGCTCTTCAGCCTGGAGAAGAGAAGACTTTGAGGGGACCTTCTAGTAGCCTTCCAGTGTCTGAAGGGGGCCTACAGGAAGGCTGGGGAGGGACTGTTTACAAGGTCTTGTAATGACAGGACAAGGGGCAATTGGTTTAAACTGGCAGAGGGGAGATTTAGACTGGATGTTAGGAGGAAGTTCTTTGCAGTGAGGGTGGTGAGGCACTGGCACAGGTTGCCCAGGGAGGTTGTGGCTGCTCCCTCCCTGGAGATGTTCAAGGCCATGTTGGAGGAGGCCTTGAGTGACCTGTACTAGTGGGAGGTGTCCCTGCCTATGGCAGGGGGTTGGAACTAGATGATCCTTGAGGTACCTTCCAACCTTACCATTCTATGAGTCTATGATTCTATGATCTGGACCAATTGCTTAACAATGAACTAACCTGAATAGTCTGTTAGAAAGTATATACGTGTACATTCATATTCAATAAAGGGGCATTGCTTAGATCATACTGGTCTAAGTATAGCTTTGTCCAGGAGCTTCTGCTGATAGGAATGCACAAGTCCTACCTGGTTTGCATGAACTGCTTCACAGACTGCCAAGCACCTGTTTGCTGACACCTGCACTGTCCAACAGAGGCCCTGTTATTTCATGTACAGCATGCAGCTGTGTCACAAGATGCCTGGTAACACATGCACTGCACATTGCTTCCAAAAGAGTGTGAGATGACTCACAATTATACAGGTTCTTTCTAACAAATTGTATTTCACTCGGAGTATCATGTCCTAAGCATCATGTTATTTAATACTATAATGCTCCACAGTTGACCAACATACAGCTATTAACCTTAATAAGGACTGATCACATGAGCAATTATCAGTTGCAACTGTGCTATGTCATGCATTACAATAACAGCAATGCCAGACATTTTATGCTTTGACTCTCTTCCCAAATTGTTAATGCCACAAGTTAATGATTTGATAAAGTTCAGATTGCTGATATAATCAGATCACAGCTGCTCTGGTAATGAATGCTATAGAGATGTCTATAGGTAGGTTATCTAATTAAGTATTAACATACCCACTGCAATATCCATCATTATGCTCTAATGTTGTCCTTCCCAAATACCCATTTTGGGAATCCTTATTAGTGTAATTTGCTCTGGAGTTTACCTGAAAAATGGAATACGTTGACACTTCTCTAGCACAAATCCCAGCGGAGCACTTCCTGGTTCTGCTGTACCACCGCATGGTGAGAAGCTGGCAGAAGGCTAACTCCACAGCAGGGGCTCCACCACAGGTGCTCCCACTACTGTCTAGCCAGGCAGGTGCATTCAGCCATCATGAGTTTGTTCCTCCAAAGTCTGGCTCAGTTTTATTCAGCAGCTTTTTTCATTTCACATTTGAACAATAAGGTGATGACTTTCGAGCTTTTTTATTCAGGTTTTGGAATCTCTGGGGGTTGGGTGGGCCACAGCTTAGGTTTTAGGTGGGCCACAACTTAGGTTTGGGGAGGTTTCCCTTCTCTCCTTCCCATTCACCATGCAGGATAAAAATATATAGCTTTTTGGTGAAAACTAATATTCTGACAACTGGAGCTTTAGGGGAACACTCCAAGGTCAGGAAAGGGCACAGACAGAAGTAACATATAATTCAGAGCACTACAGAACACAAAGAAATAACGCTGGGATAAGTTGAGGCAGAAAGAAAGTTGATTCAGGAATTGCGTGGCACTTTGCCACGAGGTTTTCTGAAGACAAAGAATAATGGCAGCCTCAGGCAGACCATCTCATCCAGATGAGGCATTTAGTGCCATGGTCTAGTTGATTGGCTAGGGCTGGGTGATAGTTTGGACTGGATGATCTTGGAGGTCTCTTCCAACCTGGTTGATTCTATGATTCTGTTATCTCATACTTAAAATTTTCAAGCCATCTCATCCAGATGAGGCATTTAGTGCCATGGTCTAGTTAACTGAATAGGTCTAGGTTATAGGTTGGACTGGATGATCTTGGAGGTCTCCTCCAACCAGGTTGATTCTATGATTCTATGATCTCATACCTAAAGTTTTCAAGTGGAGAGGATTTTAGGTTTCCATAGTGGTTTCATAAAGAATTATCTTGCAGGTTTATATCTTCACTGAATAAAATATGTCATACCAGTCTCTAGGACGAGAGGTACCATGGAAGTAACGACATATCATGAAGCTGTAAAAGATTGAAGTCCTTAAAGGAATGTTACATCCTAACCAAAATATAAAGATTGGTTATTAAAGGCATAAGCAAGCCCATCCATAATCAGTGATGCAAGTTCTAGAAAAAAACCTGTTTCTGTAAAAGGTGTAGTTGGACAGCAATGTTAACAAATTACACCAAGCAGCCTCCTGCCACAGAATTAAGACACTGATATATATGGCCAATGTGCAAGCAGAGACTAAGAGATCTTGGAAGGTGTTTGGCATCTTGGAAATCCAGAGTAAGAAAGGTCAGAAGACAGGGAGGTCGTCTCTGAGCCGGAAGATTGGACAAAGCCATGGTTACCTCTCAAATGATAAAGATGACAAATAGGTGAGAATATAACAGATTAATTCTGCCCTAGTAAAAGCTGTGGTGAAAGGCAGTTTTAAAAACAGATACTTGCTATTGGCTTTCTCCAGTGTTTCTGAAAATTTGGTGGTAGAGCATAATAATATTTGATATGAAAAGGCTAATTCACATTCTTTGCTTTCTGATCTACCACCAAAATGGCCTGGTTTATCTGCATTTTTTGTTGCATGCTAAATAATGAATACAGTAAGTGTTTAGCAATCCAAAATAGCATTGAAACCCTGGAGATTTGTGAATAATACATTAAGAAATGTAATTTCATCAGTAGTATGGTATTTTTTTTATTATATAAAATGCTCAATAACTGGATGAAGAAGAGTGCATAACTCTTTATTTTCTTACTAATAAATTCAGCAGAATGAAGGGGAAAGCTAGAGTAAAACAAATTTACTATTTCTGCAATTATAATGATTGCTCTTTTTTCATCAGAAGAATCTCTCAGCAATGAGTGTGCTTAGCCTTAGCTATACCCAGAAAGCAACTCAGAGACATCATGTTAAGCAAAATGGGACCTCTGCAAGAAGTCATTGAGACAACTACACTGGGAAAATTAAAAAATCATTCTGTATTTATGAGACCAGCAGTACTGCTTATAGCTGCTATACCTATATCAAAGAGCTACAAGAATGAATATGAGAACAACAGTACTGCCTACAGCTGCTATACCTATGTCAAAGAGCTACAAGAATGAATTCAGTAACATGAATGCAATCATGGATTACATAGACGGTCTCAGGAAGAAATTCTTTTGTCAGAAGGAAGTTTTATAATCAGATAGGTGCCTTGTGCAACATTTTCTTTGGAAGCTTTACATGTTAATGACAGTGAAGCAGAACAGCAGTTTTGAAGCTTCACTTGTCCACAGAGGCAAGAAATCCGTTCTTGGTCATGTTCCAAATATATCTTCTTGGAACATTTTCATATCTCCAAAAGCATAATACCTGTCACTAAGCATTCCAAGAATTTTTTTTTCGTCATCCCATGTATTTTTTAACTTAGTCAAACTCATGTTTGGTTTATCACCTGCCATCGCAGTATCTTAGAGCTATTCTGCCCCAATGTGCCCAGTAGGCAACTACCTGAGCCTGTTGACAAAGTACAGAACCCCTTCCAGTGGAAAAAACAGGAAATAGTATTTAATGCTATATCTTAGAAGGATGAAAAAGAAAATCTGGATATAAAACATCTATTGCACTGGTTTCAGTTAAGTATTTTACAGAGGGGACACCATTTAAGAATTCTCCTATGCAGAATTTTTACTCTAATCTTACAAAGACTTATACATTGTTGGACTCATATACTGTTGGAGTGGATCCAAAGGAGGACTACAAAGATACTCAGAGGGCTGCAGCAGCTTTCCTATGAAGACAGGCTGAGAGAGTTTGGGTTCTTCAGCCTGGAGAAGAGAAGGCTTTCAGGAGACCTTCTAGTAGCCTTCCAGTATCTGAAGGGGGACTACAGGAAGGCTGGGGAGAGACTATTTACAAGGTCTTGCAATGACAGGACAAGGGGCAATGGGTTTAAACCGGCAGAGGGGAAACCGGATGTTAGGAGGAAGTTCTTTGCAGTGAGGGTGGTGAGACACTGGCACAGGTTGCCCAGGGAGGTTGTGGCTGCTCCCTCCCTGGAGGGGTTGGAGTCCAGGGTGGAGGAGGCCTTGAGTGAGCTGTACTAGTGGGAGGTGTCTTGGAACTAGATGATCCTTGAGATCCCTTCCAACCTTACCATTCTGTGATTCTATGATTTAATTTTCAGGTTCTGTACATTTCACATATTATTCATGATTTCTTATCTTATTGTTTTTGGGTTTCTTTCCATCCTCCAAGGCAATCTGGGCTGGAGAAGACATTATATACAAAACTGTGTGGCTCTAGGAGGAGAAAAACCCAAACATTTCCCACCATGGCCGGGTGACATCTAACATAGTTATTCCAAAAGTTAAGATGGACTTAGGGTGATTGATGTACTGCAGCTGCTCTGATGTTAGGAAACAAATCTGTATGTAAGGGAACTACAAAAGTAGGATTCAGCTTTGAGTTTCAGGCATTTGGCATAAAATGTTTTGCAGTCTAAATCATAGAATTATAGAATCATAGAATGGTAAGGTTGGGAGGGACCTCAAGGATCATCTAGTTCCAACCCCCTGCCAAAGGCAGGGACACCTCCCACTAGTACAGGTTACTCAAGGCCTCATCCAACCTGGTCTTCAACACCTCCAGGGAGGGAGCAGCCACAACTTCCCTGGACAACCTGTTCCAGTGTCTCACCACCCTCACTGCAATGAACTTCCTCCTAACATCCAGTGTAAATCTCCCCTCTACCAGTTTAAACCCATTGCCCCTTGTCCTGTCATTGCAAGACCTTGTAAGTAGTCCCTCCCCAGCCTTCCTGTAGGCCCCCTTCAGATACTGGAAGGCTGCTATAATGTCCACAAGGAAGGCCAGTGTCTAAGTTCCCTGATGGAAGCTGCAGTTACCCTACAATACATACTGACACTCGTCCTGGTAAATAGTTTCACCAACTCTTTAACTACAATGACTACATAGGGACACCTTGCCTGCATGCTCTGTACCTCCAGTGTAGACACTTGATGTTAGGGATCACTAAATTCCCTCAGCTAAAGCTTTTACTTATGATTATGTGGCAATCTGGCTGCATTTGATGTGCTGTTTGTTATTTCAGCTCTATCAGGCATCATACCACCTTTTCCTCTGGGTTTTTCACTTAGTGAGGGAATAGTACATTCGAGGAAGTTTAAATGATTTATTTTCCACTTATGCCAATCACTGTGTTCATTGCACTTCCCTACTGGTTGTTTACATGACTTACATCCGTACCTATGTATTTATATCAGCACCACACTGTCTTTCTGAACTCATCTTATAAACTACATTGTCTTCATCAGATGAGATTGTTTTCCAAAGGCTAAAGCTACAAAGGATGAAAACTACTATGCAAATAATGTTTACTGAGGGGAAAACCAGGGCCTCATATTCTACCATCCAATAACTGTCACCGCATACAACATACAGATGTTTCCATCTGCTTTGTTACTTCTAGCTAAATTTCTATTATTTAGGCTATTACAAGTCCAGCATGGATATGATTTCTAATAACAAGACCCAGGTGTTCCCTTTAATTCCCTCTTTCACTGTTTGCTTGACAACACATTTTACTTCAGCTGTTGGGTGTTATTGCTTTAGGCAGGCTAACGCTATAAAGCAAACACAACATATAAATTATATTTCGGACCCACTGAAGCAAACAGCCTTTCAAGTTGTGCCATTTAAATAACAAATTAATAAAATATGTATTTCCTGGTTTCTCTCTCTCTTTCTAATGTAAGCTGACCCTGGAACACTAAGTTTGTATTTTGTCTGACATTATTTTGACTACTGTGTAACTAATGAAACACTGTGTTTTATTTTTTTATTATTATTATTATTATTGCAACAACAATAACAACTTTAATAATAATAAAAACCTTGCAACGACAGGACAAGGGGCAATGGGTTTAAACTGGCAGAGGGGAGATTTAGACTAGCTGTTAGGAGGAAGTTCTTTACAGTGAGGGTGGTGAGGCACTGGCACAGGTTGCCCAGGGAGGTTGTGGTTGCTCCCTCCCTGGAGGTGCTTAAGGCCAGGTTGGACGAGACCTTGAGCAACCTGTACTAGTGGGAGGTGTCTATGGCAGGGTGTTGGAACTAGATGATCCTTGAGGTCTCTTTCAACCTTTCCATTCTATGATTATGATTTTGATTATTATTTCTATTATTTCTATTAGTTCTATTATTAGTTCTATTATTAGTTCTATTTTTATTTTGAGCCCAAATTAAAACAAAAAAGCAATGCAAGCCCATTCCTGACTGTCCTCAATTTTGGAGACATGCCAGGTATTTTAAATAATGGAGATAAAACACACACATTAAGTAAAGTCAAGAGGGCAAATAGTCTCTGAGATCTGAACTGAACAACAGAAAAAAACAACAACAGACCATATAGGAACTGGTAAGCAGAGTGCTTTGCTTTTTTTCCTCAAAGGATTAACAGAAGTGGTGAGACACTGGAACAGGTTGCCCAGGGAGGTTGTGGTTGCTCCTTCCCTGGAGGTGTTCAAGGCCAGTTTGGACAAGACCTTGAGTGAGCTGTACTAGCGGGAGGTGTCCCTGCCTATGGCAGGGGGTTGGAACTAGATGATCCTTGAGGTGCCTTCCAACCTTACCATTCTATGATTCTAAGTTTTTCTGTTCATAGTAAAGTAATTCACAGCCTGTTCCCATTACAGCCATTGCTCTCTTCCACACAGTTCATTCACTCCGTGGTCATTCCTCCCATAATCTTAGTGAATAAACTGCTTGCAGCTAATTGACTGATGAGCTGAAATGGCTCCATTTACAAATAACGACACAAGAGTTCATCATTTGGGGAAGTCTTTGCCTAAACTGAGCCAAATTCAATACGGGAGATAAAATTAGGGGGGGAAATAAAATGCATTATTTCTTCTTCTGTGTCTAATTCTAAGTATGGCTAGCAAGAGTTCTTTTAAATCTTGATCAAAATGAAGGAAGAAGATGAAAACTAACAAGAGGTGTTGCTGAAAAACAGCATGGGAAGTTGATGGTAAACCCACCATTCCTGAGAGCATAATAAAGGTTCTGTTATGGAGGTACAGAGCAGAGCCAAATCTCACACTGTTTGGAGAAAAAAAAAATAAACTTCAGCCCATTTCCTTCTTGGAGTCAGTTGCCTTCTTTCCCCTAGAGTTTTTAATCATTACCATGATTCAAACACAGCTGCACAGAGACAGCTTCACTTAGAAAAGGCAGTCCACCATTGAAGCATCAGAGCCTCAGTTTCTTTCTAGTGTAAACCAAAGGTCATCTCTAGCAAAGGCAAGTATTTTCAGTGTCTGACTTCAAGTTCATCATGGTGGATAAAATGTAAATATACCCTTCTGTCACATAAAAAGGATCACAAGGTGTCATAACCATGCAACTGGTTTCATTTTCAGCTGTAAAAATGGGAGAAATGTTAAGTTGCATTGTTAAGTCTGTAATGATAGCACTATTTCCTTCCATGGTATCTGCACATATTTGAAAATCTAATGCAATATTTTTTTTCAAATTCCAAAAATATTATTCAAGGAACTACTGCATGTCTGAAGGTAATAACAAATTCTCAGATATCCATAATGTCTGGTATAAGGTCTGAAATATCGATTAAATACCTTACTTGAAACCATTTCCTGGCAAAGAAGTGAATACTCTTATTAACTAGCACTGACTGTACAATAAGCACCATGAAAGGGAGATTATAAAGTTAAAATTGAATCAGATTCATGGGATGAGTTAAAACCAGTTTCAAGGACTACATCTGCCCCCTAACTACCCTGGCTGTGAGCCTGATCTGGCAGAGAACTAATATAATTTTTCTCTACTTTTCTGATGTTTACATTTATAGACACATTTAAAAATATTCCTGGATTGGGGAAAGATAGTAAAGAGAGGAAGGCAGAAAAATTTTCCCCTTGAGAAACATTTTTCTCTGCTTTCAACAAGATGACTAAAACTAAAGGTGATACTGAGTAGCTGAGGAAACCCACCATATGTGAAACACTGTCAAACATCCTGAACAGAACAACAGGTGAAATATCTCAACCTCTAATACTTTACAGTTGGTGTAATTTTTATGTATATCTACAATATACACAAGTGGCATCCCTCAGGGGTCAGTGCTGGGACCAGTGCTGTTTAACATCTTTGTCAGTGACATGGACAGAGGAATCAGTGCACCCTCAGCAAGTCTGCAGATGACACCAAGCTGTGTGGCACAGTCAACTTGCTAGAGGGCAGGGATCCATCCAGAGGGACCTGGACAGGCTGGAGAGGTGGGCCCAGGCCAACCTCATGAAATTCAACAAGGCCAAGGGTAAGGTCCTGCACCTGGGTAGGCACAATCCCAAGCACAACTCCAGGCTGGGTGGGGAATGGCTGAGAGCAGCCCTGAGGAAAAGGATCTGAGGGTCTGGATTGCTGAAAAGCACAACATGAGCCTGCAGTGTGAGCATGCAGCCCAGGCAGCAACGGAGTGCTGGGCTGCATCAAGAGCAGTGTGGGCAGCAGGGATTCTGCCCCTTTACTCTGCTCTCATCAGACCCCATCTGGAGTACACAGGAAGGACATGGAACTGTTGGAGCAGGTCCAGAGGAGGTCACGAAGATGCTAAGAGGGCTGCAGCAGCTTTCCTATGAAGACAGGCTGAGAGAGTTGGGGTTCTTCAGCCTGGAGAAGAGAAGGCTTCCAGCAAGCCTTAGAGTTGCCTTCCAGCATCTGAAGGGGGCCTACAGGAAGGCTGGGGTGGGATTATTTACAAGGTCTTGTAATGACAGGACAAGAGGCAATGGGTTTAAACTGGCAGAGGGGAAAATGGATGTTAGGAGGAACTTCTTTGCAGTGAGGGTGGTGAGACACTGGAACAGGTTGTCCAGGGAGATTGTGGCTGCTCCCTCCCTGAAGGTGTTCAAGGCCAGATTGGATGAGGCCTTGAGTAACCTGTACTAGTGGGAGGTGTCCCTGCATGTGGAAGGGGTTTGGAACTAGGTGATCTTTGAGGTCCCTTCCAACCTTACAATTCTATGATTCTATGATCTTGAAGCAGCAAAAGTGTTTTCAGATGCAAATGTTATTTCAAGCTGATGATGTCCTACTACTACAAAAACGGGACTTCAATCTACCAACATATCAAGCAGCCATGTCAGTAACACTGTACTTCCACCTCTTTAGCAACCATACAAACAGTCTTAATGGACATACACATTCATGTTTGGATATGTGTATCATGCACAGGTGCCCACACATACACATATGCATATGAAAACCTCGCAGTAAAGTCCATTAGGATCAGTTATATGGTTAGAAACAGATAATATGCCTGAATTCCTTCTCAAATGCTGCAGCTGCGTCCTGGTTTTTTCAGGTGACCAGCACAACTTGAGCCTGCATGTTGGTGCAGCTGCTGTACACCTCATTCCCTCTACAGGAAACTGCTTCTGGAGCCACTCCAGTTACTCTTTAGAAAATCCTCCCTTGAGATCAGCTTTCCCCAAGCTTGTATTTTTAGCTGGAGCTCCTCCCTTTGTTTCTGCCTGTCACTGACTCCTCTGTGTAATCTTTGATACCTTGCTGTGTTTCTTCTTTATTTGTGTTATTCCATGAAGTGTTAAGAATTCATTGTTTACCGGGAGATGATGTTCCTACCCAGCTGTGTTTTTATTTTCATTAAAACTGAGAGTCTCCAGCTGCAGTGGAAGCTGAAAAGAAATCAAGAAAATATTCCAGCAGAAATGTATCTTGGAAGTACTACTGCAACTATGCAGTGGCCACAGCAGTGCAACTTCAGATACTGTGGCAACTTCTAGTGATTATGTTCTGATATTCTCTGCCAGAAATAATTTTCGGGTTTATTTCATGGGTCCAGTGCTGCTTTTGCTTTATCCCTGCTCTTTTGCTTATAAAATTCCATGGATTTTAAAACAGTATGGTTATGCAGACTCTTCACAAGAGAAGAACACTTCTACATATTTGACACATCATGTTTCCTGGCTTTATGCCATTCAATGTAAAGCTAAACACAGCAGGCCAAAATTGCAGCTGGTGTCAACCGTATCGAGCCCTTTCAAAATCAATGGAACTGGGCTGATTTGTTTCAGCACCCAGATTTTTACTGATACAGGAAAATGGTGGTTTTATAAATATGCAAAACATGTAAATGAGTGAGCTTGCTTTGCTTAATTTTGATGCCACATGAACACTGGTTCCAAAGACAGCTGGGGCTGGTGTTCCAGATGTCATAACACGAGATGAAACCGATGTATTATTTTAGCTAAAAGTTGCAAAGTATTGTTTAGAAATTGGTGAGTGATATGCCCCTGAGACTGCAGAAGTTTCACATTCAGTGAGTAGAAATACAAGTGACAATGCACATATGTTAAAAGAAACTATCTGAAGAGCTGGTTAATATCCACTGTGGACTTCACTTTGGTTTTGGTTTTGTTTTTTTTTTGCCTTGGTCCTCACTGGCACTTGCCTCTACACATGCTGCCCAATTCACAGAACCATCCAAAGGAAGGGAATGGGAGATTGAAGTGCTTCCTACCATAGGAGATCAGGTTAGAAATCAGGTAAGGATCCTAAATGTGCACAAGTCTGTTGGACCTGATGAGATAGATCCAAGGAACCTGAGGGAATTGGCAGATGAAGTTGCTGCTCCACTATCCACCATATTTGAAAAGGGAATTGGTTGGATGGTCTCCTTCCCAAGATTTGTGGTCAACAGCTCAATGTCTGGGTGGAGACCAGTTAGAGTGGCCTCCTTCAAGGGTCTGTACTGGGACCAGTATTATTGAACAGCTTTGCTGGGGACATTGACAGTGGAATTGTGGGCCCTCTCACAAAGTTTGTGGATGACCTACAAGGAAGTTGGAGAGAGACTTTTTACAAGGGCATGTAGTGTAAAGACAAGGGGTAATGGCTTGGAACTGAAGGAGGGTAGTTTAGAGTAGATATATGGAAGAAATTTTTCACTACAAGGATGATGAGGCAGTGAAACTCTGGTTGCCCAGAGCAGTTGTGGATGCCCCATTTCTGGAAGATTAGATTGGATAAGATGTTGGGCAACCTACTCTAGTGGAAGATGTCCCTGCCATGGGCGTTGGATGAGAAGATGGACTTTAAGGTCCTTTCCAACTCAAACCTTTATTATGATTCTATGATATCAAGGCTACTTCTGCATTACGGGAGTTCTCATACTATGCCTGATAGCGAACCTGTGAAGCCAGAAAGGAAGATCTCTTTGTGTACTGCAGAGTGACACAGCAAAATTTCACTTCATGCTTCAACTGGTGCCCAGTCCTGTTGGCTACTCACCGTGTCCCACGTACCAATGTAGGTGAATTTATCTGCCCATTGAGTATAAATCTAGCCATACAAAACAATCACAGAGCTCAGGTTCCAAAGATCTCTCTGTCATTTCCAGGATCAGAATCTTAGTATGTGAAAGTTACCTCTCTACAGGAGGGAGCACAGTACAAGTGCATAAAAACAGTAAGAAACTGTGCTGGTTTGAGGCTAATTGGAATATTTAATAGAGAAAATTACACTATAGGCTGTGAAAGGAAAACATCATGATGTCTACTTCACTCATACGCTTGCTGGAGAATTGTTTGGGAACACTAACCAAAACAATTGATAACTCAGTCTCTCTCTGTCACTTGTTGGAACAGGAGCTGCTGGTGGGATCTAGCAGCTTCTGGTTCTTGGTTCCTCTGCTGACTAATCCTCACTAACCACTTTTCTTCTAACCCCCCTGGCTGATCCTCCTAATTCACCTTGCGCGTAAGGCAAACCTTGGGGTAAGGTACAGGGGTGGGGAGAAGGTGGAAGGGTGGTTGGGAGCCCCTCCTGGGGTCTCTGATTTCTGGGAGGGGAGTTGTGTTGTTGTATTACCTTTTACTTGTGTATTTCTGTAAATATTGTGTATATAGTGTAAATATCTGCTGTACATTGTGCAAAGCTGTAAATAGAGCTTCATCATTTAACTTCCAGCCGACTGAGTGCTAGTCTGGGTCATTTTACAAAGTGTGGGGGGTGGGGAACTCCCAAACCTTTACAGAAACTTTAAGAAAATTCCACAGGACTCACTCTTTGGTTCCACACTATGCTCTGGTGGAGAAAGATGCACTACATTTGTGCCTGTATATGTCCTGCTTTAAAAAAAATGACAGCTTCTGTGATTGCCAGAGGTGACAACTTTTCAGTTCCTCTGAGAACCACATCACATTTACTTTGTCTTGTAAGTCTGCTTTTATTTTCCTCCTAACTTTAGACACTTATCTGTTATTTGTAACTTATCTGTTATTTGTGGTTGAGTTATATTATTTGTCCAGGTATATTCTTACTCTCATAATCTTACTCTATATTTGTTTCTGATGGTCTAATTTACCAGTACAGAATACAATTTATTTTTATTAATTAAGAAAAAAATTAATAAGGGATAATTCTTAATTTAACAGAATGTGATCATTTTACATAAACATGTAATTAGAAGGCTAAACTATGAATTAAATGATTTACATATTGTCCTGGTAGGGCATACATCCTGCCAGGCCGGTTTAACCCTTGCTCTCTTCCTTGTCCTGTTGCAAGTCAGGGAGTTGAGTAGAATGAGCAGAAAATAAGTGTATAGAGAGGGGATTTCAATACAAGAAATGCCTGGTTATCCTTCACAATGGTTTGCCATCCTTTGGCAGCTGGCATGCAAGCTCTTACCTTTCCCTAACACCTCAGCACAGTTTTAGCCTGCCCCGTTCTTGAAAATGGTTTTGCTTTTAAAGCTGCCAGAGTTGTTTTGTTGTTCAGCTCTGCCTCAGTACTGTGCAAGTTTGACTTCTGGACTTTGATTTGAGAAGTCTTATCAATGTTACTTGAACACACCACTGGAGAAATTGTTGGATTTATTCAGGAAGCATGTACGGAGTCCCCACTTCACTCCTGCTTACGGATTATCAGTATCGCCAAGCAACAGGGTTGCATCTCCCCTTGGCTTTTGTACTTTTCACCTCATGATTCTTTCATTCATGTCCATGAATGAAACCCATATCTGTGGATCCAAAAGCAGATGTGTGTCTAAGGCAGTATCTGGCAATCTGACAAAGCTAAGCATGGCTAGTAGACTTGTGTCACATTTTCTAAGTGCTCTGCATGCTGAATTGTTATACCAAAGCATTGGTGGTTCTCTCCACAACAGAAGACACTGGTCTAATTGCTCTGATCCAAAGGAAGTTTTATATATCCAGTTGGTAAAGGGAAGCATGTGCCCTTGAAGATATGGATTGAATTTCACAAAATTCAACTTTAAACAGTGTTTAAGTACATGTCCTGGTAGGACATAAATCCTGCCAGGCCAATTTAACCCTTGCTCTCCTCCTCCTCCTGTTGCAGGTCTGGGAGTTGAATAGAATGAGCAAACGATGAAGCAGCAAAGCCTTGAGGCCTAGGAGCTTAGCACCATGTGTCAGATGTCTGTTGCTGCCCCTCAATGTGTCTGCCTGGTCACAGGAGGCACAAAGCTTTGAATTCATTGGGCAGAACAATGATGCTAGTGCCTATTGGCCACTTCCATTTTCAAAATTATGTATTTAATGGGGAGTGATTTAGAAACCTTTCTGTACTGATTCTCTACCGGGAGCAGCACTCCATTTGTGGTGCATTAACTGGGAATTGCAGCGGCCACGTGTGTGCAGTTTATACCAGCAGCTTGGCAGCAACTCAGTTCTTATCTCCTTCCCTCTGCCTGCAATATTTTGTATTTTACCCCAGGATCATTATCATGAGTTTTGGAAGCCTCCTTGTACAGGAAACTTACTCAGGGACCAAGGCGTCACGAGTACATCTGCTACAGTTAATGCTAAGGCTCTGTAAGCATAGTTAGAATTTTTGCTGTTTTCCATTTCCAATTGTTCCTATTTTCCAAATTCTGATTGTTTAAACTGTTTAATTGTGTGTTTGCAAATATCCTTTGTGCAACCAATTCCTGTCAACCGAAAATCCAAATAATCTCAGGAAATTTTCCTGATTTTTAAAAATATTACTAATAAAAATATTATCCATACAGAAATTAATATTCACAATTCATAATAGATTAATTTTTACAACACCTATGTACATATGTTTAATATACCTTATAATCTGTAGGAAATAATAAAAGAAGAGTCTGTTTTTGTGAGTACCAGCTGATAGCAATAGTTGACCTGTTCTGTTAATAAAACCATACAAACCAGACTTCCAGGCTTAGCTTGGCCCTACTTTTCTTTCCTTGTAGAAGCTGAGATTTTGACCTGTGTGAGGGTAGTACACAAAGACATTATCTAACTATCGAGCTGTCCCATTGACCTTCAAGCAGAGAAAAAGCAAGCATGTTATAACTTCAAGCGCAACCCACTCACTAGCCTAACAGAGAAAGAGGCTATATACACAGCAGCTCCACAGGACACAAGATTTCCTCCCACTACTTTAATAGAGATAAAGTGGGACAAACAATGTTAACTGCCACCTACAGTAGAAATAGATGTTTCGTAGGAGGAAGGAATAACAGGTTGGCAACACTACGCTACTTGCCCTTTCCCTCAGCAAAGAAAGGCAGAAAATGACAAAGGGAGACCAAGTGTTTCACACTGACACTGTAAAAATAGTTTTATCTTGAAGTTAAGAAATGTTATCTTCGGTATTCTTCTGACGGAACTGCAGTAGCTCCAGTTTTGTTAACCTTAAAAAAAAGCCCTAGACAGGAACCTGTAACTGTACAGTGGTTTTCAACACATGACAATGGCGAAGAATAGCTCCTCTCAAAACACTTGTATGAAATGATCAATGAGGACAGTAGGACTTGTTCTCTGGAAAGAGAACCTGCTTCCAATTGACCAGATTAAAAGTCCACACTATATCCATGGATAATAGCAATGGCTTCTCATTTCTTTACCCAAGTCTTGACAATCTACACAGTGTGAAGAGAATGTATCTGGAGACCAGAAAAAAGTGATACTGATTTGAACTCTTAAATAATTTCTGGTATTTGAAACTAAGAGCAGAATCCAGGACTTGAGAATAACGTAATTCATGAAAAGTCTACAAGGAATTAAAACAGTCAAACTTCTTGAAGTGAAAGTATATATGGACAATAGGAAAAGAATATTCAGAGTTTGAAAAATGAATAGGGAAACGTTGATTTAAGGATATCAAAGGTACAGACATTGGAAGAATAGAAATCAGAAAATCTGTTACTGAATCCATGATACCCTACTTGTCATCTAGGCCACGCTGATATTTGGATACATGCAATAATGACAAATCACCAGATGGAAAGACACAAATAGAATAGAGGGCATAAAATCTTAACTACAAAGGAATGGCGTCACAGCAGAAATGAACCAAAGCAGTGAGCAAGGAAGTTCTCCAGGAATATAAAACAGTCCCAGTGTTAAAGGACATTATGTTGGGAAAACAACTCTGGTAAGACAGCTTATTCACTGTGTGAAAGCTAATTTGCAAAATACTCTTCTGCTGCAAACAGAAGGTTTGTAGTCAACATGTGTGTGCAGTTCTGGAGCTCCCAACACAGGAAGGACATGGAACTGTTGGAGCAGGTCCAGAGGAGACCACGAAGATGCTCAGAGGGTTGGAGCAGCTCTGCTATGAGGACAGGCTACAAGAGTTGGGACTCTGCAGCCTGGAGAAGAGAAGGCTTTGAGGAGACCTTAGAGTAGCCTTCTGGTATCTGAAGGGGGCCTACAGGAAGGCTGGGGACAAGGTCTTGCAATTCCAGGACAAGGGGCAGTGGGTTTAAACTGGCAGAGGGGAGATTTAAACTGGATGTTAGGAGGAAGTTCTTTGCAGTGAGGGTGGTGAGACACTGGCACAGGTTGTCCAGGGANATCAAGAAAGAATAAGGTGGCAGAAAAATAAGATCAACAAATCTATTTTTTCAACAGAGCTGGAGATGAGGCTGGAGATGAAGCTGAGGAAATGGATAAGGGAAAGAGAACACTTAGAGAATTTCAATGTCCCATAAAACTCACACAAGATAAAGAAAACATGCAAAGGATGGGGGTAATAAGAAAAAAAAGAATAGTGTTAGAAGGGAGAAAAGCTCTGGTTGAGAACTAAAATCGATCTAACCTGCAGTGTTATAATTTAGATAACTACCTGTATATATGTACTGCTTTATAATATCTTCCACAGTATCTTTACAGTGGGCCACAGCTTGGGTTAAATCTTAATTTGTTATCTGTGCACACTGCTTGATTACTAGGCTCTTGAGCATCTGTTTTGAAATCACTGGAGTTATAAAGGCAAACCTGTCATCTATGCTGAGCTCTGATGCATTCAGTGAATGGAAAGTCTCAGATCTCACCTGTCCTTTCCCAACAGAGAAGAGAACACAGCTACGGGAGCATTTCTCACCATGTCCACTCATGGGAGGCTACTGTTTATTGCCTCCTGTCTAATCTGAGACCATTGCTGAAACAGAAAAGCCTTTCAGCAAAGCAGAGGAAGAGGACAGGTGTCATCAGGATTCTGTCCCAGCTGAGAACTACTTTTATAGTATCAAGCTGACACCCAAGCCTCATTGTGCTAAGGCTTGGTTCCCATCCTGCCCCTGAGAACTAACCAGCAACCTTGGTGATCAAGAATAAGGGCTCAATCCCAATACTTAATGAAGCCATCTGGAGCCAGAAAATGATGTAGGTCTGCGCTGAAAAGTGACAGTTAAAAATGGTCACCACAACCTGGAGAATCTGCTGGCATCTGCTTCCCTGCTGACTGTGGATGTGTTTCCACCTGGTAGGGCCACAGCTCACAGCTGAACCTTTGCTCAAAAGCAGGATGTAAACAGAATCACATATTAGGGCAATGAAACAAAATTCCTGCTCCTGTCCACAGACAGACGGTGAGTGAAGGACCCCGCTCAGCCTGCCCCTCAGTAAGGACCACTGCAATCACACCTTGCAGTATCAAAGCTTAATCAACCCTGTTTCTTTTTCCTCCCATGAACAAGTAGATGGTACATTGGAATTTTGCCTTTTAAGGTGTTATTGTTAAACATGAGCCTTCACAGTTTGCAAATAGCACAGGCTCTGTGAATAGTATGGGTCCAAAATTGTAAGCTTCGCTGTAAAAAACTGTATGCATGGAGGGGGTTTGTATCAAATCAGCCACTGGCTCTTTCCTTAGCAATGTACCTTGCCTTAGCATTTATTTCAGTAGCACTGTTATTCCAACTTAGAAATATAAAAGAAAATAAATAAATAAATAACAATAATGAACATCTGTGAAATTATGTTATCTGATTCCTTAAGCATAGTTATCTATGGGTGGTAAATGGCTGGAGAGCAGTCCTGAGGAAAAGGACCTGGGTTCTGGGGTGATGAAAAGCTCAACATGAGCCTGCAGTGTGTGCATGCAGCCCAGAGAGCAACCGAGTGCAGGGCTGCATCAAGAGCAGTGTGGGCAGCAGGGCAAGGGAGGGGATTCTGCCCCTTTACTCTGCTCTCCTCAGACCCCACCTGCAGTACTGTGTGTAGTTCTGGAGCCCCCAGCACAGGAAGGACATGGAAGTGTTGGAGTGGGTCCAGAGGAGGGCAACGAAGATGCTCAGAGGTCTGCAGCAGCTCTGCTATGAGGACAGGCTGAGAGAGTTGGGACTTTGCAGCCTGGAGAAGGGAAGGCTTCCAGGAGACCTTAGAGTAGCCTTCTGGTATCTGAAGGGGGTCTACAGGAAAGCTGGGGAAGCATTATTTACAAGGTCTTGCAATGACAGGACAAGGGACAATGGGTTTAAACTGGCAGAGGGGAGATTTAGACTGGATTTTAGGAGGAAGTTGTTTCCAGTGAGGGTGGTGAGACACTGAAACAGGTTGCCCAGGAAGGCTGTGGATGCTCCCTCCCTGGAGGTGTTCAAGGCGAGGTTGGACAAGGCCTTGAGTGACCTGTGCTAGTGGGAGGTGTCCCTGCCTATGGCAGGGAGTTGGAACTAGATGATCCTTGAGGTCCCTTCCACCCTTACCATTCTATGATTTGCCTTATTTTTTTTTTTCTTTCCTCATCTCATTTCTATTTGGATTACTTAACAAAAGCCCTGTAAGGAGCAGCTGAATTTTTACTTTGCTAATATTTAATGCCATTTCAAATATTTCTCTTTAAAGTGCATTGAAGAGTAACTGTTACGAAGCTAACTGCATACTTTTCAAGAATCTCAACCTTTTATTCTCTTTCACAATGAGCAGAGGATTGATAAATGTTGTTTTGTGTTGCAGCCAGAGCCATTCACAAAGGCTATACAGAAGCCTGCACGCAAGTGATTATTGAGTATGTATTTCCAAATATATGATAATTTAGCGTCTACAGTCTCCCACAGAGCCTTGTATCTGTTTTCCTTTTGCTTTCAACATGAAAAAAATCCTGCTGCTTCTCAGCAAACAAGCCAAATACAATCATCATTTATATAAGACATACTTCTGTGCTAAAAGGGACAAGGAAAGAGTGAAAATTTTGCAAGCTTCCCACTCGGAGGCAAATGCAACAAGATGTTCAACACGATGCAAGACACACATTAATGTATGGATTACATGCATTTGCAAATGCCATTTATATAATAATTTTGATACCCTATGGAAAGTTTTTATTAACAAATGTCTCATCCAAATCTCTTATTGGAGGGCAGAAGGGCTCTGCAGCAGGACCTCGACCACCTGGACAGATGGGCAGAGTCCAAGGGGATGGCATTCAATAAATCCAAGTGCTGGGTGCTGCACTTTGGCCACAACAACCCCATGCAGAGCTACAGGTTGGGGTCAGAGTGGCTGGAGAGCAGCCAAACAGAAAGGGATCTGGCCTTTGACACCCGCCTAAACATGAGCCAGCAGTGTGCCCAGGTGGCCAAGAAGGCCAATGGCATCCTGGCCTGCATCAGCAATAGTGTGGCCAGCAGGAGCAGGGAGGTCATTCTCCCCCTGTACTCTGCACTGGTTAGGCCACACCTTGAGTACTGTGTCCAGTTCTGGGCCCCTCAATTTAAGAAGGACATTGAGGTGCTTGAGCGTGTCCAGAGAAGGGCAACGAGGCTGGGGAGAGGCCTTGAGCACAAGGCCTATGAAGTGAGGCTGAGGGAGCTGGGATTGTTTAGCCTGGAGAAGAGGAGGCTCAGGGGGTACCTTCTTGCTGTCTACAACTACCTGAAGGGTGGTTGTAGCCAGGGGGAGATTACCTTCTTCTCTCAGGCAACCAGCACCAGAACAAGAGGACACAGTCTCAAGCTGTGCCAGGGGAAGTTTAGGCTGGAGATGTCTGACTGAGAGAGTCATTGGCTACTGGAATGGGCTGCCCAGGGAGGTGGTGGAGTCACCGTCCCTGGAGGTGTTCAAGGCGGGTTTGGACGTGGCACTTGGTGCCATGGTCTAGTCTTGAGGTCTGTGGTAACAGGTTGGACTTGATGATCTTTGAGGTCTCTTCCAACTCTGGTGATACTGTGATATGATTATTGGTGCTGAAATGAGTGACCTGATTTTTTTTTTAAGTACTCAAGATGAAATGATTTATTTAAATGCTCTAAAGGACTGTTGGGCATACATCCAGGCAGATGTTTGATTAAGTCTCAGTGTAAAAAAATTATATTCAAATTATTTACGTAATCTGACGTTCATAAATAGCAAATTGTTCCTCTGATTCAAACAGCCATGTTTGCCCAGTCACCAATACTAAATGCATATTTAAAATACCTTTTAAATTAATCTGCACTGCAGGGAGGTGTCTTTCTAACCTAGCTTACTCCCTAATAACTTTAACTTTCCAACATGCAGCTTGTGCACCTAATATTGCAAGAACTTACTCACTGAACAATATGTGTATTGCTTTCAATAACACAGGAGTTTATAAACTAGCAACCTTTTTTCCAAAGAAAGGTTATTAACTAGTTTCCTCAAAGTGGGGCAAAATTTAAATGCAGACATTTCCCACTTGATTAAACTGTTTAAAAATTTAGTTGAACTAGAAGAGGAGATATTCTACCTTTTCATTCAAACAAAGGTCACACCAAAGTTAAAAAATGTTAATTCTTTCCCACTGCTTTCTTTGTGAATGCAGTGGCACATCTCACATGTCTCACATTCTGGATGATACACTTTCCCAGGTTCTATTTCAGACTTGCATATGCTTTGAAACTCCCAACAGCATATTCTGTTTCATTAATCTAGGGTATACTCTGCAGTACAACTCCACAGCTCCTTTCTGGTAAACAGGAAGGCTACATATTATCACCAGGTTTACTCTGGAGATGCTGTCCTGGAGATCATGCCCTCTGTGATCTAAAGATCCATTTTACATAGTGAAATTCAAAGCAGTAGGAAGGGATTTTCTCTTTCATGGGCCCTGGACACAGATGATTAAACCTGCTTAGCCTGGATGGGAAACAATTGTCCTGAATGACAAACAATACGAAGCATAGGTTTTACCTCGCAGAGACTTGGTTTGTCCTACTATAGTTATGCGGGCAAAGTAAGACTGAGATTTGTCCCTTCACACAGTCTGTGAAAGCAGAATTTGCATTGGTATAGCACCCAGCACATGGGGTCTGTAGTTTAGGGATGAGGGCTTATAGTCATACTATAAAGTTACAGATTATTATGAGCATTAGTATCAGGCTGCCCACATAGATCACACACTTTCTACTAAATTACAGACTGTTAAATTATTCTGTGAAGATCTTCCACTTCCCTTGAGCATAGAATCAAAGCAACATAGAAAATACTTCAAGACAAGCCTCCATCACTGAACCTATTCTGTGCTGTATTATCTGGATTCACAAAGTGCATCCATAATATTTAATAAATGTGATCAGGCCCAGTTTTCAGATAAGCTTATTAAAGTAGTTCAGTTCCGTTCTTTCCCTTTTTATTGATAGCATTTTAAATCCAGAGGGGGCCATTGCAGTCATCTCTTTTAAAGACTAGCAAGCACATTCAATAAGTCTTCTTAGAATGAATTCCTACTTCAAGTCAAATAACTAGGTTAAAAACACAGCAGAGCTTTTTGAAGAAGCTGTTTTTAAAAATATCCAATTTAACATTCAACATTTCAAGTGCTAGGGAGGCCATCATAACCTTTAAATAGCTGTTTCTATGGATAATTACCCTTGCAATTAAAAATGTGTGTGGTGAATAGAGCCTGAATTTGCCTAGTTTCAGCTTCCAGCTAGAGGATCTTCATGTATCTTAGTCAATTAAAACCAAGCCTCTTCAATCATCAGAGTGCTGTTCCACACATATGTGTGTAAAAAGCCAAAAAAGCCATGATTAAATAATCTTTTATACTGTTGGGCTTTTTTTGCTTTTTTTTTTTTTTTTTTTGGTTAAATAAATAGACTTAACTCTTTCTGTCACTTCCTATGAAGTGTATTTTCATTACTTCTAAACATTATTATGACACATCTTCGTTTCAATATCTTTATTGGACTGCTGACACATGGGCACTAAGAAAAGTTTTAAAATTCAAAGTAGGCTGTGGTTAAAACTTTTTCAGAATTAATTAAATGCAACCCATTTACACCCACTCGAATCTGAGTAATTGTATCCTTTCATTTTATGACCACTTTATGTCTGTTAAAAAAAAAAATGTTTTCTTTTTCATCCAGGGCAACATTTTTTTTTGAGTCAGGAAGTAGCTACCCATTACAACTTAGAAATAAAAGACTTATTTCTGCACTTTTCCTATATTTTAAAGGAGTTTCCTATGTTCTTTCATTATTTTTCTCTGTATTTTACAAATAAGTATTTGAGAAGCCTATTTCTAGCACTATGCTTGAAGTGGCATCATAAACTTCCTATTGTACAGAGATCAGGCTCTGTTCTTCTAAGGCCACAAGCCCAGTTTTACAGATAGGACAATACATAATAAATCAATAATAATAACAAGATATTTTTAGCTTGGGTTGATGTAGAAGAAAACCAGAGGAACTAAATGACCAACCAACTGGAAAGAAAAGAAAACAAAACTGCAACAAAAAAAATTCCCTAAAACCCCCAACACAACAACAAAAGAAACCCACCCCAAAAAAAAAAACAAACCACAAAACAACCCAAAGACAGAAACAAACCAACAACAACAAAGCCACCAAAAAAAAAAAAATCTTAGAAACAAGCTTTATTGTAGGATCCTGCCACTCTAATGACCAAGCTGCTGGTGAATGCATTAATGAAACTTATTCACTTCAAACTCAATATGCATAGTATATTCCATCAGTGTGTTTTTGCAGCCCAGAAAGCCAACCTGATCCTGAACTGCATCAAGAGAAGTGTGGCCAGCAGGTTGAGGGAAGTGATCCTTTCCCTCTACTGTGCACTGGTGAGACCCTGCCTGGAGTACTGCATCCTGCTCTGGAGCCACTGTTACAAGAGGGATGTGGATGTGCTGGAATGTGTCCAGAGAAGGGCCACGAGGATGATCAGAGGGCTGGGAGGGCTGGAGCACCTCTCCTATGAGGAGAGACTGAGGGAGTTGGGGCTGTTCAGTCTGGAGAGGAAAAGGCTCAGAGGTGACCTTATTGTGACCTTTCAGTATCTTAAGGGGGCCTACAAGAAAGTGGGGAGGGACTTTTTAGGCTGTCAGGTTGTGACACAACTAGGGGGAATGGAACAAAGCTAGAAACGGGTAGATTCAGACTGGATGTTAGGAAGAAATTCTTCACAATGAAGGTGGTAAGACCCTGGAAGGGATTGGCCAGGGAGGTGGTGGAAGCCCCATCCCTGGAGGTGTTTAAGGCCAGGCTGGATGGAGCTCTAGACAGCCTGATCTAGTGTGAGGTGTCACTGCCTGACTGATGGGTGCCAACCCTGACTGATTCTGTGATTCTATGACTTTATTTAAGGAGCCTCTGGCTCTCATTTAGAAAAGTATTTAAGTGATGGTCTTATTTTTCATTTAGCACCTCAGTTTAAATGCTGAGTATGGTTTTAGATCTTTTGCCAGGTCAGACCTAGCATACAAAGTCAGCATACTAAGATATGTCAAATACACATGGAAAGCTCATTGGATAGAGCAGTAAAAGATGCACTTGAATTTCATGCTCAGAGAAAAAAAGTTTATTAAGTTTTTTCTGTTTCTTTTAAGTTATAAGAGAGTCTTAGACATCCACCTGAGATTCATAATTCTGTCTTGTATTGTCATGCCTCTCTGTGTGTAATATATTGGTTCCTCCTATGAATCATAACATCATCAAGGTCTCTTGTATACAAGTCCAATTTGCCAGGGAAAAAAAAAAAAAAACCTCATAAAAAGAAATTTACATAGGCACTGCATACAAATAGGATTAGTGTACAGTTAACAAGAACTGCATTCAAGAGGAATCAACAGCATTTGCAAGACATTTAACAGCCAGCATATGAAGTAACTCTGAGATGCAGCTGCATCTGGATCATTTTATGGTTTCTTTGTTCTTAACAGGATGCTCTCTCATATTACTAATTTATGTGCAGTTGATTAGCCTTAGAGGTCTTATTAACTCATGGTAACAGCATTCCCATCTATGCAGTGGATCAAAAAATGTACAGCAATGATAAAATAATTTACATCTACAATCCTTCTGTGCAAGGATAGTATGGAAAACACCATAAAGCCAAACTCTAATTTGTTTTAAAATGTTGCCAGAATTATTCATAGGCATGATGTCTCTCTTGGAGGAGGGGCTCAGTGGCTCAGAAAGACATGAATTTACCATAATGGAAGCAGAGGTTTAACCTTCTCATCAGTATGTGGGATAGGTATCTGCACATAATATCACTCCCACATCATGTCAGGTGCACAATCGCCTTCCTGAAATTCACCATCTCTACTCCCTAAAATAAAGGCTGGGAAAACTTGGCAAACACAGAATGCTAACTCTTGCACTGAGTTCACCTTGTCAGCTTAGTTATATGCACTGACTTTATAAGACAAAGGAGCAGAAATTTGGACACCTCCACCTACTGACATTCCAGTTATTTTCAGAAAAAGTCAGTTCTACATTTTTTAAAGGCTGAATTCTCTCAAAGTTAACAATGGACTGTGAGCAAAGTGCTGACATAATTTTTTTTTTCCCCTTTCATGAATTTGTTGCTTGCTGGAACACCCAAAGAATTCATACCATTCACACTGAATTTGTGAGAAACCTGTAGCTGGAGAGACTGCACTCCTGAGACCCTCTGAGTACTTGGGTCAGAGCTCTGTTTTGGATGTGCCCTTTCGTGTGGGGTTCTCACATACTCAGCCACCCTGCTGTGAGTTTCTCAGCCCAATGGGCAGCCAGCTTATTATGTACCACTACTGTGTTGGCAATTACCACATGAAAATCAACACCATTACCATGATAATCCACTCCTTTGAATGGCAGGAGAGATGTTGAAAATCAGTGCATAGCATTTCCCTGTCTTCCCCAGTCATGGTAGGCCTAAGCAGGCCAAAATAGGCTTATACATGTTCTCGCTTCCCAGACATGTTTTTCTGCTCTTCCTCCTTCTGTTTCAGGGAGAAGCAACAATGGGAAAGAGGACAAAGAACTTGGAGCCACTGGGTCTGAGGACTCTGGTTTGCCCAGACTTGTTTGCATCCTGCGCTAAACAAGGTATACAAGCTCAGCTTGTGCAAGGCCTGTGTTCTGCCCTAAAAATGGTAAAGCAAGCCTATGGTTTCTCATAATATGGTCAAGCTTGGCTAACTGCCATTCTGATTGGCTATTATGTGTCCAAAGGCCCATCAGTCTCAGGTTGTGTTGATTAAAGGAGATGAGCAGGTGACACAATGTGCTCTGCTCTTGTATTCATGCTTGCTACTGCGTTATTGAANGTATTCATTCTTGCTACTGCGTTATTGAATTCTGGACTGCCTGGAAACTGCCTGCTTCGAGTTTACCAGGGACAGGCTCTAAATGCCTCCACACGATCAGCCTGCATAGCCAGCATGACACTGTGCTGAGATTGCACATTACAAGACATCCTGCCTGCACCAGAAAGCCCCTTGACAAGACAGGAAGTCCTGGAGATACACAGATCATCCAGAGGAGATGAGGATCAAGTCAGAGATTGTCTGCCTCCTTTCCCCAGCACCGTGCAGCCTGAGAAGAACCAGAAGTCTCAGTGGATGACAAGACAATAACAGAATTCCCTGAAGGTGTTTGAGTACTGTCTGAAGCTGTAGCCAGCCCTGTGAGTTGGGAGATATTTTGTGAAAAAATACTCAAAGGCTCTTGTAATTCACCATTGCCTTCTGCCATAAGCAGAAAGGAGCTCCTTGAGTCCATCTAGTGGTCAACCGGTGTACTGACCACAAGTAGTGTACTGACCACAGGAACCTTCTCTATAGCTAGTTATCTCTGGATTCTATGTTACTATCTGTTTAAAGTTTCCATGACCATTGCAGAAGAACCTAATTATTATTTAAAATAGTGGTTGGGGTGGTGAGAGTTCTGAATATTGAATATTAATAACAATAATAATTTGGGGGAAATCCCATTTCATATTAATTAATTACTACTCCGTAACAGATACATGCTTATACGACCCTGATATAAACAACAACAACAACAAAAAATATCTTGTGGCATGAATTGGAAGGTATTCTTCAACCTACATAGTGATAAGAGACATGAAAACGTGAGTTAATCTGTGCAATTTAGCTCTGAAGCCAAGTTTCAGTCCCCTGTATCCCTTTTGCCTCATTCATGCAGCTGGGGCTGACTGGCTAAGAGCACCTGGAACAAGTTCTAGAGAGGCAATTAAAATGTTGCAAACAATACTGGAACAAATTAGGGGTGCAATTCATTAGCCTGCTTTACAAGGCTAACTCTGACCCACAGTTTTCTTACTATAACTAAATGTGTGAAGCCAGTAATTTAAAAATCAAACTCAACTTTCATATTTTCTAACAAACACCTGGTCACAGAGAAAGAGACTTTGTCAGGTGCCCAGGGATAGAGGTAGTATTTAGAAAAGGTCAAATAAAATTACCCTGAAGGCTGTGAGATAAACCAAAATTTATTTATATTCTGAGATACAGTATGCAAAAATGCCATCACATTGCTAATATTTCATCCAGCTACACGCATCCAGTGTCATATTTGTCTGGTTAGAAAAAAATTGAAGACCAGTATTTTTCACTCTTCCTAGCACTATAAAGCTGCACAGAATTATGGGAGAATAAACTAAACTTTGGTTTTGCTTCTAGCTCTCCACAACTGTTCAGCACAGCATCATGGTCTTCATTAAAGACCTGTGTAGCAACTCTGGCTCAGTGGGTCTTCAGAAGAGGCAAATTGAGCTGATTTTAAAATTCTACTTTTATAGAATCATAGAATGGTTTAAGTTGGAAGGGACCTCAAAGATCATCTAGTTCCAACCCCCTGCCATAGGCAGGGACACCTCCCACTAGTACAGCTCACTCAAGGCCTCCTCCAACCTGGCCTTGAACACCCGCAGGCAGGGAGCATCTCAGATCCAGGTAGATGACATCAGTTGCCCTTCCCTATCCAGTGTTGCTGTGACTTCATCATAAAAAAACACCAAATTCATCAGGCAAGATTTGTTCTCGGTGAAGCCATTGCTGGTTACCACCAATCACCTCTGCTTTGTTTTCCATTTGCCTTAGTAGGAGCCTTCAGGAGCCTACTCCATGACCTTACCAGGTACAGAGATGAGACTGACTGGTCTGTAGTTCCCAGGCTCATCCTTTTTTCCCCTCCTTGAAGATGATTGCCCTTCTCCAATCAGCAGGAACTTCACCAGTCTGCCGTTTCAAATATGATGGACAGTGGTTTTGCAATTTCATCTGCCTGTTCCCTCAGGACCCATGGGTGGATCTCATCAGGCCCCAAGGACTTGTGCATGTTCAGATTCCACAGGTGCTTAAGTTTCTAAGTTCATTCTCTTGGTTTTTTGTTTGTTTGTTGTTTTGGTTTTTTTTAAGAAATCACTTAAAATGAACTAAAAATGAAAAATTAATCTGTGAACAAAAACTAAGTAAAAATTACTCCAGAAATATTTTTTCCTAAAAACAAACAAACAAACAAAAAAAAAAAAAACCCCTCACATTTAAAAATAGTAGCAAAGTTTGCCTGGTATGCTTTTTATTGTATTATCTGGTTTCCTGATTAAGAAGGTATGGTCTGCATCCAAGACTGTGACCAAAACTCATTCATTTCTTTCCTATATTTTGTTCTGAAAAGACAGTGGTAGGAAAGAGCCTGTGGATATTGTCTACCTAGACTTCCAAAAAGCCTTTGACACTCTTCCCCACAAAACTCTCATGGGCAAATTGACTGCTCATGCCTTGGACAAGCACAGCTCTGCTGGGTAAAGCACTGGCTGGACAAAAGGACCCAAAGAGTCATGGACAATAGAGTTAAATCCAGCTGGCAGCCAGTCACAAGTGGTGTCCCCCAGGGCTTAGTGTCGGGACCACTTATCTTTAACATCTTTATTGATGATCTTGATGAAGATATAGAGTGTGTCACCACTAAGTTCACAACTGACACCAAGTTAGGTAACAGTGTTGGCTGCAGGAGGGTAGGAAGGCTCTACAGAGGGACTTGGATTGATTGGATAAATGGGCCAATGTCAACAGCGTGACCTTCAGTAAGGCCAAATGCCAGGTCCTGCACTTGGGCCACAAGAACCCCAAGCAATGCTACAGGCTTGGGAAAGTGTGGTTGGAAAGCTGCCTGGCAGAAAGTTTACAGGGGGTGGGGGGGGGGGGGGGGGGGAAATAGACAAACAACTCAATATGAGCAAACGGTGTGTCCAGGTGGCAAAGAAACTCAATGGCATCCTGGCTTGTATTAGAAATACTGTGTCCAGCAGGAGCAGGGAGTTGACTGTCCCCTTGTACTCAGCTTTGGTGTGGCCAGATCTTGAGTATTGTGTTCAGTTTTGGGCACCTCATTATAAAAAGGATGTGGTGGTGCTGGAGCAAGTGCAGAGGAGGGCCTTGTTGTGGGTTTAAAGAGCTGACAGAGTAAAGCTCTCAAATGAATTGGAGAAAAAACAGAATTATATTTGCAGAGAGAGTTACAGATAGAAATTACAAGGCAGATACAGAATCCGTAAGTGAACCCCTTGAATTTTCCCCCAACCCAAAACTAAATCTATTATCCCCAGTGCTCCAATTTCCCCCCCCCCTCATGCCTCTGCCATCCAACAGGCCTAAGCACAGCCTCTGGAGGCCCCAAACCAGGCCTATCCTTACATGTTTGTCCTGATAACGCAGCTCCTGCCTGACACAAGGCTGGAAGGGAAGGAAAGAACAAGCTGGTCTTACTGCGAGTTTATGAAGAGATAGCAGAATTATGGGATGGAATAACAATCTTCCAGTCCCCAGAGAACTCTTTTTAACCTTATAGTTCCTATCATGGGACAGGCATCAAAGCTGGTAAAGGGCTCAGAGAATAAATCTTATGAGGAGTGACTGAGGGAGCTGGGGATGGTTAGTTTGAAAAAGAGTAGGCTGAGGGGAGACCTCATAACTGTCTACAGCTGCCTGAAAGGGCCTTGTGGAGAGGCTGCTGCTGTTCTCTTCTCACAGGTAGTGATAAAACAAGAGAGAAAAGCTTAAACCTGTGACTGAGTAGGTTTAGACTGGACATTAGGAAACATTTTTTTCCCCAGCAAGAGTGGTCAGGTACTGAAATGGGCTGCCCAGGGAGGTGGTTGAGTCACCAGCCCTGGATGTGTTTAAAAGTCATTTAGATGTGGTACCTGAGAATATGATTTAAAGGTGAATTTTGTAGAGCAGGGATAACAGCTGGACTTGATGATCCTGGGGGTCTTTTCCAATCAGATTGTTTCTGTGATCTTGAATCATATTTTGAATCCTTTTAACAAATACAGAAATACTGGGAAAAAGGGAATGCTGGAGCCAAAGGAGGTGAGTTCATTCTGGCCTTGTTCAAGCTTGACCTAACTCTGAAGCAAGTTCCTCTTCGCTAGGTGTTGGGTGGAGACATTCCAGCTTCTGCAGCTCAGCCAGGCTGGCTCTTGCAGTCAGCAGATACTATTGCTTCCATACTTCTGTTCAGATCAACTTTACGCTTCCTTCTCCTTCACCTGGTTCCCATGCCTTTGGTAGAGTTGTCCCAGTATGCTCAGTGGGTTCAAAAGCAGTCAACCTGCTGCCATCTGCAAACTCACTGAAGTTAGCCACCTTCCCCTTGTGCAAAGAAGAAGCTATTATGCAGGGGTTTGAACAGGAATTAAATCTTGCTTCTCACAACTAAACACAGAGGAGCTCAGTCTAAGCAAGCAGGCCCAGCCAGCACCCGTGGGTGGATGTTAGAATGATCATCAAGCCTATTCCTATGTAACCGGGGGGCCACCAGGCCCCCCGGCCTTTTTTTGTCCCACTCCCATTCACCCAGTGTGCACCATGAGGACTCACCAGTGATGACAGGAGGAGGATCCTCTGCCCAGTTGGGCACAGCTTAGGGCTTCTGCCTTTCCTGGAGTGGATTAAATAGGGGAGTGGGCAAGTAAGGCAAAGTGGTCACACCTGGGGTGGGAGGAGACTCCAACAGAGCCCAGGTGTTCTGGGATTTGGGGGGAAAAAAGGGGAAAATGTGGTGTGGGGTAGGAAGGGGGCAAATAAGATGTGAAAGGGGAGGTGGTGGTGAAAGGAGGGAGATGGAGAGAAAAGGAGGGAGATGGGGGAGAAGTGGGGTAAAAAAGAAAATAAAAATGAAAACTGGACTGTGGGGAAAAAAAAAAAAAAAGGTGATTCTGCTCTGCCAGGGAGGTAGGACCGGATGATCTTTTCAAGTCCTCTCCAGCCCCTAACATTCTGTGATTCTGTGTTTCTGTGATTAATTTACTAACACTGGTAGCAGTTTGATTCACTACTGACCACAGAGTGCTTCTCAGATACATTAGTAAGATAAGACATGCTTAATACATAACATAATGCCCAACATATTTAACATATCTTCTGATTTTTTTCAATTCAAAGTATTTCTGAGAACTGCATGTCTTCATCTGTTCATGAAAGAGCACCAATGCCTGTGCTGTAAATATTGTATGGAGAATCATCCTTCAATCTAGATTTATTTGTATGAAGGACAGCAGGTGGTGTGCAACAGAGACTTCTGCATTTAGCAATAAATAGAATAAAGACTTCATGCTTCTAGCCAACCCCAATGACTTGGAAACAGTTCTTGAACGTTAGCAGCTGATACTCATTTGTGATCGTTTTGCTGCCGAGGCTCCTGATTGTCTGTGGATGGCAATATGCCCCTTGTAAGGTAATATGCCAGTTTTCCAGGACACAGCTGCCAGTCAAATGTGGGTTGAGGTGGGGAGATTATATTGCACTGCCAAGGCCATCCCATCTGCATGAAGAGCATTTTCTTTTGAGAGACTGACATACTAGTGCCAAATGCCCAAGCCAAAATGACATGCACCAACAATAGAAAAGAGAATAAGATGGTGGTTTCAGACACTTGACTCTCAGAGAGAAAGGTTGAACTTCTGTGTGTACCCTGGGGAGCCAGTGAAGAACACAGGTGTCCAGCATATGTGGTCATATACAGACATTTACACAGAAAATGGCCTCAAGCACTGACAAACTGGGGTACAGAGCCCGGGATTCACATATTACATTTGCCTTGAAAAAAATGAATCCATCTAAGCACAATCTGTGACTGATTATAGGACACCAGGTATCAAAAAAGAACTTCAGTAGATACATTGATCAGACCTTGTCCTGGTAGGCCTAAGCAGGCCAAAATAGGCTTATACATGTCCTGGCTTGCCCAGACATGTTTTTTTGCTCTCCCTTCTTCTGTTTTGGGGAGAACCAATCGTGGGAAAGAGGACAAAGAACTTGGAGCCACTGAGTCTGAGGACTCTGGTTTGCCCAGACTTGTTTTGCATACTGTGATAAACAAGGTACACAGGCTCAGCTTGTGTATGCCTTGTGCAAGGCCTGTGTTCTGCCCTAAAAATGGTAAAGCGAAACTATGGTTTCACCTAATATGGCTAACTGCTATTCTGATTGGCTGTTCTGTGTCCATTACCCCATTAGTCTCGGGCTGTATTGATAAAAGACGATGAGCAGGTGACACAACGTGCTCTGCCATTGTATCTGTGCTCTGCTGTTGTATCCCTGCTTACTGCTGCTACTGCCTTATTGTATCCTGAACTGCCTGGAAACTCCACTACCTCGAGTTTACCAGGAACAGGCTCTAAATGCCTCCACACGATCAGCCTGCATAGCCACAGTGACACCGTGCTGCAAGAGACTGCACATCACAAGACATCCTGCCTGCACTGGAAAGCCTCCTGCCAAGACAGGAAGTCCTGGAGATACAGAGATCATCCAGAGGAGATCAGGACCAGGTCAGAGATACTCTGCCTCCTTTCCCCAGCAGTCTGTGAATTCTGGGAAGAATCAGAAGCCTCAGTAGCTGACAAGACAGTATTCCCTGTAACAGAAGTACAAGTAACAGAATTCCCTGAAAGCATTTGAGTACTGTCTGAAGCTGTAGCCAGCCCTGTGAGACGAGAGACAATTTTGTGAGTAGAAACTTCAAGCCCCTTGTAATTCACCATTGCCTTCTGCCATAAGCAGAAAGGAGCTCCTTGAGTCCATCAAGTGGTGTATTAACTGCAAGTGGTGTATTGACTAAAAGTGGTGTATTGACTGCAAGAACCTTCCCTTCCAGTACAGTTAATGTTATATTATTACTAGATATTTCTAGATCCTGTGTTCTTATCTGTATAAAGTTTCCAAGCCCGTTGTGAAGAACTATTATTAAAATCAGTGGTCAGAGTGGTGAGAGTTCTGAATATTAATAAACAATATTAATTTTTGGAAATTCATAGAATCATAGAATGGTAAGGTTGGAAGGGACATCAAGGATCATCTAGTTCCAACCCCCTGCCATAGGCAGGGACACCTCCCACTAGGACAGCTCACTCAAGGCCTCGTCCAACCTGGCCTTGAACACCTCCAGGGAGGGAGCAGCCACAGCCTCCCTGAGCAACCTGTGCCAGTGTCTCACCACCCTCACTGCAATGAACTTCCTCCTAACATCCAGTCTAAATCTCCCCTCTGCCAGTTTAAACCCATTGCCCCTCATCCTGTCATTACAAGACCTTGTCAATAATCCCTCCCCAGCCTTCCTGTAGGCCCCCTTCAGATACTGGAAGGCTACACTAAGGTCTCCTGGAAGCCTTCTCTTCTCCAGGCTGCAGAGCCCCAACTCTTGTAGCCAGTCCTCATAGCAGAGCTGCTCCAGCCCTCTG
>VWZE01022650.1:46968-82748 GCA_013396675.1 Eubucco bourcierii
GCACACTGCAGGCTCATGTTGAGCTTTTCATCAACCCAGACTCCAAGGTCCTTTTCCTCAGGGCTGCTCTCCAGCCATTCACCACCCAGCCTGTATTTGTGCTTGGGATTGTGCCTACCCAGGTGCAGGACCTTACACTTGGCCTTGAATTTCATAGTCCTCTCTTTCTATTTGTATGATGAAATATATTTAAGCATAAACACAGGTGTGTGGATCTCAATAACTTCTAAGTTGTACAAAGGAAGACAGCCCAGTTCAACCCTCATGTAACATGGTAAGTTCTCTCTCTGCTTTAGTTGCCAGATCATCATTACATTAATGAGTAATCTCCTTCACCTTATGGAAATCTCATCTTTTATTTATAGGTTCCTACTCTTCCTACTAAGGAGTAATACACAGTGACCAGGAAAAGAATTCTGTTCATGAAAAAAGAAAATCAATACTTTTAGTTTCACATACCTTTCTTTCACTAAGTGACAATCTGTTCTATGTCTTACATTGGCCAGCAGGAAGAATATCTTAGTGCTTTACACACCTCACTGCGTGGGTCCTACCTCACTACATCAGCACTATTAATGCAATATATCTGTCAAGGCTTATTAAAATTCTTTTTGATGTGTATCTTGGCTCATAAACCTCCACACTGTGTTGATATTGCCTAAGGGAATGTCCTTGTAGCACTGAATCTCTGCAGATGGGATGATAAAAGAGAAATGTTCAAAACTTTAAAAAGTTTGGTCTCTAGCAGAGCTTTCTCTTTCAACACCTCTCTTGAACAGTGTTTTCTGGTTTCACTCTGTAGTTACTGTTCAAAAAAATGGCTTACAGAACATTTTAACTGATAGAGAAAAAAATTGTCTTGCTCATGAATAATTGATGGATAAAAATCAGATTATGGCTCTCAATCCATTTTCACCGATACACTCTTCTGAGTGCTTTGTATATATGTTGTGCCCCTACCAGTCCTCAGGTAGCAAACAAATCCTGGCATCCAGTTCACTCAGTAGAGTGAGCAAGAATTTATCAAGGCATTTTGAGAAGTGAATTATTTTTCATGTTCTTCTTCACATATGCAATTTCTTCTGCTTTTCTATTTGTAATGAATTGCCACAGGGCACAACAATTGCCCTTAGGGACTGTGAACATTTGTGCTTCCCAGCTTGCAAAACATCTCTTGTGTGCTATACACTCCAGAACTATGTTAAACCTTTACAGTACTTCTAAACTAAGTCACAGGTTTGAAATTCCACTGATGATGATTTAATGTGAACTTAACTACTGATAGTCTACAAACATTTTACCTATGTTAACTCATAGTTAACTGCTCTTATGCCTTTAAATGGTCATTTTGGGATATAAAATCTGTTACTCCAATCATATTTCCTCAGGAATAATTTCCCATCAATAAGTTCTTGTGTTTCCCTGTAAAGGACTTTGCCTTAATAAACTTTGTTTCCTACCTGATTTTGTACAGATTTGGACAATCAGACCCTAATCAAGTTCAGACTGAAGTCAAAGGCTAAGGTACTTCTTACTGCTTCAGGAAGGAAAGTGAGAGGAGGCAGATGGAGACACAGACTGAATCTTAAGTAAGGAATTAACCTTTGCATATAAAAATATGTACTGTACTGCTATGGGTAGATTCACAGTGCTTCAGTACTAAGCTAAGTCTGGAAGACATTTCTCTCAGAAGCAGTTTTGAGACTAAATGTAAGATATGGCCATAGGCTTTTTTTCTTTGGGGTCAGTCAAGCTACTTTGGGTTTAATCATAGAATGGTAAGGTTGGAAGGGACCTCAAGGATCATCTAGTTCCAACCCCCTGCCAGAGGCAGGGACACCTCCCACTAGTACAGCTCACTGAAGGCCTCATCCAATCTGGCCTTGAACACCTCCAGGGAGGGAGCATCCACGACCTCCCTGGGCAACGTGTTCCAGTGCCTCACCACCCTTACTGTAAAGAACTTCCTCCTAACATCTAGACCTTGTCAATAGTCCCTCCCCAGCCTTCCTGTAGGTCCCCTTCAGACACTCTAAGGCTACTATCAGGTTCCCTCGAAACCTTCTCTTCTCCAGGCTGAAGAGCCCCAACTCTCTCAGCCTGTCCTCATAGCAGAGCTGCTCCAGCCCTCTGATCATCTTTGTGGCCCTCCTCTGGACCCGCTCCAACACTTCCATGTCCTTCCTGTGCTGAGGGCTCCAGAACTGCACACAGTACTCCAGATGGGGTCTGACAAGAGAAGAGTAAAGTGGCAGAATCACCTCCCTTGTGCTGCTGGCCACACTTCTCTTGATGCAGCCTAGGACTCGGTTGCTGTCTGGGCTGCATGCACACACTGCAGGCTCATGTTGAGTTTTTCATCACCCCAGACTCCAAGGTCCTTTCCCTCAGGGCTGCTCTCAGCCATTCACCACCCAGCCTATATTTGTGCTTGGGATCGTGCCTAGCCAGGTGCAGGACCTTACACTTGGCCTTGTTAATGTTATTAACATTTATCTTTCCTGCCCTCCTCCTCCCCCTTTAAAAACCAACCAACAAAACAACCAACCAACCAACCATTTATTTTATACAACATTTTCTCAAATTTTGGACACTTTAAAAATATTCCTGTAATTATATATGCAAGACTGTAAAATAAAAAGGTAAAAAAAGTAAATGCAGTAAAAAAAGAGCTTGGCAGACAGCTTCCTCTGATAGAATTGGAGTTCCCAGAGCAGAAATTAATCTACAAACATTCTTCACACAAAATTTTAACTATGATTTAAGGGAAATCCTGAACTGCATTCATTTCCAGTTGATACATTCTATCTTACTTTTAAATGCTGAACGCTACATAAAGTGAATTATGTAACAGTAAGAAAGTTGTACTGAATTAAGATATTCCTAAGGAAAAACTTCTTTACTTTGAGGGTGAGAGAGCATTGGAATAGGCTGGGCAAAGAGGTCATGGAGCCTCCTTCTCTGAAAATCCACAAAACCTGCTTGTGCATCCTGCTCTAGGTGAACCTGCTTTAGCAGAGGCATTGGACTGGATGATCCCCAGTGGTCCCTTCTAATATCTACCATTCCGTGATTCTGTGGTTTTTTTTAACCTCATACACAGAAGACCTTCAATTTTGAGGATCAGCATGGAAGTTTCTGACAGTGTTTCATCTTGTTTCTGTTTCTGTATGCTTTCCTTGAAGAGTAGACGTGCACCATCCCTTACAGAGAGATGTGTGATGATGAAAGATACATAGGTGCTTTCCTAAAAACTACATCTTATGAATGATAGATAGGTTGCCAGGATCTTTCTGAACATTTTTCCATTCGGTCTTCCTACACTCTACATGGTTGCAGGATACTCCTTTGAGGTTAATTTAAGATCTCCAGGATTAAAGGTCACAGTGTGCCTTGAATTGTCTTTCTGTTTGATTTCAAACTAATCATTAAAATAGCCAAAGAGAATGTCAGTGTAAATTCTCCCAGCCCTGAGCTGTTTGATTTCATGCAGCTTAGATGCCACCAATCAAAGTTGGTCAATTATTGCATTCTCTAGATAGAAAAGGTGCTTAGATCAACATGCATTCACTTGATTTGGGTCACATCTGAAAAAGAAGCTTTATAACAGCTGCCACAATGTGCCCTAACATCACAACGAGTGGCATTACTACTGAACAAGCAGTTTCTCTCATTCTTGTACTGATGTGATATTAGTAATCTGTTATGAATCATGATTATGATATGATTATTTCTGTATATTAATACTTATTATTAATACTTTTAAAATCAGGAAAATTCCCTGAGGTTCTTTGGATTTTCGGTCAAAAGGAAATAGCCGCACAAAGGATATTTATGAACATAGAATTAAACAGTTTAAACAATCAGAACTTGGAAAATAAGAAAATGAAACCAGGAAAATTCTAACTATGCTTACAGAGCCTTAGCATCAACTCTAGCAGATGTACTCGTGACGCCTTGGTCATTGAGTAAGTTTCCTGTACAAGGAGGTTTCCAAAACTCACAACAATGATCCTGCAGTAAAATACAAAAATATTCCAGGTAGAGGGAAGAAGAGAAGAGCTGAGTTGCTGCCAAGCCACCAGTGTAAGCTGCGAACACATGGCCACAACTATTCCCAGTTAACGAGCTATGAATGGGATACTGCTCCCTGCATGGAGTCAGTGCAAACGGGCAGGAAAGGCAAGGCAGAAAGGCGAGGCAGAAAGACAAGGCAGAAGGGCAAGGCAGAAAGGCAATGTGGAAAGGCAATGCAGAAAGGCAAGGCAGAAAGGCAAGGTAAAAGGGCAAGGCAGAAAGGCAAGGCAGAAAGGCAAGGTAGAAGGGCAAGGCAGCAGGGCAAGGCAGAAAGGCAAGGCAGAAGCACAAGGCAGAAGGGCAAGGCAGAAAGAAAATGTGGAAAGGTGGGTCAGAAAGGCAATGTGGAAAGGTGGTGCAGAATGGCGGTGCAGAAAGACAAGACAGAAAGGCAGTGCAGAAAGGCAATGCACAAAAACAAGGCAGAAAGGTGGTGCAGAAAGGCAGTGCAGAAAGGCAATGCAGAAAGGCAGTTGGTGCAGAAAGGTTTCTAAATCACACCCCATTAAACAGATCATTTTGAAAATGGAAGTGGCCAATAGGCACTAGCATCATTGTTCTGCCCAATGAATTCAAAGCTTTGTGCCTCCTGTGACCAGGCAGACACATTGAGGGGCAGCAACAGACATCTGACACATGGTGCTAAGCTCCTAGCCCTCAAGGCTTTGCTGCTTCATCATTTGCTCATTCTATTCAACTCCCAGACCTGCAACAGGGGGAGGAGGAGAGCAAGGGTTAAACCAGCCTGGTAGGATTTATGTCCTACCAGGACATGTACTTAAACACTGTTTAAAGTTGAATTTTGTGAAATTCAATCCATATCTTCAAGGGCACATGCTTCCCTTTACCAACTGGATATATAAAACTTCCTTTGGATCAGAGCAATTAGACCAGTGTCTTCTGTTGTGGAGAGAACCACCAATGCTTTGGTATAACAATTCAGCATGCAGAGCACTTAGAAAATGTGACACAAGTCTACTAGCCATGCTTAGCTTTGTCAGATTGCCAGATACTGCCTTAGACACACATCTGCTTTTGGATCCACAGATATGGGTTTCATTCATGGACATGAATGAAAGAATCATGAGGTGAAAAGTACAAAAGCCAAGGGGAGATGCAACCCTGTTGCTTGGCGATACTGATAATCCGTAAGCAGGAGTGAAGTGGGGACTCCGTACATGCTTCCTGAATAAATCCAACAATTTCTCCAGTGGTGTGTTCAAGTAACATTGATAAGACTTCTCAAATCAAAGTCCAGAAGTCAAACTTGCACAGTACTGAGGCAGAGCTGAACAACAAAACAACTCTGGCAGCTTTAAAAGCAAAACCATTTTCAAGAACGGGGCAGGCTAAAACTGTGCTGAGGTGTTAGGGAAAGGTAAGAGCTTGCATGCCAGCTGCCAAAGGATGGCAAACCATTGTGAAGGATAACCAGGCATTTCTTGTATTGAAATCCCCTCTCTATACACTTATTTTCTGCTCTTGCCCATGTAATTGTGCAATAAATGCCATGATAGCCTAGATATGTGGACTGAACACAAGTGACATTTTCCAGGCAAGATTAGGGTAAAAAATTGGCTAGTTTGTGACATAAAAAACTCCTGGAAGAAGCAGATACTGGGGGATAGGGATAAGATTCCCAGAAAAGTTATTTTTCCTAACAATGAAATGCTTCATTTTGTATCCCTATGTTCTTACCATTTTTCTTTTGCTTAAGATACAATTTGAGATGCAAGACTTCAGCAGACAATGTAGCAAAGTGTCACTGACCTTTGAATAACTGAGAATTGAACTTAGATCCACATCTTTGATTTCAGGCTTCATTACTTTAGAGCCTGAAAGAAATCTGACTTTTTCAATGTATTGCTGATGACTTTGCTGGCTATAACACTTAAGCACATATACATTTAAATTCCAGTTAGTATTCCTGGTGAGTTTTAGGTAAATTAGATATTTCCTTGACTAATGGTCTCTGGAGAAACCTGAAGACCAAAGAATTTATCGTTTTCATGCTTCTGGCTCTCAGGAGGTAAAATGAATTGCTCTTATCAAATTGTGAGTGGAAAACAGTGCTTCCATAGACTGCCTCTGAAACAGGATTAAGACAATCTGTAAAGGAGTAATTCTAAAAAGTCAGCATGCTGTAAGATGATATAGATCTCCTTGCATTGCTTAGCCATCAGATTTTTAAAACTTACTTCCTTTCGATTCTGCTACATTTTCTTTTACTCTCCTGTGCTAAACAGCAAAAGTGTAAAATCTACTATAAGGTTAATAAGAGAGGAGTAAATCTGGCAAGGTCATCAAGCTCCTAGGTGAGCTTTGCTTCTCCACCATCACTTGTCATGAGTTGGCTGTGTATCATGACATGCATTATGATAATGCCTTTGCTCTAGGAATTCCTCTGAAAAAGTTCTATGTTTTCTCTTTACCTAACTTCTGCAGGTGCACAGCATCTTTTTATAGGTGGAAAATACAAGTGATAGGAAAACTGAAGGATTGTGTGCAAAATGTGCTTTTCTGCAATCCTAAAGAAAACCTTGATTTGAATAATTATTTTTCTAATGGGCTGTGATAGTGTTTAATGACACTGTTAAACTAAAATACATTCATTTTTGGTTTTGATGTATATGTAGAAGTTTCATCTGAAGCTGAATTAAAGTTATTTTCTGTGCCATAAGCATAAAAAAAAAAAAAAAAAAAAAAAAAAAAAAAAAAAAGCTAAAAGCACAAACTGAGCAAAATAGCACTGCAATCATAAGTTCTTTGCATATGAATGACACAAAGAATCCAGGAAGACAGGAGTGCTGTAAATTTAGACATTTGAAGTGGCACAGAGTAGGAATAAACCAGGTTCATAGACCTACTTAAGGGTTACTGTGCAAGACTGAATGTCTTACTGAGTAGTATGACTCAGTTAAATCTGAGTTATTAAGATCAATTTAATTCTAGATGAATGAAATTTAAGGACCTAAAAAATGGAGAGGCCAGTCTGGATTATATCTGACAATTCCAATTGATAGGACATATCAATTGATAGGTCTTGCAACGACAGGACAAGGGGCAATGGGTTTAAACTGGCAGAGGGGAGATTTACACTGGATATTAGGAGGAAGTTCTTTGCAGTAAGGGTGGTGAGGCACTGGAACAGGTTGCCCATGGAGGTTGTGGATGCTCCCTCCCTGGAGGTGTTCAAGGTCAGATTGGATGAGGGCTTGAATAACCTGTACTAGTGGGAGGTGTCCCTGCCTATGGCAGGGGGTTGGAACTAGATGATCCTTGAGGTCCCTTCCAACCTTACCATTCTATGATTGTATGACATGGATGATCGCCTTTGCAGACCTCTTGCCTTCATTTTTCTTTTGGTGGAGTTCTATGATTCTATGATTTTTAGGCCTCTTCTCCCAAAATGCTCTTCTAGGACACCTGATTTTTTGGTGCACTTAAAGTGTAAAATACATCAGTGCACCTGCAGGATGTCTAGGAAATATGGAAGGCATCTGATATGCCTGCAAATTAATTAGAGTGGTTTATGTCCCTTTTCTTGCCAAGAAAGGAGGAAACACTTCCTGCATAACTGAACCTCAGTTCAGACGATACTTCCCACAAAGCGATCCATGTCACAGACATCTCTGAGCCCTGAAACTTCTCTAGTTGGAAAATCTCTGGACTCCTTGTCCAAAGAACACCAAGGGAGAGGAAGAGGAAGAAAAAGAAATGTGGCCCATTCATGGCATGACACAAACTAGCTCTCGGAAAGATATATTCGTTCAATTAAAATTCAAAGAATGAATGACTCCAAAAACCTTAACATAATAGACACAGAAGCAACCATAAAAGCTATGCTTGCTCAGCTGGGCAGTTCCTAAACCAACAGTTTGGACTAAGGATTAAAATTTAGTGAAAACCACAGTTCTTTTCAGATCTCCTTTCCCCCTATGAATCTAACAAGCCAAATTTCTCCAGCCAATGAAGTTAAAATATACAGGACACGTAGCTCTTTATCTGTCACACCCCACAAATCACATTTTCCAGCATTCAAGTACTATTCATTTTGGCTTTTAATTACCTGACTTATCAGCATGTCATATTGCTCCCCCTGTTTCTGCAATAATTACATTCTGAGTCAGTGTGACATTCAATATTGACCTTTATTTATGGCTCTCACAAACTGTCGAATGTTTATTTATAAACCATGAAAAGCAGAGTTTGTAAGAATATTGATTCAGCATATTAGAAAAGCAGTAGCATAGCATTCTGTGAGTAGAAGTAATCACTGGCAATTACTAAAGACTGCTTTTCACTACTAATCTCGGGTTTAACCTTATAATTGTATTACTGAATTTGTTTCACTTTGCCCATATATCGCCAGGTTCCTAATGAGAAATCTGATATTAACATAATTTAATAATATTCAGGGGAAGAATGGTTTTAATTGGTTTAAAAAGAAGGAGACATATAGCCTCTGCCACGCAATCAGAAAGGTTTGGTAACTGCCTTTTTTATTTTGCAATAAATGATAATTAATATTTAAATGCATTAATGAAATAAGTTCTCAGTGGCTGGGTCACAAATCTTTGATGTTTATGCCACTAACAAAATCACTAACTGCTCCTAATGATGCCCCTGAGCTAAGCTTCACTTTACTCCTGGTATAAAACTACTTTCATTGCCAGTAGCATGAATTTGTAAGTGTGAAAGGCAAAGTCAAACCGAGAGCAATTCTTCTTGTCCTTATCGCAGTATATAATGGGAAGGAAGTGGTTGAATCCAGAGAAAAACACAAACCAAAACCCAGAGAAAAACAAAATTAGGAAGCAATAACTAAACTCCTAGATCTATGTAAATAAAAGGCCTCCACACTGCCTGGTGAGTTAGGCAGTGTAGAGCTAATGGAGATGTAGCTGCCTGCCTGGGATTGAATTAGAGCTCTTGAGCAGCAGTGGGGTAATGACAGCTGGCTAACAACTCTGGGTTTGGACAGGACTGACCAGTCATACATCTTTTTGTTTCTCTCTCTTTTTTTCTCCCTAATAAGCTCCTATGTTCTCAGTATGAATTTACCCAGGTTAATAAGTAAAATCAACACAAGTCAAGCAGGAGAAATTGTGCTCATGAGACATATAAAAATAAACCAAATATTTTTTTTTCTCTTGTTTTATATAGCTTGCAATGAAAAATATATGGGAAAGAAATGCTTCCAGCAACAGTTTTTTGGGGTGTAAGGCTATCCTGATATAGCACCCTGTAACAGAAACTACTGCCTGTACCAACTACTACATTATGCAGGCCAAATTTGCATCCCTTGACTATCTTTTGAAATACTCTTTGTTTCACTCCCAATCTTTTTTTTTAACTATTTCTATTTTCTACATATATTTGAACCAGAAATCTTCCTTATTTATTGAAAAAAAAAATCTCAACTACAGCAAACTTTATAATTGCTGTAATTGAGTTATGAATGTATTTGGGAAAATGATTTCAGGAATCATAAGCTCCTAGAAGTCATAGAGACCCTCCCCTTCTAAAATTTTAGTTGCTTTCTCCTCCCCATCTGTTTTTCTGCTCACATTTTCTACCACTCAGTGGACAGCTCAAAGACAGTATTATGATCACTGAGAATGTTTTGTTGGGAGTAAGAGAGAATAATTTAGCAGTATTTTCTTGTAAAGTATCCTGAGCTCAGACATAGTAAAAGATTCACACGAAAATATGCATATGTCCTTTTTTACCACATTATTGGGAATCACAGCTGGCAGCAAAATTCAGGAATATTTTCTGCAGCTTCTTTGGTTTAACACTAAATATTAAAGCAGAGCTTTATAGGAAGGTGGTTTGATTTTTTTTTTTGTTGCTGTTATTGTTGTGGTGGGGTTTTTTTGTGTGGGTTTTGTTGTTGTTGTTGTTGTTGTTGTTTTCTCCAGGAAAAAAAATGCTAAAAACAAACTCCATTTAAAACCACTGACATTTCAATGTGCTCTGTTTTTATGGGGGGAAAGGCTAGCACACTTTTTTCCCTACCAAATGGTAGCAAAGAAGAAAAGCCTGTTCTACAGGGTTTTAGGATCTGACAAATGCTTGGAAAACATCTGTGATAACATTTTACCAATTATGTCTGAGCCTGTAGCTCAAATTGTCCATAGACATCTGCTAGCTGTAACTTAAGAAAGTATATCAGGTAAGAAGATCTGCTCCTGTATTGACCTTAAAACTGCTCAGCATTGAGGTAAAATCAAATAATGGGACAGAGTCCAGCTCGAGGCCTATAACCAGTGGAGTCCCTCAGGGGTCAGTACTGGGACCAGTATTATTCAATGTATCCATTAATGACCTGGATGAGGGCATGGAGTGCACTGTGAGCAAGTTTGCTGATGACACCAAGCTGGATGGAGTGGCTGCTATACCAGAAGGCTGTGCTGCCATTCAGAGAGACTTTGACAGGCTGGAGAGTTGGGCAGGGAGAAATTTAATGAAGTTCAACAGGGGCAAGTGTAGAATTGTGCACCTGGGAAAGAACAATCCCATGTAGCAGTATAGGTTGGGGACTGACCTGCTGGAGAGCAGTGAAGGGGAGAAGGACTTGGGAGTCCTGGTGGATGGAAGGATGGCCAGGAGCCAGCACTGTGCTCTTGTGGCCAGGAAGGCCAATGCCATTCTGGGGTGTATTAGATGGGTTGTGGTTAGTAGGTTGAGGGAGGTTCACCTTCCCTTCTACTCTGCTCTGGTGAGGCCTCATCTGGAGTACTGTGTCCAGTTCTGGGCCCCTCAGTTCAAGAAGATGAGCAGCTTGAGAGAGTCCAGTGCTGAGCCACGAAAATGATTAAGGAAGTTGAACATCTTCCTTATGAAGAGAGACTGAGGGAGCTGGGGTTTCTTAGCTTGGAGAGAAGCAGACTAAGGGGTGACTTGATTTATGTTTATATATATGTAAGGGGTGAGTGCCAGAAGGATGGAGCCAGCCTCTTCTCAATGATGCCCAGAGACAGGACAAGGGGCAATGGGTGGAAGTTGAGGCATAAGAGGTTCCATGTGAACCTGAGGAAGAATTGTTTCACTGTGAGGGTGACAGAGCAGTGGAACCAGCTGCCCAGGGAGGTTGTGGAGTCTTCCTCTCTGGAGATATTCAAGAATCATCTGGATGCGTTCCAGTATGATTTGCTCTAGGTGATCCTGCTCTGGCAGGGGGACTAAACCAGATGATCTTTTGAGGTCCCTTCCAGCCCCTGATATTCTATGATCCTATGATTCCATGATCCTATGATTATATGATACCATGATTCTATGATTCTATGGTTCTATGACTCTATGAAATAGACTGTCGGTGTGCCCCATGCTATATATTCAATATTATACACCAAAGCTGCATCAGCAGAAGTTCAGAATGGACATTATGAAAAGTTCTTTCAGTGAGAGTGTGGCTGATCCCTGAAACAGAGTGCCCCTGGGAAATGATCAGGGCAAGAAGCTTGCCAGAGTTCAAGTAGTGTCTAGACAATGCTCTTAGTCATACAGCTTGGTTTTAGATAGTTCTGCAACGAGCAGAGAGAAATTTGACTTGGGATTATGAAAACAGTGTTCAACTAAAGCTGCACAGCTTCAGATGAACAGAATGCAACTATGCCCTCTCACAGCTGAAACATAATAGTAGAAAACAATCAGACAAACAAACAAAAAAGGACACATCCTAACTACCATCCCTCCCCATTTATATAAATGGGACTTATCTAAATTACAATCTCACTGACATAGGCAGATTGCAAAACACCATTGTAAGAAAATTACTGTGGTATGTCTTGCCTACTTTGAGTGTGCTTCAGTGCATAGTTCATTGGAAAAAGAGGGGACAATACCTCCTGTGCAAAGAATAAACTGACTGCAGTGACTTTAGTCAGTACTAACATCACAACCCTCCAAAGAGAAATGTGCAGAAAAGATGCATCCCTGATATTAAATATGGAACAATTCCTTCTGACTGTGCAGCCCATCAACTCCTTTACAGAAATGACCCAGAAGTTGTTGAAAAAGTAAATTAAAGGCCCAAAGGAGATGCTGTTCCTGACTTTCTCATTAATAAATCTTTTCATGGTGCTTAAGGTGTAGACTTAACATTTTTTTCTGTGTGGGTGGCCTTTGACAGTGGCAGTTTGGTGAGATAACAAGTCCACAAATAGAAAAAAACACAAAAATGTTCAGCACATGATGTTGCAGTCAGGACACGCCAGCCAGCGTAGACAAAGGACAAATATTTCAGTAAAAGAACTGCAATAGCTCTTCTTTTTATTTTCACAGAATCACAAAACCTTAGAGGTTGGAAGGGACCTCCAGAGATCAAGTCCAACCCCCCTGCCAAAGCAGAATCACCTAGAGTATTCACATAGGAAGGCATCCAGGTGGGTTTTGAAAGACTCCAGAGAAAGAGACTCCATGACCTCTCTGGGCAGCCTGTTCTAGTGCTCTGTCACCCTCTCTTTCTTCTATTTTTATTGGTTTTGTCATTTCTCTTGGTTTACTGAGATGTGCTATCCTTATCACAGAATCTCTCAATATTACAGTACAATGAATATCAAACCTGTTCTTAATCTGGATGACTTCCAAAACGGCAACAAAAGTTATTTACCTGTCTCTCTTCTGGTTACAAAATTGTGTGCTAATTCTAAGGAATTGTCATAGCCTTTTTTATTTTCACATTTTCATTTCAGTGTGGCCAGCAGGGCAAGGGGGGGATTCTGCCCCTTTACTCTGCTCTTGTCAGACCCCATTTGGAGTACTGTGTACAGTTCTGGAGCCCCCAGCACTGGAAGGACATTGAAGTGTTGGAGCAGGTCCAGAGGAGGCCACTAAGATGATCAGAGGGCTGCAGCAGCCTGGAGAAGAAAAGACTTCAAGCAGACCTTCTAGTAGCCTTCCAGTATCTGAAGGGGGTCTACAGGAAGGCTGGGGAGGGACTATTTACAAGGTCTTGCAATGACAGGACTAGGGGCAATGGACTTAAACTGGTAGAGAGGAGACTGCAACTGGATGTTAGGAGGAAGTTGTTTGCAGTGAGGGTGGTGAGGCACTGGAACAGGTTGCCCAGGGAGGTTGTGGCTGCTCCCTCCCTGGAGGTGTTCAAGGCCAGCTTGGAGGAGGCCTTGACTGACCTGTCCTAGTGGGAGGTGTCCCTGTCTATGACAGGAGGTTGGAACTAGATGACCCTTGAGGTCCCTTCCAACCTTACCATTGTATGACTCTATGATTCTATGCTTTTTCCTTATCTGCTTTGCAGCATCATGTTTGCTAAACTACAAGCCAGTTCCACTACATAACAACAGGCCCTGATACTTTGAGTTTGTCTACCTGGAAACTTGCAGTGCCTGAAGTTTACTAGGGAATTGGCATTAAGTGCCTGATGATACGGCAAGAAGTGCCAGCGACACTGTGCCTGTCTGCACATCTGCAAGACATCCTGCCTGCACCTCTGCAAACTTCCGTGTCAAGTCTGGAGTCCAAGAGGAACCAGGATCAGGTCAGAGATTGTCTGCCTCTCTCCCTGCACCCTGTTAGAGCCTGGGAAGATTCAGAAGTCTTAGTTACTATAAAGACACTTACAGAACTTCCTGCAAGTGTTTGGGTACTGTCTTGAAACTGTAGTTAGCCCCATGAATCTGGAGATATTATTTTGGGTGTAAATACTTAAAGCCTCTTTGTAATTGAATCCAAGTGCCTTCTATTTTAAGCAGAAAGATGCCTCTCGAGTCCCTCCAGTGGACGAGTGGTATAACTGACTGCAAGAACCTCTTTCTAGTTCTAATAGTTTAATGTTTATTGTATTTTGCTAGTTATTTCTTAAGTGTTCTAGATTCCATGTTTTTTCATCTCTGTAATGTTTTTCATGACCGTGCAAAGAACCCAGTTAAAAATAGGTAACACTGTGAGATTAAACACATTAATATCAAAATGAATAAACTATATTATTATTTTAAATAAATCCTGCCCATACTGCCATCACACTGTGCACCTGGCCCACCACTACTTGATCATCCTCATGGTGAAGCTTCTCCTTATATCCCATTTAAACTGTTTTTTTTTCTTTTAAGTCATGCCCATCATATCTCATCATATGTCACTGTGAAGAGCTTTGCTGAATCTCCTTGATTACCTCCCTACAGACACCAGGAGCTGCTAGTAGATGCCTCTCAAGTCACCTCTTCTCCATGCTGAACAAGCCCCAGTCACACAGCCTGTTCCCACAGGACAAGTAATCCAGTCCTGATAATGCTGGTGGCCTCCACTGAACTTGTTTCAGTTTGGCAATATCTTCCTTGTGGGAAGGGCCCCAAGCTGAACACAGTATTCTAGATACTAATAAGAGTACCAGTATTTAAGTATATATAAAGAATCTGTACTGTATCTTGCACAAACCAACAAACACTTTTAAAGATTTCCAAGTGCTGCTTTCATGTCAAAAGAAAAAAGAAAACAAAACACCCAGAAGCATCATTGAGCTATTGTTATCATCCTCAAGTGACACTACAGAAACACTCATTTTATGATTACAGAGCAAGTAGTTATCATTATAAGACCATAGGATCACTTAGTTGGCTTGTGCTAAACCCCTTTCTTGGAAGGTTTTATGTGCATAAAACCCAGCAGGAAAGATGAAAACATTTCTTGGGTATGTGAGAGGGGAGACACATGCACGTTTCTATATAGTCATGCACATACACAGGGAAAGCAACACCTCAGCAGATAGTTCATACCTGAGTCTGGAATCGACAAACTGCACATCTATTACATGAATTACATAGTTTACTCCCTACAGCCTGATCCAGTCGATGCATCAAGGCCTAATGCCTCCTGATGACAGCAACACTGCTTCTCAGTACTTTCACTTAAAACCTGACCCCCTGGGACATCACTGCTCTTCAGATGAAATCTTTACAGAAACATACGTTCTGCACACTTGGAGGCTAAATAGCCATATCTGGCCCTCAGCAGATTAGGTGGGCTGGGATTTCATCCTGATGCCCTTCCACTGTTCAGAGAGCACTCTAAGAATTGACAGCGCCAGAAAAAGATGGCAACCCTGTAGCCCAGGAAGGCACTTCAGAGGAAGAGGCCTTGGTTATAGCTGAGTAACCAGGATCATATATTTCGTTCACTGACTTTTGAGTGCCAAATGATGCTTTCTTCCCACGCAACCTCCTAGCTCTTACTTGAGTACTACCTCTATGGCTTTGCTGCTTCTGAATTTGTAATTGAAAAATATCACATCATACAGGATAAAAGAAGTTTAGAAGTCTCATCTTGTGTGCACTTGAATTGCATTCTACTGTACAATATATTTGCTCTACCTCACCTTTTGGCTATGGTTTAAGTGAAGTAAATGAGTCAGTCCTCTTGAGAAAGAGCAATGTCTCAGGCTTGCAAATGCAGCAAAGTATTGCATAAGGCAACTATCAAAGTTATACATGTACTTATTAGTCCTAAGTGAGTGTTCGGGAATTTCTTAGTAGAATTCACCACAGCAATTCAGAATTCAGAATATAGTTAAGGCCCAGAAACACTAAGAGGACTGTGAAATATGCAGATCACAGAGCCAAAATCTAGTTGGAACAGCAGTTCAGAAAACTATACCTGAGTTTAAAACACTGTATAAGAAAAAGTTATTCAGGCACATTTCTGGAACCCAAGTAAGTTATTTTTGTGCATGTTTTTTTTCCTTACATATCTTTAATTATGTGAAACTCTCAAGGACTGTAACAGTCACAAATATTTGCATAGATAAATAATTAAAACTAAAATAACTGTGAGTCAAGCTGTCCTTTGGGAAAGCTCAAGCTCCAGAGGTGTCACCATTTGTCTATTTTCTCATCAAAAACATGACTAGACATTTTTTAACAAAATCTCTCTGTCAGTTGAATGATGAATGAATGCTGTGAAGGCTGTGCTGCCTAATGAACAGCAGCACAAATCTGCTTGAACCATCTACATTCTGTCATAATCATCATCTTTTATATATGTAACCAGTTTTGAATTATTAATGCAAATCACTGCCATGCTGTAACACTGGTGTACATTGGTATTTCACTCTGTCCTAAGCACAGAGAAATACTTTCTAGGTTGTATCACGTCAGCGTCTCCAGAAGGAGTAAGAAACAACTGTTGGGCCTATTTATAACCTTAGCATGGGTATATCAGTAGGCATAAGAAGCAATCAAAGAAACAACCCCCTCATATTAAAAAAGAGAAGTGCATGATGAGCTTTCATTTGTCAAGCAAATCTGAAACAAATTCAAGCATTAAAATCCCCTGATTTTTAGATTACCTTGGATACTCTGTTTGCAACCTCTCTGCCTACTGTCAGCCCCTGAACAAAGGTCCGTGCGGCAATGAAGGCTCTAGTCACTTGAACCTTCAGCTTCCTGGGTACGTCTCCAAACGGCTTCAGCTGGTCTGTGTACTTGCTTACACACTCCAAGTAGTCCTCAGAGAAATGGTACTGGGGGTTTATGAGTTGGAACATCCGCTCCAGCAGCCGAGCCCAGAAATCATTGAGCATTTCCTCCAAATTCACGTTGCCTCCTGTGTAATACCGCTTCAGCTCCGTGAAGAGGTCCTGGAATACCTCTGAGTTCTGCATGTACAGCATACCATATGTCCGGACAAACATGTCATTTAAAGATCTTTCTGCATTTTCCAGAAGCTCCCGAAAAAATTCTGCAGGGAAAACAAGCAGGCGTTAGTGGATCTATTAGCAAGGTACACTCCTCTGTTACCGCGAGTAAAGCTTTTCGCTGTTACCGCAGCACTTTACTAGTGACGTTTGTTTGTTTGGATAGGAAAGAGTTTCATTAGAGGTGAAGGATAATAGAGTACAATCTGAATTCCCAATGCAAAAAAGTAGAGAGATGCAGAACCTCTAATGTTGAACATAAAAAATTCACTCAAAAGAATTTCAGCGAGGGTAGTTTCGTTTCTTCCTCGTGTACTATATGAAGATAACAACCACTGTTATTTGCCAGATCCATATGCTAAATCTTCTAAGCTAAAAGCAAAGTCAGTAAAGCGATGACTTCACTGAAAATCTAATGATTTTAAAATAACTAACAATGATAAGCTCCCAATTGCAGAAATTTTTACAAAGTAGAAGAGCAGCATGGAAATAAATCTGAAAACTTATTTGCAAATTTTCTTGAATAGAACTTGACCGAGACTGAAGTGGAAATGAGCAGAATCTCTCTTAAAAGTATTATGTCTAGGTAATGCTAAGAAAAATATTAGTATTTTCAATAATGTGCTACTCTGCTGAAGTACAGTACTAGAGCCCTCTACAAGTTATGTCACTGTCAATTTACTAATTCCAGTCTGTGTTAGCTGTTGGTTTTGAAAGAGCAGACATTACTTTTTGTGAAAGGCATTCAGACTTCACTGGTTCTACGCCTTTCATCTACTCAGGCCCAAACCATTAGGTATGTCTAAATCGTGGTAAGTGGAAACTGAGCCTATGGGACATGGAGGAAATACGTAAACCTCTCTTCTGTTAAGGTCCTTTAACCACCATAAAATGCTTTGGTTTTTCCAAGAAATTCACTGAGCCTGTACTAGTAGTTCTTTAAACACATCTGACAAAAGTAGGCATTACTTCTCCTGTCTTCCTGCAGGGTCCATTTGTCAACTTTCTTAAACCTTCTCTGGAAAAGAGCTGAATGACTGCTGTGGCCTGTAAACAGCAAGGCAGAGATGGCAACACCTTTGGCAAAACCTGTCTGTTTGCTGTGGTTAAATGATTCACTATGATGCAGGAGTCATCACACAGCCAGTTCTGGGATACCAGATTCTAAATACGTGGTCATTGCCCACAGGCATTTCTGCATGTGCAAACTTCAGGGACATGCTGACTTCTTACAGTCTTGGCTAATGCTATAATGTGGAAGCTCTCTTAACACAGGGATTCGCTGTGGCTACAGTGACTTATAAAATTGCAGAATCACTGCAATGCTAAAGTCAAGATAGCAATTAATACTGTGTAAGGAAAAAATCTACACTAAGTCTGAAGATTTACAACTGTGAACTGTGAAAGCAGAATCATAGAATCATAGAATGGTAAGGTTGGAAGGGACCTCAAGGATCATCTAGTTCCAACCCCCTGCCATAGGCAGGGACACCTCCCACTAGGACAGGTCACTCAAGGTCTTGTCCAATCTGGCCTTAAACACCTCCAGGGAGGGAGCAGCCACAACCTCCCTGGGCAACCTGTGCCAGTGCCTCACCACCCTNATATTAGAAGGCTACTCTAAGGTCTCCTGGAAGTCTTCTCTTCTCCACACTGCAGAGTCCCAACTCCCTCAGTCTGTCCTCATAGAAGAGATGCTCCAGCCCTCTGATCATCTTTGTGGCCCACTTGCTTTTCTAATCCACACATCTTCCATATGTCAAGAACACAGTTTGCTTTGTAATGCTTAAGTACAGGAACCATGTCCTGGCATAACTGGGCACTTGTCTGATTACATCAGGAGAAGCTGCAACTGCTTCTGCAAAGGCTGATTTTTTTTTTTCCCCCATGGTCTTCATAGCAATTTAAAGATTTTATGTTCATTGCAAAGATGATATTTCATCAACTTTCAGGCAGCTTTTGAAAAAATAATGTAGTATTTCAGTTCAGAGTAAAAGAACGAAGGTGAGACAGGCATTAGTCATGTTGCTTAATGTGCTTCTGGAAGGCACTCAAGTACTAGGGTGGGACAGGAGAATCTATATAAGACAGAGCTCTGCAGTGTTTAAAAATATATCTTGTAAATTTTTTTTTTCTGCCAAAATGGGCTGCCATGAGGAGTGTTAATGTTGGAAATAATTTTTCCTAATTTTAAGTGGTGATTCATTGATTTGGCAGACTGTGTCCTGGGTATATCTCATGTTACTTGCACATTGTTACACAGCTCTCATTTCTTTGACAGAAGGTCTCAGGAAGCTTGTATGGTTCTGTTTGTGAGGGATGTAGAAACGATAAGCTCTAAGGCACACTGAGCTGCTGAAAAGATGCAGAGAAGATTGTAATTTCAAAGCATTACATGCTCTACAGAGGCTTAAATAGTGGGTTTCTGGTTAATGGATAACACTTCAGCTAGTTTTCACATTTAAACATTATTTGTAAATGCAGTATGTAAGTTGGGTAACGACAGTCTCTACAAACGAAGCCCTAATTGCTTTAAAATGTTTTGTCTATGATAAGAAAATTCAGTAGCAAAGTGAAACAATGCATTGCTGAAGTCTCTCACTGGTTATGAACGATAGGTACTGCTCTCAGACTAAAAATAGGTTCTTGTTAGCTCTCATGATACTTTTTCAACCAAAAGCTGACTTTGTCACTCTATATTTAAACATAGGTAATCTAGTGTCATAATGCAGTTCAACCTGGAACCCAGCCTAATTCCAAAGCCATTGCGAGATGTCATCACAAGTCAGTAGACCAAGACTGGGGATAACATCGCAACATGACGTGATGTTATAATTGCCTTCAGCAAAACATACTCACAACCATCTAGAGATAATTATCAGGTAAACAAACTTGTGTTATGTTGGAGTAAATGTTATATGATCATTCCCAGTTGTGATGGTTTGGGAGTTCCCTGCCCCCCCACACTTTGTAAAATCACCCAGACTAGACTCAGCCAGTTGGAAGTTAAGGACTGAAGCTCTATTTACAGCTTAGAACAATGTACAGCAGATATATACACTATATACAGGAATGTTTACAGAAATATACAAGTTAAAGGGAATACAGAAACACAACTCCCCTCCCAGAAATCACAGTCCCCAGGAGGGGCTCCCAACCACCCTTCCATCTTCTTTCCACCCCCCTGCCTTAACCCAGGGTCTGCCTTTTGTGCAAGGTGAGTTTGGAGGACTGGCAAGGAAGGGGTTAGAAGCAGAGTGAGTAGTTGGGTTACACAGCAGAAAAGCCAGAAAACACACCAGCTCCTAGAGAGACTCTCTGCCTTATCTATATTTGTGACCTTTTTTTTATACATCTCAGCAAGCCTATGAGTGAAGCAGACATCACCACTGTTTGCTTTTCACAGCCTATAATTTTTTTTTCTTCATAAAAATATTCCAACTAGCCTCAAACCAGCACACCAGTGTGACAAATTCCCTTGTATTTAAGCAAAACCATAGACTGAGTGTAGGACAAGATAGGAAGCTAGATTCCCAAACCCAAAAGGACAAGTACTGACTTTAAGACCAAAAAGAACAAAATGAAATTCCATCTAATTACCATCTATTGTGTTCTGGTTTCCTTTTTTGCAGAACTTGAGATCTGAATACCACACTATGGTACATATAATACACTGGGCATGCAACTGAACTGCTACCCAAGAAGAAACAGCACAGTTGCGCAGAGTTCTTCAGAGGTTTGGGACAGTGATACACATCTGACTTTACATTAGCTTTTATGGAAAACATTGTTGAAACTGGCAAACTGATTTCATCCATCAAACACCACCCAAAACATACAGACAGTTCCTCATTATAGCCTCGTTCTTCTGCCTGTGGGCACTGAGCTTCATAGTGCTCTGAGGATTTAGATGCAGGAAATGCAGTGAGCTACTCTTTACTGTTGTGTATACATCTACACCCCTCTCTGGACTTCAGGTATTTCATCTCATGTCTCTGCATTTCCAACTCCTGATAAGGCTGATGGTAAGAAGGGTACTAGAATTCATGTAAGTTGGCTAAATTTTTGGACAGAAAGGTTCTTCAGACATTCTTTTAAGTACAGATACTTGCATTTATGACTTAAGGGCAGATTCTAAAATTATTTTTTTCCACTGCCATATTTTTGTCTTCCTTTCTTTGGTCATGAAATTATTCTTGCAAGGGCTTTGCCATTCTTGAGAATGATTTTTGGTTTCCTTCTTTTTTATTTTTGTCTTTTAAAGATATTCCACAATGGTATCAATTAGTGAAAGTTGTGAATCATCTCAAGGAAATTCAAGTGAAATTAACTTCTGTGGTTTCTATGCTTTTTCATTTGTTTTTTTTTTTTTTCAGGTTTCCAGGGACTTCTAACAATAACTAAACCTACAAACCAAAAAAGAACTCAACAGAACTTCCTGACTGAGAAAAAGCAATGCTGTAAGGAGAATACTTACAGCAGATAATTTGTTTTCCCCTTATTTTTGACATTATATTTCTATTTATATTCAAGAGTGAACAAATTGTATGCATAAGGCTACCAGTGCATTGGTATTACAATTTAGTGAGACTGCATAACTAATTTTAAAATTCCCTTATAGCTTTGACCTTTAGAAGCACTCAACAGTCACAACTGGGAAACAAATTTGGGCTTCCATTAGGAATAACAAAAGCTGTACAGTGATAGGGTCTGTTGAAAAGTGCTCTCCCTTTTAAAACTAATTTTTTAATATATATACACATTGCATTTAAAGTCACAAAGTACAAGTCAGATAATAAAATGTGCCCTATAATTACGAATTTCAGAATAAGTGACTTTCATATGCTTGTGCCTTGGGTAAAATCACCTATTGGTGAAAAGATTTAGATGTTAGTGGATATTGATACCTCTCTAGAATGTCCTATACCTGTAAATATCATGACATTATGAAATTCTTTGGATGCTACTGAATTTTTTAGAAGCTTGTTCAGCCTCAAAGGTTGCAAGTAAAGATGATGGACTCTCTCCCCTCTTTAATCTATTTCCCAGACTTGCAAGACTTGATATTAGAAGATAATTCATGGAATTTTCTTCTCTGCCTCCAGAATCCATGACTTTTCCTCATGAGGCTGTTGCAAGGAAGAAAGGAGATTCAGAGGAAGAGGAGGTCTCTGAGGCTCCCTCCTTAACCACTTCCTACTGAGCAGCATGGAAAAAATGCAGCACTGTGCTGCACGAAATTGAGGGACATAAGGTTGGGGAAGAAACACAAACATATATGTGATGGGCTGGGTTAGACAGGCTGAATGAGGTGCAGGCAAACGGAAAAATAAAATCTTAGGTTGATATATTTATATATATCAAATGCATTATCACAACAGGAATCTAATATGACAAATAATTTAAGACATTATTTAATGCCAGCATACAAAGAAGTTATTAGAATCATAGAATCATAGAATTGTAAGGTTGGAAGGGATCTCAAGGATCATCTAGTTCCAACCACCTGCCATAGGCAGGGACACCTCCTACTAGGACAGTTCACTCAAGGGCTCCTCCAACATGGCCTTCAATACCTCCAGGGAGGGAGCAGCCACAACCTCCCTGGACAACCTGTTCCAGAGTCTCACCAGCCTCACTGGAAAGAACCTCCTCCTAACATCCAGTCTAAATCTCCCCTCTGACAGTTTAAACCCATTGCCCCTTGTCCTGTCATTGCAAGACCTTGTCAATAGTCCTTCCCCAGCCTTCCTGTAGGCCCCCTTCAGATACTGGAAGGCTACTAGAAGGTCTGCTCGAAGTCTTTTCTTCTCCAGGCTGAAGAGCCCCAACTCTTGTAGCCTATCCTTATAGTAGAGCTGCTCCAGCCCTCTGAGCACCTTCGTGGCCCTCCTCTGGATCTGCTCCAACAGTTCCATGTCCTTCCTGTGCTGAGGGTTCCAGAACTGCACACAGTACTCCAGGTGGGGTCTGACAAGAGCAGAGTAAAGTGGCAGAATCCCCTCCCTTGCCCTGCTGCCCACACTGCTCTTGATGCAGCCCAGCACTCGGTTGCTGTCTGGGTTGCACTCACACTGCAGGCTCATGTTGAGCTTTTCATTACCCCAGACCCCCAGGTCCTTTCCCTCAGGGCTACTCTCAGCCATTTACCACCCAGTATGAAGTTGTGCTTGGGATTGTGCCTACCCAGGTGCAGGACCTTACACTTGGCCTTGCTGAATTTCATGAGGTTGGCCTGAGCCCACCTCTGCAGCCTGTCCAGGTCCCTCTGGATGGATCCCTGCCCTCTAGCAAGTCGACTGTGCCGCACAGCTTGGTGTCATCTGCAAACTTGCTGAGGGTGCACTCGATTCCGCAAATTGCAAATGAACGTTAGTATGGAGTCAAAGGATCTGTCATCTACTCAAAGCTGATTACATCCATTTGTAAAGGTCTTTAAGACTCTTCTGCAACACAGAAATCAATGAGAACGTTACCAACATCTTCAGGGAATGCAGGTACAACCTTTAAATGCTAAACTTCTGTTTCTTCACTGTAAAAGGTCATTTAGTGACCCTTGAGAATGTCTAAAAGAGACTTGATTCTGCCATTGATTCTACACAGACAAAACTGCAACTAGGTGAAACACATCACTTTCACTTCAGAAGTATTAAATTAGATATTAGCACAAACATTTTTGAAATTGTTACTGCCCTCTAAAATCTAAATTCATGTTCTGTTGCATCTGGTACTTTATATTGATGATGTAGATCTGATTATAAATGTGAAACCTGAAATTGTTAAGATCCCTTTAAAGAATTTATTGAACTTAAAGTAATAACCAAGAGAGAAAATGCTAGGAATAAAAACAAAGCAAAGAGATAGCTTTACACATAATTTATATATACACCAATAACTGTCCCTGAGGGTTCTACTTTCATTATCAAGTGGAAAATGCCCAAGTGAAGTACTCATAAAACGTAGGCAAAATGTTACATGGCATCAGAAGGCAACATCCTGGAATATTTATGACTGGGCATTTAAATGCTTTCAGTAGCAGTATTGTCATGAATATCCATGACCAGAGAGAGACATGTAACATTTCATGGATATCTGTGAATTTCAGAATGATGAATTTTACATCATGTGTTCATAAAAATGCATAACACCTTATGAAACATTCATGAGTCACCACAGTTTCTTCTGAAAAACATTTAAAGCTTTCATGAAAATTACATTAACAATATATAAACTATGGGACTCAGCACAACAATTGCTTTAAAATATGGAGACTCTTTTGTTTTCCCTACGCACCACTAGAGGCTATTAAATATCCAGTTCAATAGTTAAGGAGATTTACCACCCTACAGTTTGCATGAAAATTCTTTGCTGTGCCTATAATCTACGACAATTTTTTAAACATATTAAAAGTTTGTTGACTCTTAATACAGGGAAGCGTAAGGCAGATCAAAAAACATAGGGGGAAATTAACAACAAATGGCCTCCTTATAAACCTTGTAAAATTGATTTAAGCCAAAATACTTTATATATTCTCTCTGAAGATTAAAAAAGCAGGTCCCAAATGAGAGGCAGTAGTTGGTATGACTAGACTCAGTTCTGTGGTGTTTAGAGGTCAGCTGCTCTGCTGGGAAGGAACGTAACACTGAAGTCATTACATGCCTTCATGTCTGTTCTCAGATTGGACAGGTTGAATTGACTAAGGGCAGGAGACAGTCTTCTGGAAGGAGGCTCTGGCTGGCCAGAGAAAAACACTGACATCTTTGCTGGCATTTATTTATGTGGCGATTAACCACAACCTGACAGCAGCAATGCTTTGGAATGAGGCTTTGGAGGCAGACCACTCAACCCAGATCTAGGCATGTATGGGACTGACAAGAGCTTCTTCACCTCTTTCAAAATACTGCTCTTTTTCGTTTCTTCCTCTCACTTTAAATACTGTGCAGAACTGTTATTGAGGAGCTTGAAAATCAATCCTTGGGCCCTATACAGCTTCAAGAAGTGGGTGTTTTCTGAAGCGTGTACTGGATCACATCAATTCAACAAACTACCCAGTAGGAAGTGCAGTTCCTGAATGCAAGTGTGGAAAAGATTGGTATCAAATAGATCAGACTGAGTGAATCACAATATGTTTAAAATTCAAAGCGCAGAGAACTAAGACATATTCCCACATTTGCATTTATTTAATGTAACTGCAAACTTATGGCTGTAAACCCGTTGCAGTTTTCCTTTCCATCTCATTTCACTTTTCTCTCTCTTTGAAACAAGCTCATTTCAGTATTTTAAAGAATCAGTGTATCACATCAAAAAACCCTGTAAGATGTGAGACCCTAGATAGTAACTACTGCAGTAATAGCAAAGACTTCTATTTGACCTAACTGGCAGAAGCCTACTGTAAGAGTAGTTTGAAGTTGGACTTTTGAAATTATTATATTCATAAAGTCAGTATTGTATATAAATCTATAGTTTAAGAAGCAAGAAGTCAAGTTGATGGTTTTTGTAGACACTCTGAATGCAGCTGAGAACTTCTGTTACGGTTTAATACCACTAACAAAAACCAATAAAAATATCTCCAAGATCATTTGCTTATTTTTTAGTCTATCCAATTTACCAACATCCCTACTCCAAAGAACTCTATGCCCCATTAAGGCCAAACATTATTAAATCCATATTGGTTTTCCAGTTGTTTCGTGACTATTTGGACACTGCACATGGTACTATTTGTTACTGTAAAAACAGTGACATCAAACTAAGTTAACTGAAATGTCAGAGAGCCATCATGAGGACAGGCTGAGAGAGTTGAGGTTCTTCAGCATGGAGAACAGGAGGCTTCGAGGGGACCTGATAGTAGCCTTCCAGTATCTGAAGGGGGTCTACAGGAAGGCCGGGGAAGGATTATTTACAAGGTCCTGCAATGACAGGACAAGGGGCAATGGGTTTAAACTGGCAGAGGGGAGACTTAGACTGGATGTTAGGAGGAAGTTCTTTACAGTGAGGGTGGTGAGACACTGGCACAGGTTGCCCAGGGAGGTTGTGGATGCTCCCTCCCTGGAGGTGTTCAAGGCCAGGTTGGACAAGACCTTGAGTAACCTGTACTAGTGGGAGGTGTCCCTGCCTATGGCCGTGGGTTGGAACTAGATGATCCTTGAGGTCCCTTCCAACCTTACCATTCTATGATTCTATGATTCTATGAATTATTCTCAGATTGTTAGACAGATTAGTTTGGTGGGTTTTTTTCCTAAGGTAATAGTAGGAAAGTTAAGGAGAAACAATGGTCCTAGAGTTTGAATTTGGACAATCAATGACTTAAAACAAGACAATCTAAGACATTATAGATTAAGGATAAGGTTAGGGATTAAGGTTAAGGGTAATACAATTGGCTTCAAAGAATCTAGAAATGAAGGAAAAAAAATAATCCATTACTTTTGAAGAACAGTCTTTCACATCCTGGATCTGCATTCATGTGCTGAGAGAAAGTTCTTGGGTTCCCCATGGAGCTTTGTGAAATCAATAAAGTTTCCTATCTGGATGTTTCAAAAATCAGGGATTAAAACCCAAACTTTGTATCTGAATAGTTTTGAAGTCAACACAAATCTTCTTCTGCAGGCATCAGTTCACTGGATCAAGATGCTTCATGATTGATTTTCATATTGTTGTACCTTTCCAACAGAACCCTTTTTATTTTTCTCTTGTGTGTCTGCTGGAAAAGTTTTCCAGTCAGAAGAAAAACTTAGATATGGAATAGAATACAATGAATTGGAGAAAATATCTTTGCAAGATTGGTATATATTTAGAGTTACATTAGATTTCACAGCGTAATCTATTTTTTTCTTTGGTTGAACTATGCAAAGGTGGTCTTAAAACTGCTGCAACAGATTTGTCTTAGGTTGGATTTGATCTTAGAAGTCTTTTCCAACCAAACCAGTTCTATGATTTTTATGATTTGCACAACTGTTCCCATTTAGTAGCTGCTGTACTTCATGTGGTGTTTCTCCATCTAAAGGGACACACCATGTAGTGATATCAATGTTTTATGCTGATCAGCTTCTATGCTGATCAGTTGATTAGTTGCTGAACCTATTGGAAATATTGGCCAGAATATCTGAGTGAACTCACCAGCTGTTGACTTTCTAAGCAAATAAATAATCTTCCTGTGATACTGAGGTGAAATGAGGTGGTGTGGCTCAGAAGGAGGCAAGATATCTAATACCTACTACTGGATTTTTGCCTGTGTTTTTTTGTCTCTTTGTTTGTGGGGAGCTTGGGGGCTTTTTGCCAGATGTCACTGGACTTTCAGGCTTTCTGTCCTTTACTTATTCTTTCATCTTCTCTGCAATCTTACCACTCATTGGTCTGCCCTCCATATTATACAATATTCATCCCTCTCTCCCAGATTAATTTAATTCCTTGCCTTACACGTTTTTCATCTGACAGCTTGATGGGAGAATGTAGGCACAGGCCATATTTTCTTCATTGGTGTCCAATGCTTCCTCCTGAGCCTAGTGGAGCAGGGGTTCTGGGGTTGCTTTTGGCAGCGAAGTCTTTTCATTCAGTGCCTAGAATTAGTGCTACACATTATTTCTTTGCATGATATTTTGGCATTTTTCCACCCTTATTTTTGTTTTCTTGCACTATAGTACTGCAAAAGCATTAAAATATCAGAGGATAAACAAGTGCAAATGAGGCAGTACAGGTGAAATAGGAAAGCAAAAGCTAGAGAGGACAAAAACAGAGAAAAGAGAAAAAACAGAAATGGCAACTGAATAAAAGTGATAAAAAGATTGCTAAACTTTAGTTTTTCAGAGGTTCCTCAGACACAGTCTACCAATAGTGCTAAAACCAGCTCCTGTGAAAACATAGGCAGAATAAGTGTTCTGAAGACTGTACATCTTGCCAAGTGCAGGAAGACCTACAGTACAGTCTACATGCTGCTTTGCTCCAGGTACTGACCAACAAACCTTAGAGTGAAGCCTTGCTCCAGGTCTGCTTTTATGTTCTGAATAGGAAGAGCAAGAAGGCTCAGGATCAGAAATGTGGCTTGGGTTCTAAAATGTGGGCTCCACTTCCCACACTGCAGGAGCTTGTCTCTTCATACCCACTTCCCACACTGCAGGAGCTTGTCTCTTCATACCCACTTCCCACACTGCAGGAGCTTGTCTCTTCATACCCACTTCCCACACTGCAGAAGCTTGTCTCTACATACCCACTTCCCACACTGCAGGAGCTTGTCTCTTCATACAAAACACTGAATCTGTGTTTATTTTTACTTCTCACACACACACACACAGAGACACACAAGCAAACATATATTTGCTTGAGGACATGATTTTAGGGAAGTCTGTACTGTATTTTCTAAAAGAGTGAAGTTTTTAGTACTCTAGAGGAATAGGGAAGTAAAATGAATATTTATGGTAAGAGATGACTGTAAACATTTTTATCCCATAACTTATTTCTTTATATTTTCCAAATGTATATATCCTTAAGTCATTTGGGAGAAATATTCATACATATCACATAACAAGGGCTAAATGTATTAGTACAGCTAGAAAAACCAGCAAATTCTTTGAAGAGGACAAAAGAGAGAATACACCTTCTGTTTTTAAACTGAGACAATATATCTCCTTGATGGAGGACTTAATTACAAGAAGACTTTCAAATGCACACTAAACCAGTGATAACTTCTGAAAAATAGAAACATTAAGTATGTTACATCTTATGGCACACTGATCACACTGCTCCTTTTCCATACTGAGAACTTCATCAGTACATAATAATACGCAGCCTAGATAGAATCACAGAACCATAGAACGGTAAGGTTGGAAGGGGCCTCAAGGATCATCTAGTTCCAATTCCCTGCCAGAGGCAGGGACACCTCCCACTAGTACAGCTCACTCAAGGTCTCCTCCAACATGGCCTTCAACACCTCCAGGGAGAGAGCAGCCACAACCTCCCTGGGCAACCTGTGCCAGTGCCTCACCACCCTCACTGCAAACAACTTCCTCCTAACATCCAGCTACAGTCTCCCCTCTGCCAGTTTAAACCCATTGCCCCTTGTCCTGTCATTGCAGGACCTTGTAAATAATCCCTCCCCAGCCTTCCTGTAGGCCCCCTTCAGATACTGGAAGGCTACTAGAAGGTCTCCTCAAAGCCTTCCCTTCTCCAGGCTGAAGAGCTCCAACTCTCTCAACCTGTCCTCATAGAAAAGCTGCTCCAGCCTTCTGAGCATCTTCGTGGTCTCCTCTGGACCTGCTCCAACACCTCCATGTCCTTCCTGTGCTGGGGGCTCCAGAACTGCACACAGTACTCCAGGTGGGGTCTGACAAGAGCAGAGTAAAGTGGCAGAATCTCCTCCCTTGCCCTGCTGCCCACACTTCTCTTGATGCAGCCCAGCACTTGGTTGCTGTCTGGGCTGCATGTGCACACTGCAGGCTCATGTTGAGCTTTTCATCACCCCAGACCCCAAGGTCCTTTTCCTCAGGGCTGCTCTCAGCCATTCACCACCCAGCCTGGATTTGTGCTTGGGATTGTGCCTACCCAGGTGCAGGACCTTACACTTGGCCTTGTTGAATTTCATGAGGTTGGCCTGGGCCCACCTCTGCAGCCTGTCCAGGTCCCTCTGGGTGGATCCCTGTCCTCTACCAAGTCGACTGTGCCACACAGCTTGGTGTCATCTGCAAACTTGCTGAGGGTGCACTGATTCCTCTGTCCATGGCACTGACAAAGATGTTACACAGCACTGGTCCGAGCACTGACCCCTGAGGGATGACACTTGTCACTGGTCTCCAGGTGGCCATTGTGCCCTTGATCACCACTCTCTGCATGGGAGCATCCAGCCTATTCCTTATCCAGCAGTGCTCCACACAGAAGTCCATGTTTTTCCAGTTTGGTGACCAGGATGTCATGTGGAACAGAGTCAAATGGCCTTTAAGAGCTTCCACATTTACAAACCATAGAATTAGAAATGCATATCCAACAGGTGACTTTGAGGTTTCAGCATTTAATGATAATGCTTATTCAATCTATTATCTAGAAAATATTCTCCACTTTTACTGAACAAGCATTATTTTATTAGTCACATATTCCTCTCTTGTAAAGAGCAATTTTTCACTTAGATTTGCTGTACTTTGTACATGTAGAATACATTTTAATTGAAATTCCTACACTGAATGTCAGAATAATTGCATTAAGTGCCATACAGCCTACCTCATATGTATTTAGCCATTAAGTACTTTAATGACTGTTATACACCCATGTATACTTTATACTGTTTGTCCCTTAATACCCAAAAATCAGTTAAATAGTTGAAAACATAACTGTAGAGGTTACTGAAATGTCTTTTGGTTGACTACACAGAAACAGTAGCTTTTGTCTCTGGAATCAAGATTTGTACAGAAATAATTCATAACATCACAAATACTCTGGATTTTATTCTTGTTACTACCCATTTTTGCTTTCAAACTGGCCACTTCTAAGCATTCTTATTAATTCTGAGTAGCCAACAAAGTTTGTGCATCCTGGAACCTGATTTTGTCAAAAGTAATGATTTCTTACAATGTGAGCATCAGTAGAATCTACTACAAATTGAGATTTACATTGGTGCAGTTTATTTATTTTATTTTTTAAATTTATTTTGATTTTGTGACTATACTGTGGCTCCTACGTAAGAACTAAACAATTTTCTGCTTTGCATACAGCCATCTCTACTGCTCTAACATACCTCTGCCTCTGGACTCAGACCTAGCCTCTATTTCTATTTCTTTTTCCTTTGTGTTGTTTTGAAGTTTGATAGGAAATGAAAAATGCAGTCTCATGTTATTTTGCAGTTGGCTGATATATTGGCATCAGGTCTGAAGGGTCTCTTGTTATCCTTCAAAGCCACGTGTGAGATCATCAATACATGGGCTGCTCTGGGTGGATAGAAAACCCAGAGGCACAAATCCAGACCCACCAGGAGGAACTAAAGGATAAGAAAAATAAAAACATTTGAATCCTTTGGATAATTCTATATTCTTGGAGCGATGCATAGGGCTATAGCTGACACTACCACAGCACAATAAAGAGTCCAACCATAGTTCTGTTTTTAAAGAAGAAAGCAGAGTTGCTGTTGTTATTAACCTAACCATAGATGTAATTCAGAGCATACCTTTACATTTATAAAACTAAGGCAAACAAGAATGTGGAAAAAGTGATGCCTGCTCATTAAAGCTTTTTGGAAAACATCAGGTGAGCTTTTAAAATGTTACAACACTTGAGAAATTATTTTTACCTGAGGTAGGAAGACAGAGAACTTTGCAATTAATAAAAGCAGAACATTATGATTTAACATCAGGGAATCTGCCTTCCTCACTTCTGTCTGTGCATATATCTGATGAACATTAGCCTGGTCACAAATTCTGCATTTTTTTTCTCTTTTATTATTCACCCATTTATTCCTTCGGTTTTAGTTTTTCTCTTGATACATATACTGAAGGAGTTATTAACATTTCAGTCTAGTAGGCAGCAGCCATTTGGGTCTGCTAATCTGCAATGTGAAATAAAAGGGTGGCAATAAGGTAACATTGCTTTGCTTGGATTATTGCTAAAAGGTCTAAGTCTTTGCTGACACTCTGCTCCTTTGATTTCTGCTATCCTGACCTGGAATGTATGTGGTCTATACTGCGAATCTGCTTCCCTGAGTGTCTTGTTTACCCAGTCTTTCTTTGAACTGCTGATGGTAATGAATCTCCCTCCTCCAGCCCCAGCTGCTGCGTTCAGTTATCATCAAGCACAGGCATCAACTGGAGCTCTAATCTTGCTCTGATGGATGGAATACTAACCTTTCACAAGATTAGAGACACAAGGTGCTCTAGAGATAATAAAATTCAAATAGGTTTATTTCAAAGGGCAACTCAATCTCGATTTTGTTCAAGGGTCACTTGACAGATCATTTGCCAATGTAGTTTTTTTTTGTCCTTCTGTGTCTGGTTTCTGTGCAGTGCTCCAAGTATTTCAAATTAAGTGGGCCCCAACAGGTAGAATTCGGCAAGTGTCTAGCTTCAGCAAAAATAGAAAGGTATTCATCCAGCATGGAGCTAGCAACTCTGCTAAAAGTGCATCTTAGATGGGTGGTGGAAAAGTTTTTCTTAGCATTTTCAGGAAGGCATAGAAATGACAACAATGATAAGCATCTTGAGTGCTTTGAACTTTAAATTCCCATTTGATCATGGAGCAAAAATTGTGCTAGCATCGTGACAGTCAGCTGTGCAATATAGGTAGTAGCTGTGCATTAAGAGATTTGTAGCTCATAGGCAACCCCACCTGGAGTACTGTGTGCAGTTTTGGAGCCCCCAGCACATGAAGGACATTGTACTGTTGGAGCGGGTCCAGAGGAGGCCACAAAGATGATCAGAGGGCTGGAGCAGCTCTACTATGAGGACAGGTTGAGAGAGTTGGGGCTCTGCAGCCTGGACAAGAGAAGGTTTCGAGAGGACCTTATCATAGCCTTCCAGTATATGAAGGAGGCTGCAGGAAGGCTGGGGAAGGATTATTTACAAGGTCTTGTAATGACAGGACAAGGGGCGATGGGTTTAAACTGGTAGGGGGAGATTTAGACTGGATGTTAGGAGGAAGTTCTTTGCAGTGAGGGTGGTGAGGCACTGGAACAGGTTGCCCAGGCAGGTTGTGGCTGCTCCCTCCCTGGAGGTGTTCAAGGCCATGTTGGAGGAGGCCTTGAGTGATCTGTACTAGTGGGAGATGTCTCTGCCTATGGCAGGGGGTTGGAACTGGATGATCTTTGAGGTCCCTTCCAACCTCACCATTCTATGATTCTATGATTTTTAATGTGCTTGTCAAACACAACTATGCATAAGTGTTTAAAAGTCAAATATTTATATCAGGTATCTAGAGGAATGAAAATGAGGCTCTTATAGGTCCCAAAAGAAGATTTTCTAAACAACAGTTTTGATGTTCAATGAATGTAACATACACCAGTTAGGATTCTCTGCTGACTACATAGGTAAAACCTCCTGTGACCTCTAACAATGTAGCTTGCATCTGTTTAAAAATATCAACTGACCTAGTTCACTGGTTTAATAAAGAAAAGTTAAATTATTATAACCAGTCTGCTTAGAGAACAAATATTATTGACATAAGTGAGTAAAATGCTTGGTCTTTATTTATGAGAAGGATAAAAGGATAAAAATAAAAGGACCATATAAAGCAGATAGCTAAGGTTGCAGGGGTATCAGTTGCATGCAAATCATAGAATCATAGAATCATAGAATGGTAAGGTTGGAAGGGACCTCAAGGATCATCAAGTTCCAAGTCCCTGCCATAGGCAGGGACATCTCCCACTAGTACAGATCACTCAAGGCCTTCTCCAACCTGGTTTTCAATGAATACCTCCAGGGAGGGAGCAGCCACAAACACCCTGAGCAACCTGTTCCAGTGCCTCACCACCCTCACTGCAAACAACTACCTCCTGACATCCAGTTTCAATCTCCCCTCTGCAAGTTTAAACCCACTGCCCCTTGTCCTGTCATTGCAAGACCTTGTCAATAGTCCCTCCCCAGCCTTCCTATAGGCCCCCTTCAGGTACTGGAAGGCCACTATAAGGTCTCCTCCAAGCTTTCTCTTCTCCAGGCTGAAGAGCCCCAACTGCACTTCCATGACTTAACCAGGAGCCTGGAGTCCAGGGTCTAGCTTTTGTGCACGCATGCTAGCAGCTGGACTCGTCTTCAGGAAGGCGAGAGAGAGAAAGCAGCTGAATAGCAACTGAAGCACTTCAAATGTGCACATAAAAGAAGCCAGAAAAGCTCAGAGAAAGTTAGAGGGATGTTTTATGCTCATCTCCAGGATAGTACTGAAAAAAAGTATGCTCTGGAAATTAGAAAATATATAATAATTGATCAGAGATAGAAAAACCTGGCTCTCTCCTACAGAACTTGCTTCTTGCATATTTATTTATAGGTGTGAGAGTTTAGAATAACAAACCTTTCGGAGGCAAGATTCCATTCTTTTAGCCTCTCAAAATGAGGACAACTACATCACATTTAAAATTCAGTGGTTGATGAGTTCACATGATAACTAAGTAGGACAGATTTGATGGAATATGCATCTAAAATGTGTATAGGACTTAGCATGAAATCTGGAAACGGGAAAATAAAGATTTTTTTTTTTAATTTTTATTTTTTTTTTACTGCTTTTAAAGCCTGAGAACTACATGAAAAATGTATTCTCATTTTGAATGTTTTCACAGTGACAGCTCACAAACTAGTCTATTCCTAGAATTGCAATCAGATCTCTGGAGTACATTTACATTGTTTAAATTTCATAATTGAGTGAGTTCTTAATATTTCAAAAGCTGCTTCTGTTTTCATAAAATTTTCATGCACACACTTCACTTGTCATTATTGTCCTTTATATTAAGAAGCTCTTGAAAGTAATTTTATGGTACCTGTTTTAGAAAATGCCAAGAAATAACTCACTATACATGAATCTTGCAGTCCACTCAGGAACTTGTGCACTTACAGTTTTCTTTCTTTGATTTCAGTACTGAGCACTGGACGCTCATTTTCTATAGAAATATGTGTAAAAGTAATCTCAATGAGTGTAATCTTAACTCCTACCTGAGGAGTTAAATCTTTTTTGGTAATGAATGTGAATTTTTCAAATTATCATCAGCCTTTGCCACTTCACTGCCAACTCTGTCAATCTATGTGTAATTTTCTACCCACGACAGATGCAAAAAGAACTATGAAATTGCTACAGGATTATACAGTTCAGGAAATGAAGAATTAAGGTCTATGTTACCTAAAAAACGTTCACACACACAAGGGGGCTATATCAAATCACGACCTTTCAGGATTATTGATTCTACGATTCTATGAATATTGCCTTCACTTTTACTCCATCTGGAGTCCTGTGTGCAGTTCTGGAGTCCCCAGCACAGGAAGGACATGGAACTGTTGGAGTGGGTCCAGAGGAGGTCATGAAGATGCTCAGAGGTCTGCAGCGGCTCTGCTATGAGGACAGACTGAGAGAGTTGGGGCTCTGCAGCCTGGAGAAGAGAAGGCTTTGAGGAGACCTAAGAGTAGCCATTCCATTATCTGAAGGGGGCCTACAGGAAGGCTGGGGAGGGACTATTTACAAGGTCTTGCAATGACAGGACAAGGGGCAATGGGTTTAAACTGGCAGAGAGGAGATTGAAACTGGATGTTAGGAGGAAGTTCATTACAGTGAGAGTGGTGAGGCACTGGCACAGGTTGCCCAGGGAGGTTGTGGCTGCTCTCTCCCTGGAGGTGTTGAAGGCCAGGTTGGAGGAGGCCTTGAGTGAGCTATACTAGTGGGAGGTGTCCCTGCCTATGGCAGGGGGTTGGAACTAGATGATCCTTGAGGCCCCTTCCAAACTTACCGTTCTATGATTCTATGGTTCTATGATTATCAAAGTTCCCAGTCAGCTGTCATGAAGAAGGGGATGAAAATTAAGGATCCAGGATGTGGGCAGAGGATCTAACTCGGTAAGAGTCAAAGGCTGCGGTGAAGGAAGAAAAGATGAGGAAGCAGTCCCTGTGATCAGCCTGCCAGACCCATTACTGACTTACCTCAAATGTTCAACTACACAAACTTTAGTGGTATGTTCTGTCCCAATAGTATGTGTGCATAAAATTTCTACAGGGTTTGAAACCTTCGCTTGGTGTATACAGGTGAGATACAGCTGAAGACACATGAAGCAAATCAGGGAAGTGTAACCATGGCGGGGGGGTGGGGGGTGGGGAGGAATTATCCAATACAGACTGCACTAAAACTTGGAGCTTAGCTTCCACAAAACCAATCCTTTACATAAACCAGATGCCCCTTCTACCAAACTATGCAAGTAAAGAAACAGCATATAACTGCAAATCATAGAATGATAGAATGGTAAGGTTGCAAGGGACCTCAAGGATCAGCTAGTTCCAACCTCCTGCCATAGGCAGGGACACCTCCCACTAGTACAGCTCACTCAAGGCCTCATCCAATCTGGCGTTCTACACCTCCAGGGAGGAAGCAGCCACAACCTCCCTGGGCAACCTGT
>VWZE01022650.1:83460-100678 GCA_013396675.1 Eubucco bourcierii
CTTCCACAAAAGAACCATCACGTTATTATCTGCACTGCTAACCCACCACAACGTCAGCAGAACAACAAACTAAACAACCAGACCACAAAAGCTACATCCAAATACTGTCTGTGGTGTAAATGAGCGAAAGTAAGTATCTCAGACTCAGACCCAAAAGTCTTTTTTTCTTCGTTTCATTTTACATAAACAATATTCTGCTCTCATCAGACCCCATCTGGAGTACTGTGTGCAGTTCTGGAGCCCCCAGCACAGGAAGGACATGGAACTGTTGGAATGGGTCCAGAGGAGGGTCACAAAGATGCTCAGAGGGCTGCAGCAGCTCTGCTATGAGGACAGGCTACAAGAGTTGGGACTCTGCAGCCTGGAGAAGAGAAGGCTTCCAGGAGACCTCAGAGTAGCCTTCCAGTATCTGAAGGGGGACTACAGGAAGGCTGGGGAGGGATTATTTACAAGGTCTTGCAATGACAGGACAAGGGGCAATGGGCTTAAACTGGCAGAGGGGAGATTGCAACTGGATGTTAGGAGGAAGTTGTTTGCAGTGAGGGTGGTGAGACACTGGCAGAGGTTGTCCAGGGAGGTTGTGGCTGCTCCCTCCCTGGAGGTGTTCAAGGCCAGGTTGGACGAGGTCTTGAGTGAGCTGTACTAGTGGGAGGTGTCCCTGCCTATGGCAGGGGGTTGAAACCAGATGATCCTTGAGGTCCCTTCCAAGCTTAGCATTCTATGATTCTATGAATACACAACTAAAATTATTGAAATGACTGACATACCGTAAGGACACTCTAGCAATGCACAGATTGACTGACACAAGTTGTAAATCTTAAAAGGCAGAATTTGAAGCTGAGGTTACTTCGGGGTTTACTGCCTTCTTTCATGATTATCTAAGATGCTAATTCTCCAGTTTATTTATTTTCAGGTCAGGTTTATTTGCAGAACCACTCTGATAATATTCAGCAGAAAAAAAATCATTAATCGATGTAGATACTAATAGATGTGCTAGATGAAAATAATGCATTTTAAATACATGAACGTGAAATTCAATAAATGCTTTAATTAAACAAAAAAAAAAGAAGACAGGATGCTGGAAATCAGCAAAAGTGGAAACAAGAAGTCACTGAGGGCAGTCAGCATTTAAAATTATGAAGGATTTGATCCTATCAGCAGTGAAATGTTCCCAGGTTACAAGTCTCTCCTTGTTGTGAACCTGGTGCAGAGATGGATAATATTTCCACGTAGTTAGACCACAGTGGAAAATGAGAAGTGAAATTCTGCTACTGTTATCATTTCCCTTCTTCCAGTGAGCAGTTTTCTCTAGGGTGCTGTTTGACTCTTAGAAGTCACCACATTAAAAAAAAAAAAAAGTCAGTTTGAGTCAACAGATTTGTTCAATGACAAAATATGTTCTTAGCACTCTTTAGTACTGTTAGCCCTGAAGCAATAACATGACAAAGGGGGACAGAAAGGGTTCTGGTAACTTTTGTTAGGCATGAACTGAGTCTGTCTCCAAATAAAAAGATGACTGATTCTAAGATATAGTTGGAGAACTTGGAGATAATTGAGGATTTCCAGAAACTGCTTCCCAATCTTAGGTATAGCTACTGCTATCAATGGCTGTTAGGGTACCTGTGTGATCAGTATTAAACAGTTTACTACTTCTGGAGCAGTTAAGGTACTTACCATTCACTATTTGGAATTTTCATAAGGATGTATATCTAAGTATTAGATGAGATTTTTAAAAGACATCTTTGGAACATTATCAAGTGCCTTAACAGCTGTGTACCATAACACCTGCTGTGGTACATTTTTCTATTTGTAGCTATAGCAAGCTTCAAAACTGCAATCTAGTTAACCAATCTAGTTAACCTTTCCCTCACATTAACTCTGGCATTACAGATATAAACTCTAGTTAAAATCTTTATGGCTTTTCAAAGGTATTCCATCCACTCTGCTGCTCAAGTAACAAAAAAAAAAAAGATAAATCTCACATTCCAACAACAGCTATCACTTCATTCATTAGTAACAAACACCTATAGCAGTGGGGTCCACATACACTCTGGGTTTTTTCACCTCTAAATGGTTTGTCAACAATTCATAAACAAGTGACAGCAGTTCAATATGAGAAGAGTAATGTGGTAAGAAGACTGGAGCCCATTGTTGATGTTTAATTGCCATGAAAAAAAGCTAAGAAGTGATTAAAAAGATAAATCAAAAGTTTGCAGAAAGACTAAAGCGTCCAGTCAGTTTTATGGCTTCATTTGAGCTACAAAGACATTATTATACATCCATTTACAAAACAATGAGCTCTTACTGTTTATGAAAGTTTAATATCTTGGTTTATTGCTTTAATATATCTAACATTGGTAAGGTTTACTTTAAAATGAAGTCTCTGACTATATGTCGTGGATGTTACTTTTTGACATTCAGAGTAACATCATAATCGTACTCATCTGTGAAACAATTAAAGTAGGGGTAATTGCTTCTTCTCTCATATCTGTGTATAAAGTAAAAGAATTAATATTTTATCATCTGGCAATGCTTTTTGCTAGTGCAATATTCTGACAACAATCTTTTGTTTGGCCACAGGCATTTGAACAAATTCTGGAAAACAAAGTTCTGCTGAAGCAAAATGCACATTGGCAGTAAACTTGTGCCTAAGGAGTACAACAGCTTAGGCTCATATGCCTGATAATGTTCATCTGCTTAAATAACAACAACAACAAAAATCCCAGACTTCTTAAACTACTAAATCCATAACTAAAGAAAATAAACAAATGAAGAAACAAGGAATTTTTGACAAGTTGCTGCCCCTCAAATGATGTGTCTATCCTATACTGAACTACAAAATGACAATTCATTTCGATAACAACTAAATGTAGCAATTGAATCAAAGAGGATTTCAAACACGGGTTTAAAAAGCTCTGAAGATAAACTGTATGACTGTTTTCCCTACTGTAAACTGTCATATCATTCACTAAAAAACTAAGCAGCCAGAAGACTATTTACTTTTATTTCCTACCTTGCCCAAGAAGGCACTGACCTTGGCAGTTGAACTGATTTTTGGTTTTGTTTTTTTAAAAACCATTCTTTCAGGAAACTGCTAATGACAGACTTTTACATTCCTGAGGGGAATCTTAATATCATGTGGAAGATTCTTTCTTACACACTTTGAGGATCAGCTTGGGGAAGATGGGGAGACTCTGAAAGACCAGAGAAGGGAAAATGTCCACTGAAGTGCCAGAAATGTTTCCTACTCTTCCAAATTCCCATGTCTTTTACTCATTTGCTGTCTTGTTATGTTTCAGATTTGCACCTAACTCCCTGTGGCCTGAGTCTGTAATATTTAACATACATCCTACAAGGTTAGCAATCGAGTCTAAATTCTCAATCATCTCTTCACTGGCATGCTGACAAAAAGCATCATACTCCATCTGGAGTACTGTGTGCAGTTCTGGAGCCCCCAGCACATGGAACTGTTGGAGCGGGTCCAGAGGACAGCTCTGCTATAAGGACAGGTTACAAGAGTTGGGGCTCTTCAGCCTGGAGAAGAGAAGGTTTCAAGGGCACCTTATAGTAGCCTTCCAGTATCTGAAGGGGGCCTACAGGAAGGATTATTGACAAGGTCAACCTGTTGATCAGCCTAACATTATCATATACCTTCCACAATATGCTGTCTCATGTGTGGATGTTTATGCATGTCCTAGAGATGTAACTTTTAAAGTCAGTATCATACATTTTTATACAACTAATGTGCTTAACCACAGTAGTCTTTAGTAAAGTGCACACAAAAGATGCAGAACAGTGCAGTCTGAATATTCCTAGATCTTTTCCATAAAACTGCAGAAAGCAATAAATCTATGACTGTTAAAAATAGGCAGGATTACTGATTCATTGCTGCCTTTTAAGACTGCCATTACTTATATTCACCCTTGTAAACTTTAAGTGGCAATCCATTCATGATACAATAAAAATAATGGTAAAAATCTTGACTCAAACTCATCGCCCTGGAATAACATCCACTGCAGAGCTCTGCCAGTTGTACAGACTAAAACAATTAAAAATGCATTCCTCTCCATAAAAGTGCCTAGTTGTCAAGAAGATGTTTATTTCTACAAATACATAGTTAGAACTTCTGACTGATCCATTATAGCTATTTTTCTTCATTCATCATCATCAATACTGCTTTAAATATTTATAGGCAGTGACTGAATGTTAATTTTTTTATTGAATTCTTAACCTCTTTTGACTCTCTTTTCCTTTTTTTTTTTTTTTTTTTTTTTTTTTTTTGCAAATGTTTATTTCCCTAATACAACACTTCTAAATTGTCTCTGGAGAAATACCTAATGAGTGTAATAGAGAGGAGCATTTCCCTAAGCTGCTATTATAGTTAACAAAGTATTCAGGTTACAATGACCAGCTTGTAAACAAGAATAAAACAACCCTGATAAAACTAGTAGTGGTAAAAAATGGTAAAAAATAAATAATACTTTTAAAACTGATAAAACAAGTGAAGAAACCCACTTCAATCAGTCCGGATATAGCTGCACCAGCCTTGCACAGGAAACTGGCAGCTTTCAGTGTGCAGGTAAAGTTTTTTGTAGTTGAGAAGCAGAGGAAACTGAGGATCCCAGCCAGATCTGCTGAGGGAGAGCAAGGTAAGGGGAAGCATGGATGGAGCCACAGCCACCATGGCCTATTTAGACACCCCAGGAGCAAAGTCAGTTGACAATCAAGGTGAGTCATCTGGGTGTGTCATAGAATCATTAGAGTCAACCAGGTTGGAAGAAACCTCCAGGATCATCCAGTCCAACCTAGCACCCAGCCCTAGCCAATCAACTAGACCATGGCACTAAGTGCTCCATCCAGGTTTTTCTTGAACACCTCCATGGACAGCGACTCCACCACCTCCCTGGGCACCTATTCCAATGCCAATCACTCTCTCTGTCAAGAACTTCCTCCTAATCTGCAGCCTAGACCTCCCATGGCACAACTTGAGACTGTGTCCCCTTGTTGTTGTAATATAGTATTAACTTTCACAACTCTGTGTTTATACTGTAAGGTAAAGTGACTTTGTAAAAGGTTAGATTTGTGACACAGTTATTTTAAAGTCTGGATTAATGTGTTCAAACTCAAGATGTTGTCAGTGCTGATATCATAGAATCACAGAATCATAGAATGGTAAGGTTGAAAGGGACCTCAAGGATCAGCTAGTTCCAACCCCCTGCCATAGGCAGGGACACCTCCCACTAGTACAGCTCACTCAAGGCCTTGTCCAACCTGGCCTTCAACACCTCCAGGGAGGGAGCAGCCACAACCTCCCTGAGCAACCCGTGCCAGTGCCTCACCACTCTCACTGCAAACAACTTCCTCCTAACATCCAGTTTAAACCTCCCCTCTGCCAGTTTAAACCCAACGCCCCTTGTCCTGTCATTGCAAGACCTTGTAAATAATCCCTCCCCAGCCTTTCTGTAGGCCCCCTTCAGATACTGGAAGGCTACTATCAGGTCCCCTCAAAGCCTTCTCTTCTCCAGGCTGAAAAGCCCCAACTCTCGTAGCCTGTCCTCATAGCAGAGCTGCTCCACCCCTCTGAGCATCTTCAATATCTGTATTCCTATTGGTCACAGTAGGATTCCTTTTTGCTAGTGAATAGGATTAGTACTTCTTAGAATACAGATGTGGTGTCCACAGTGAGGATGTATAAAGTGCACTCTGAAAGGCTTATTTCTCTTAATTGACTATAAAAATACCAAGAACGATCAGTGCAGATCAAGAGGTCAGCAGTGTACTTGGTTGTGTGAACTGCACTCAGAGAGTTCGCTCTCCCTATTTGAAAAGCTAAGCTTGTGGTTATGTGTCAGGTAGATTCTTCAGCCTTTTTAATCATCCAGATTTCTCAGATAAAACTTAGGTTGAAATTAAGGGATGGATTTTCTGCCTCAGCAGTGTTCTGGAGATTCATGCCATTTATATCAATTAGAACAAAAAATAATTTGTCCATAGATTGTCAATGCTTTGTACCAGTCCCACAGCATTTATAAGATACTTAGTCTGCATATTGTACTGAAACTCATCTTCTACCTCCTAAATAAGCATAATATTATCATGCATAATCCTAGCCCACAGAAAAACAACTGTTACTTTGCATGTATTTGCTCTTCTCTACCCAAAGATCTTAAAGCACTTTATAAGCTGTTTTCAACTATGGGAGGTATTTCTACAAAGGAATGAAATACAAACAACCTAATCAACCAACCCCCCCCAAAAAAAAACCAAACAAACAAACCCAATCCAAGCAACAAATCAAAGCCAAAACAAAAGCTCTGGTAGTTCTGTATGTTGCTTTTATGCCATTGTGATTGGAGTTTCATTATGGCTATTGGTTTCTGGTAAAAGCAATAGCCATGATGTTCTCTAAAGAGAACAATCACGTTCCTGGTAAATAAATACGTCTACAGATGACAGGGCACATTGTAAATCCTGGGAGATGAAAAAGGCAAGTAGACATGCACTAACTGGTTTGATTGACCAGCAAATCTACTTTTAGGATGTGAGCTGTTTCTTCTGGGGGACATAAACTTCTAACTTCAGGGTAACTTCTGGGGTACATAAACTTCTAACTTCAGGGTAACTACAAGAAAACCATGTATCTATAGCTGGAAAAGCATAGTGGGTGAGAGCAGTTTGGGAAATAACCTGTCAAGCAAGTGTTGTGCTGGCGGGGCTGGCTTAAAATAAGGTGGGATTCAACATCTTGGAGTTACATTTGTGTGAACTCCTAGTAGCTGCTGATTTGATGGCCAATAAGGAGGGAAGGGTCCCAGTGGGGAGTGATAAACTAGTGAATCAGAGCTGCCTCCTGCTGTTCATTTGATTATAACCAAGATTATGAATCTCATAATTGTGTTTAAGGGCTATTTGCTAGTTAGGGAATCTGGTTTTCTACTAAAATAGGGACCACTGGAAGGAACCTGCAGTGAATGAATTTCAATTTATTTATGGTTGTCTTCTCAGCACTTTGAAAAGAAATAGAACGACAAATTAGATGTATCAACGAGGGATTCATTGGTCATTTTAATAGGACCATTAAGATAAGCAAATTACAGAGAACCACAGGTTACTAAAAGAACATGTCATGCTTAACCTAATTTTACAAAGGTTAGGCCACAGCCAGACATGATTGCTCTCTAGTACATACAAGTGCTAAACACTAGGGAGAAAAGACAGCTATTTAAGATGATGGATAAAATAGTCATAAGAACAGAAGGCCATTAATATTTCTTGTCTAGGAAGAAAAAGATTTCTACAAAAGAAAATAGTTCCTGCAACAAATTTCCAATAAAAGTAATGGGAAAATAAAGATGAGGTGTCCCTGCCTACGGCAGATGGTTGGAACTAGATGATCCATGAGGTCCCTTCCAACCTTACCATTCTGTGATTCTATGTAAGTGGATGTTGTAGATACAGAATACCTAAGCTCTTTTGATTTACACTAAAACCTGATTAATATTATCCATATAAACTACTCAGAGGCTCACAGGATGACAGGGGTTGGAAGTGGCCCAAAAAGATCATTGAGTCCAACCCCCCCTGCCAGAGCAGGACCATACAATCTAGCTCAGGTCACACAGGGGCACATCAGTGTGCATCTGGTATTCCTTACTGTTACTAGTGAGGGGTCACCTACAGACCTGGAATGGGCTACCCAGGGAGGTGGTGGAGTCACCGTCCCTGGAGGTGTTCAAGGCGCGTTTGGATGTGGCACTTGGTGCCATGGCCTAGTCTTGAGGTCTGTGGTGATGGGTTGGACTTGATGATCTTTGAGGTCTCTTCCAACCCTGGTGATACTGTGAGCTTCCTCTTGTGTAAGGTGTCCTGTCCTCTCCTGTTCCACGGAAACCCCATAGCCTATCTCTTCACAGTGGCTGTTTAACATATGGTAATCAATACCTTCAGTAGATAGAGGGTGTTATCAATACAGCGTCCTTGGGAGGAACCGACAACTGGGTCAGATCAACTCAAAATTATTCTTTATTTCCCCCAAATAGGTTCAAAACAGAGAAAACTCTGCTGACTTTTTTTTTTAATTATTATTTATTTTGTAGATCTAAGGAACTCAGTATTCATTCCTCATCCTTGCAGGCTCTATGGGTAGCAAACCACTTAGACCATATATGTTGATCAGTAGGCTGTTGTCACTTTTTAGCTGCTTTGTCTACTTGTAACATCTACCAGGGTGTTGATCTCTCTACGTGACTTTGCAAGATCCCAGTATGGATCTAGCCCTTGCAACCCTCACTTCCCACCACAGACATTACTGAATNTCCCCCCCCAAAAAAAAAAAAAAAAAAAAAAAAAAAAAAAAAAAAAAAAAAAAAAAAAAAAAAAAAAATCTCCAAATCCTCACCAATTAATACAGTGATGACTTTCAAATGCTGAAATACTGGCAACACTAAACCCTTAAATGAGGTTTTGCAATTTAGTTACCTTTCCTTGAGTAGTCCCTTAGCATATATAAACAGAGAACAGATGTTTGGGTTTCCTTTTCACATTAAATTGCAATTGATTTCACAAAAAAATATTTTTCTATATCTGTAAATATTTATAACAATTAAAAAAATAACTATATGGTCAATGACAATAAAAAAATAGGGATATGGAATTAAATGAAGCCAATTTTCTAATTTATCACATGATGTTAACACAGATTTTATTTACACTGATAATTTTTCTTTATTTTATAAACCATATTTCACATCCTTTGGTCACAGATACTTTATAAGGAAAAAAAAACCTTTTTGAGGGCGTAGTCCTCATTTTTAGGAGGTACTTTTTGAGGTATAAGTGAGGAAAAATCTGGTTTAGAAAATTTAGCATGTTATAAAGCATTCTGTGAAAGCAGCATCTACTGTTTCAATAAGGTAGCATCACCACCTTTTTAAAACTTCTTTTGCAGGTGAATCTCTTCCTTTTTAGGAGCAGTCAACATGGCTTTTCCAAGAGGAAGTCATGTTTGACCAACCTGACAGCCTTGTATGAGGACATAACCAGGTGGATTGATGATGGTAGAGCAGTGGATGTGATTTATCTTGATTTCAGTAAAGCATTTGACACTGTCTCCCACAGAATGCTTCTGGCTAATCTGAGGCAGTGTGGTCTGGATGATCAGGTAGTGAGGTGGATTTGGAACTGGTTGAAGGAAAAAAGCCAGGGAGTTGTGGTCAGTGGGATGGAGTCTAGTCAGAGGCCTGTAACTAGGGGTCAGTACTGGGACCAGTTCTGCTCAATATATTCACCAGCTACCAGGATGAGGGCACAGAGTGCACTGTCAGCAAGTTTGCTGATGACACCAAACTGGGTGGAGTGGCTGCCACACCAGAAGGCTGTGCTGCCATTCAGCCAGACTTGGACAGGCTGGAAAAATCAAATGACATTCAAGAAGGGCAAGTGTAGAGTCTTGCACCTGAGAAAGAACAATCCCATGGACCAGTATAGGTTGGGGACTGATCTGTTGGAAGGCAGTGAAGGGGAAAAGGATCTGAGGGTCTTAGTTGATGGGAGGTTGACAATGATCCAGCAATGTGCTCTTGTGGCTGGGAGGAGCGATGCCATTCTGGGGTGTAGTAGAAAGGCTGTGGCTAGTAGGTTGATAGAATTTCTCCTGCCCCTCTACTTGGCCCTGCTGAGGCCACATCTGGAGTACTGTGTCCAGTTCTGGGCTCCCCAGTTCAAGAAGGACATAGAACTGCTTGAGATTGTCTAGCACAGAGACACAAAGACAATTAAGAGAACAGAACATCTCTCTTACGATGAGAGACTGAGGGAGCTGGGGTTCTTTAGCCTGGAGAAGAGGAGACTGAGAAGTGACCTCATCAATGTTCATAAATATGTATAGGGTGAGTGCCAGGAGGCTGGAGCCAGGCTCTGCTCAGTGATACCCAATAACAGGACAAGGGGCAATGGGTGGAAGCTGAGCCATACGGAGTTTCATGTAAACATGAGGAGGAATTTTTTCACTGTGAGGGTGACAGAACACTGGAACAGGCTGCCCAGAGCAGTTGTGGAGTCTCCCTCTCTGGAGATATTCAAAACTTGCCTGCATGTGTTCCTTTGTGATCTGATAGAGGAGATCCTGCTCTGGCAGGGGATTTGGACTGGATGAGCTTTCGAGGTCCCTTCCAGTCCTTGACATTCTATGATGATTCTGCCCTAGTGTACTTATGTAGTCACTTAAGCCACTTGCTGACAGAACACAGAGCATATTGGCAGCATGGTCAGGTGATCTCATCCATGCTACAGAATCAGAGTCCTAGAATGGCAGAGATTGAAAGGGACCCCCTGGGAATCATCTAATCCAATCCTCCTCCTAAGCATATTTGCCCAGATCAGGTTACACAGGAACGTGTCCTGGAAAAATTTGAGTCTCCAGAGGAGGAGACTCTACAACCTCTCTGAGCAGTCTGTTCCAGTTCTCCATCACCCTCACAGTAAAATAGTTACTCCTTATGTTTAAGTGAACCCTCCTGTGTTCTAGTTCATAACCATTGCCCCTTGTATTACCACTGGCCACCACTGAATGAGCCCAGCCCCATCCTCATGACCTCCACCATTTAGATATTTATATGTATTGGTAACATCTCCTCTCAGTCCTCTCTTCCTTAGGCTAAACAGTCTCAGGTGTCCAAGTTTTTCCTCATAAGAGAAAAGACATCTTTGCAGCCATCAGATGGACTTTAGTACTTCCCTGTCTTGAGCTGGGGTGCCCAGGACTGGACACAGGACTCCATATTTGGCTTCAGTACGGCAGAGATCTGGGAAGATATCTGGTAGGTCCATACATATCTGGTAGGTGGCTTGGGGAAATGAAATGCTTATATACCAACACATGGAGCATGGGGAATAAGTAGGAGGAGCTTGAGATATGTGTTAAGCTGAATAACTATGGTATAACTGCCATTGCTGAAACATGGTGGGACAGCTCCCACCACTGGAGTGTTGTCATGGATGGTTCTGTACTGTTCAAGAAAGATAGACCAGCAAGATGAGGTGGGGGAGTTACTCTCTGTGTGTGAGAGCAACTGAAATATGCTGAGTTCTATCCAAGGAAGGAGGCAGAATAGATTGAAAGCTTGTGGGTAAGAATTAAGGGATGTGGGAAAAGAGGTGAAATTGTTGTAGGCGCCTACTATAGACCACCAAACCAATAGGAAGATTTTGATGAGGCCTTCTACAGACAACTGGCGGTAGCCTCTAGAGCTAGCTCCTTGGTACTCACGGGTGACTTCATCCTGATATTTGCTGGGAAACCCTACATTTTCCACCCTTCATCCAAACCATCATTATTTGTAAGAGTTAACACTTGTGGTAGGTTGGTAAATTTCGCACAGAAGAAGTTTGTGTCTGTCTCTTCTTTACACTTCAGAGGTGAGTCTACTTTATACATTTTACTTTGGATCAGGTATGCACTTTTGGAGCACTTAATGATGCTTTCTTTCACATAGCAGGATGATCTTGAAAGGTGACACTAGATTCCTTTAAATGAAAAATAACATGAAGATGTTCCATTTGAACATACCTAATGTGCTCCATCTGGTAACGAGATCTCAGACAAGAAAGCAGCCTTTCACATATTTTCTTGCTATGCAACTAAACATGTGTATCTCAAGTAAATTATTGCTGGAAGGTGTTAGGTACCACAACACACAGGAAAGAGCAATGCAAAGAAGTTGCAGTAGGAAAAAAAATCATCATTTAGCTTCAGGAACTGTGAAAAACATGTGTAAGTAGGATTTTCCAACAGTGTGACACCCTATGAGAAATCAACAGCAATTGTGATGCAACATCTGGTTCTTCCAGAGACATACATCCCAAAACAAATGAACTACTAAGAACCACAATGTAGACAGAATAGCAGTGAACAAGAATGAAGAGAGATGGATGTCAGACCCCAGCTGGAGTGCTGTGTACAGTTCTGGAGCCCTCAGCACAGGAAGGACATGGAAGTGTCGGAGCGGGTCCAGAGGAGGGCCACGAGGATGCTCAGAGGGCTGCAGCAGCTCTGCTATGAGAAGAGGCTGAGAGAGTTGGGGCTCTTCAGCCTGGAGAAGAGAAGGCTTTGAGAAGACCTTCTAGTAGCCTTCCAGTATCTGAAGGGGGCCTACAGGAAGGCTGGGGAGGGACTATCGACAAGGTCCTGCAATGACAGGACAAGGGGCAATGGGTTTAAACTGGCAGAGGGGAGATTTAGACTGGATGTTAGGAAGAAGTTCTTTGCAGTGAGGGTGGTGAGACACTGGAACAGGTTGCCCAGGGAGGTTGTGGCTGCTCTCTCCCTGGAGGTGTTCAAGGCCAGACTGGATGAGGCCTTGAGTAACCTGTACTAGTGGGAGGTGTCCCTGCCTATGGCAGGGGATTGGAACTAGCTGATCCTTGAGGTCCCTTCCAACCTTACCATTCTATGATTAGTTCCTGAGTTTTATTTTTTTATTGGAGGTTTGCTTTTTCCCCCTCCTACATAACAATGTCAAAGCTTAGCTAAAGAATGTCTAACACTATACAAATTTTCTCTCTTTAAAAATATTTTTTAAGCTTCATCATGTATGTTAAAGATACCTATTTATCATAACTAAGTCTCTCAGACGTGCTGTCATGAGAAGTCAGAAAGACCGGATCTCTGACTGTGTGGTTAAAACCAAAAGCACTTAGGCAGCCCATGGTGGTTTACAACGTAAGGAAATGGTGATGAGTAGTGTTTTTTCCCTGAGAAATAAGATGCAACTATGGAAAGCCCTTTCATTCTGGAATTCTGTATGTTATTTCAATTACTACTGGGTTAGTGTCTTTGGAAAAGATAGTGACTTGCTATTACACATAACAAGAGTGAGTGAAATCACAATAACCAGACAAGAAAAGGATGTTCCTGTACACTTCTACAGCATGTATTGACCATGAAAATTCATGGCTCATCCCTTCAACACATATTCCTCTGATATACATAGGTGGGAGCAGGTGAGGTCCAGGAACACCGAGAGGACCTGAAGGTGCACAAGTCACAAAATCATAGAATTATAGAGGCTGGAAGGGACCTCAAAGATCATCCAGTTCCAACCCCCTGCCACATGCAGGGACACCTCCCACTAGGACAGCTCACTCAAGGCCTCATCCAACCTGGCCTTCAACACCTCCAGGGAGGGAGCAGCCACAACCTCCCTGGACAACCTGTGCCAGTGTCTCACCACCCTCACTGTAAAGAACTTCCTCCTAACATCCAATTTAAATCTCCCCTCTGACAGTTTAAACCCATTGCCCCTTGTCCTGTCACTGCAAGACCTTGTCAATAATTCCTCCCCAGTCTTCCTGTAGGCTCCTTTCAGATACTGGAAGGCTACCAGAAGGTCTCCTCAAAGCCTTCTCTTCTCCAGGCTGAAGAGCCCCAACTCTCTCAGTCTGTCCTCAGAGCAGAGCTGCTGCAGCCCTCTGAGCCTCTTCGTGGCCTCCTCTGGACCCGCTCCAACACTTCNGTTGAGCTTTTCATCAACCCAGACCCCCAGGTGCTTTTCCTCAGGGCTGCTCTCAGCCATTCACTACCCAACCTGGATTTGTGTTTGGGATTGTGTCTACCCAGGTGCAGGACCTTACACTTGGCCTTGTTGAGGAATTGGGCTCACCCTCAGCAAGTTTGCAGATGACACCAAGCTGTGTGGCACAGTCGACTTGCTAGAGGGCAGGGATCCATCCAGAGGGACCTGGACAGGCTGCAGAGGTGGGCCCAAGCCAACCTCATGAAATTCAACAAGGCCAGTTGTGAGGTATCTGCTTGCAAAAGATCAACACATAAGTTTGTGCTTTAGTTCCTCATCATGGGGCTAACAGACTTTTTTGCCTGCCTTGGAGAGGATTTGAAAGCCTTAACAACATATCAAATCAATCTGCGAAGTACTTACACATTATAGCGACAGAACTCATAAAGTATACCTCAAGAAGTTAAATGTTAAGCATTATGCAAACATGTAATTTAGCTAAGCTTTAATATTTTTAATATAGCTTGGAGAAGGAACAGCAAACAAATTTGGAGCTTGGAGTAAAATGCAGTGCAAGATTTATATTACTTATGTGTTTCTTCTGATGTAAAATCTAACGGAATTGGATTAAACACTATCGCTTGCAGTTTAATCTTGGTTTTACAAGGTGTTGGTTGCTTGACCTGATTTTAAAGGATTTAAAACTCAAACCTCTTATCCTTAATAGTGATTCCAAACCTCACAGCTTTGAAGGAGAGAGAGAGAGAGGAAATGAAATCTGCTGCATAGTCATTGAGATTAGCAGTGGCGGTAAGTATTCATTCCTGTCATATTCAGAGAGACCTATGTGGCTTACACACCAGGAAATATTACATGCTATTTGTGCAACTGAAAAATGAGAAGGGAAAAGGTAATTAGGAACCTGAGCTGTCCTGCTTGGAATTAGATGTGTACAACAATGCCAGCAGACAGATCTCAAGGTTCAGGTTACATAACTGGGAGAGAATAAAATACTTAGCTCGCTATCTTCTTAAACACTAGTTGCAATGACTGGGGGAAAATAACAACCCTGTCATTGTATGCATTTTTTGTTTGTTTGTTTTTTTATTTGTTGAGGTTTTGGTGGTTTTTTGTTTTGGTTTTTCCCTTTTTTTTTTCTTTTTTTTTTCTATTTTTTTTTTTAAATTTTACTCCTATTCATAAATCAAAAACTGAAAGCAGTTATTTAGGACTTTTGTTCTTAATAAAAAAGGGTTACCCGGTACTCAGATCTAGGGCAATTATTTGCATTAGCAAAAGAAAGACATAATGACTAAGGATTCTATCAGCAGTCCTGGATGTTTATGAAAAATACAGGAGCTTCTGCAAACACCACAGAGTTCAAAAAGCAGAGAAAATCACTTTGCTTACAGACATAAATAGTTTTATCCAGTTGTCATCTCCACCTGAAAACCTTTCTCTTTTTTTTTTTTTTCCTTTGGTCTGTATTAAACATGTATCTTTGTAAACTAGTAGTATTTTGCTGAGGGAATCTGTTTTACAGCAGGTATTTTTTACAAGTTAACAGCACTGTCCTGTACTGATTTTCTAATACCTCTGAAAAGCATTCTGTTGCAAGCAGCTCATGACGGGTATAAAATGGGCTTTCCTATTTCCATTTCAAAGTTTAACTAACTGGCTGAATAATCCCAGACACATTCCACATTAAAGTGCAAATCGAACACCAACTCTTAGCTCTTAAAGATCATAGAATCATAGAATGGTAAGGTTGGAAGGGACCTCAAGGATCATCTAGTTCCAATCCCCTGCCACAGGCATGGACACCTCCCACCAGGACAGGTTACTCAAGGCCTCATTCAATCTGGCCTTGAACACCTCCAGGGAGGGAGCATCCACGACCTCCCTGGGCAACCTGTTCCAGTGTCTCACCACCCTCACTGTAAAGAACTTCCTCCTAACATCCAGTCTAAATCTCCCCTCTGCCAGTTTAAGCCCATTGCCCCTTGTCCTGTCATTGCAGGACCTTGTAAATAATCCTTCCCCAGCCTTCCTGTAGGCCCCCTTCAGATACTGGAAGGCTAATATCAGGTCCCCTCGAAGCCTTCTCTTCTCCAGGCTGAAGAGTCCCAACTCTCTCAGCCTGTCCCCATAGGAGAGCTGCTCCAGCCCTCTGATCATCTTTGTGGCCCTCCTCTGGACCCACTCCAACACTTCCATGTCCTTCCTGTGCTGAGGGTTCCAGAACTGCACACAGTACTCCAGGTGGGGTCTGACGAGAGCAGAGTAAAGGGGCAGAATCCCCTCCCTTGCCCTGCTGGCCACGCTTCTCTTGATGCAGCCTAGGACTCGGTTGGCTGTCTGGGCTGCATGTGCACACTGCAGGCTCATGTTGAGCTTTTCATCTTTTTATTCATTATTATTTTATTTTGTTGAGCTTTTCATCTTTTTATTCATTATTATTTTATTATTATTATATTATAATAATTATAATTAAATAAATCTTTTATTCCAATATATTATCACTTTATATTATATGGTAATGTCAGGGGGCTGGAGGAGTTCTAACTTCAGGACTCTAAAATACACTTTTCACCACCAACTTTCCTTATGAAAGGACATCAGATGCTAGTTAGGAAGCTGGTAAAAGTACTTCAGCATGTTGGCATCTGAAAGAGAGGCAAAATGTGCATGAAGGAACTGACAGCTCCAAAGAAATGGAAGGACCTGTCACATTCTGCCCCTCTGTTCTTCTCTGCTAATATATAATTAATACATATAGTAACTATTATGTGATTATATATAATTAATACAATTACTATATGATTATATATAATTAATACAATTATTAGAGCATTTAATTTTACTAACATATTTAACTTATTTACATATTATTATATGTTATATATGTATAATGTATATTATTATATACATTTACCATATTTTAATATATTTACCATAGTTTTACTAATATATCTAATATTAATTTTTTTATTTAAATAATATTATTTATTATATGTTTATATTAATTTATAATATAAAGTGATATACACTACCATCTAATCTAAAGTGATCCTAACACTTCACAGAAGAAAGAAAATGTTGCTCACTGCAAATTTCACCAGCATTAAACCATCTTCCTCCCAGTTCCTGAAAACTCTCAAGCAAGAAAGCCTCTGAACTTTTACTTTTGTCAGAGTTCTGAAAGTTGAAGTCCATTGTTTGAACAACTAATTACCCTGTCTTTTAAGGAAAACATGCTTTTCCAGATGTCTTTGGTTTTTATAACTTTCAGGTTTTATAATTTAATTTCTAAGCTTGCTCAGCAGCCAATAAAATATAATTTGCATTATGTCTTTTCCCTCAAATTCCTGAAAGCTAACATTTTCCTTTAAAAAAAAAATCAATTTATATGTAAATTATCACATATTCTTTTATGCCCCTAAATATTTATCAATGCAAATCTTTTTCAGTGCAAATCCTCCATGTACCTGAACCCACTCGGTATGCATTTTTTTCTTTATAATTTCCCTTTTCCTCCTCTCATTAACTGAAAGACTTCCTGAGTGATGGAAGGTAATAAAGTTACCAACCCCCCAAAAAAACCCCAAACCAAACCAAACCAACCAACCAAACCCACACACAAAAAAGCCCCAAAAATAAAAAAAAAAACACCAAAAAACACCAAAACAAAACAAAAAAACAACCCA
>VWZE01022653.1:0-23126 GCA_013396675.1 Eubucco bourcierii
CAGGTTGGACTTGATGGTCTTTGAGGTCTCTTCCAACTGTGGTGGTACTGTGACTGTGATACTATGTTCATGTTCTTGTTCTTATTCATCTCAGCAAGCCTATGAGTGAACCAGACATGACCAGTATTTGCCTGTCTCAGCCTATAATATAATTCTTTTCATTAAAATATTCCAATTAGCCTCAAACCAGCACATAAGCCAAGTCGCTGAGCTTACCACCAGCTGTCCTGTCTTTGCAGCACGGGCCGTGGGAGTGGTGTGCAGTGTTAGGCAGTAGTGAAGTCTTGAACGTGTGGCTGACATGGGTTGAGTCGAATCTGCTGATGCACATTCAGTACCCTGCTGTCATTGGAAGGGGCCGGAGATTACAGATGTATGTGGCTCAGCATCGTGGGGACAGTCGTTTGAGACACGGAGCTTGGCCTTCGCGTCTTGAGTCGACCGAGGAACTCTAGGACCCTGCGGGCGCCGGGCCTGAGTTCCGGTTCCCGGGGGCTATTTGTTGCTGCGGTGTGAAGCTGTGAAAGGCCTCAGGGTACGGCGGGGAGGGAGGATCGGCTGCTAGAGAGGGAATTGGCAGCTGCTGGGGGAGGCTCTTAAGTGACCTCGGAGTTCTGGTTGACAGTCGATTTAATATGAGGCAGCAGTGCCCAGGTGGCCAAGAAAGCCAATGGCAGCCTGGCTGGGATCAGAAGCAGGGGCAGGAGGGGATTATCCTCCTGTGCTCAGCACTGGGGAGGCCACAGCTTGAGCGCTGTGTTCAGTTCTGGGCCACTCACTACAAGAGAGACGTTGTAGTGACCCTCTTGGAGGGTGTTCATAGAAGAGCAAGGAGGCTTGAGAAGGGCCTGGAGCAGCTGGGTTAGGAAGACGGGCTGATGGAGCTGGGAGTGCTGAGGCTGGAGAAGAGGAGGCTGAGGGCAGAGCTCATTGCTCTCTACAGCTCCCTGCAGGGAGGTTGGAGCAAGGAGGGGGCAGCCTCTGCTTCTTGGTGGCAAGGGACAGGAGCAGAGGAAATGGTTCCAAGCTGCCCCAGGGCAGGTTCAGGCTGGATTCTAGGAAATGTTTCTTACCAGAGAGGTTTCTCGGGCACTGGAATGTTCTGCCCAGGGCAGTGTTGGAGTCCCCATCCCTGGAGGTGTTTCAGCAGCCTGCAGAACTGGTGCTTAGGGCGTGGTTTGATGTTGACCCTTGACTGGATGAGCTTGGAGGACTCTTCCAAGTAGATGTTTTCTGTGATTCATGACTAATTTGGACATTGCATGAATAGACAGCAGACTGGCTTTGTATGCTTTTTGTTGCCTTACAAGCACGTTCAGAACTGAAAAGTTACTCCACAGTAATGCATGCAGAGTAGGTCAATTTTGCAAGTGTCACTGAAGATGGCTTTTGAGATACTTGCACAGTGACATATCCTGATTATGTATGGATTTTGTGTATTCTGATGCTTCATTAATAAAATACATCATCTTTCTGCATGCTGAGTTCCTTTACTAAGAATTATCTGGGGCATAATGTGGAAAAAACCCTGACTAAATAGATTATAGGAATTGCAACTTACCAGTCGAATTCCTTGGCTTGGCTTTCTAATTTTCTGCAGCTTGACACTGATGTTCCCTTTCTGAATCACAAAATTAAGCAGGTTGGAAAAGACCTTCAAGATGATGGAGTCCAGCCTGTCACCCAACACCTTCTCATTAACTAAACCATGGCACTAAGTGCCTCATGCATTCTGCAAAGCTATCAAGACAAACAGGTCATCAATCACCCATCAGATATACCACTGTGTTTCTATCCATGTCTTGATCAGCACAGAAGTAGTTCAGAGGATTTTACTGCTGAGTATTTTTTCCAAAAATAAACAAGTATTTCAGAGTGGTTAATTAATCTAAATTACACCACCTCTTAAACTTCGTCATATAAAAATGATTTGATGTCAGAGGGATGAGGATTTTTTGCTAGGTGAGTTACCACTTTTAAGGCAGACCATTTGCAGGGGTCTCCCATGCATAAGAGCAAGAGCTCTGTTTGAATGTATGTAAGGAGGAGGTCCATAGCCATTGATGCTCTAAACGCAGGTAAATCTCTGAAGCTGTAACATTGAAGTCATTACCTGCTGTCTTGACTCTGGTTGTGAAATGGCTTTCACAGGGGACTCGACCATCCCAGAAACTCCTGAAGCCAAGAGGACAAAGAGAGACCGTTGCCTGAAGCCTCACAAAAGGGTACGGTTCCTAGGTGTGTGTTCAGACAGCGAAGACGAGCCGCCGAGAAAACGCCACGCTGCCAAAGGAAAGCGGAGTCGCAGGAGAGTAATGTACGCTTCTGCCAGAGCTGGTGTGAGGAGAGAGGGGAAATGTGGGAGTGAAAATCAGGCTGGGGTCTGGTTTGCTGGGTTTCTTTGATTTGTTTACCCCTAACTAAACTTCTCTGGATTTCCAGGGGAGAATACAACTCCTTAGCTGGTTTCTCAGAGGGGACAAGAGGGTGGAGTTCTGTGGTGTTGTACAATATGAGCGATTGTGTTGGGTTAGGAACTTCCCCACTACCACCATCACTATTGGAATTTGCCAGCCTAGCTCAGATGGCTTGGCAGTAAGCTGAAGGTCTGTTTACAGCATGGGAAAATTCACAAGCATATGTACACTGTATATTTACAAATGCTTACCATTAGATACAAAGTAGAAATAATACAATAGAAATCCAAACTCCCTCCCAGACACAGAAACTGTCCAAAAGGGGCTCAAAGCTACTCCTTCTTTCTCCTTCTCTGTCTCCCTTCTCAGCCAGGCAAACAACACCAAAAAACCAGCAAAGCTTGCTTGTTGTTTGTTAGTGGAGACATATTAGAGCAGAGTTAAGAGGAAGCAAACAGATCCAACAACACAGAACAGAGTGAGAGAAATTGTTTGGTGTTTTGGTGTGATGGTTTGGGAGTTCCCTGCCCCCCCACGCTTTGTAAAATGACCCAGACTAGAACTCAGCCAGCTGGAAGTTTAGGACTGAAACTCTATTTACAGCTCAGCACAATGTACAAGGAGAGATAGATACTATAGACAGGAATAGTTACAGACATAGACAAGTTAAAGGGAATACAGAAACACAACACCCCTCCCAGAAATCGGAGACCCCAGGAGGGGCTTCTAACCACTCTTCCACCTTCTTCCCACCCCTCTACCTTATCCCAGGGTCTGCCTTACGTGCAAGGTGAGTTTGGAGGATGGGCCAGGGGGGTTAGAAGAAAAGTGGTTAATGACATTACTCAGCAGAGAGGAGAAAAAAAACAAAAGCTACTAGACCGAGATGCTGTGCCCCAGAGACTCTGAGTTATCTATGTTTGAGTTCTTCTCTTAAACATCTCAGCAAGCCTATGAGTGAAGTAGACATCACCATTGTTTCCCTTTCACAGCCTACAATATAATTTTCTCTATTAAAATATTCCAATTAGCCTCAAATGAGCACATTTGGCTTTTTATCCCTCTCAGCAAACCTATGAATGATACAGACCTCACCATTACTTTCTTTTCACAACCAATCATCTAATGTCTCCCACTAACGTATTCCAGTTAGCTTCAAACCAGCACAGTGATGTTCATTGTGCATTTGTCCCTCTGAATTCTTTTTAATGCCACTTGAGAGCTTAATCTCTTGCTTTTGTAAAACTGTATTGGCATTTACTTCAGAAACTGTAGCAACCAGTGTGCAGTTTGAGTTTGTGAGCTAAGTATTACTTGCGTGATGCGTTTGCTATGCTTAGTGAAGCTTTTTGTGATTTGGGAATTTGGCCATTTCATGAAAACTCATTTTAAAATGGGGGGCAATTTACCTTCTGAAGCTTACAACTGGATGGCTTGATGGACTGAAGAGGAATTTGGGTTGTTGTTGTTTGTTTTTCGTTTTGAGGAAGTCCATGTGGCTGTGTTTGCCTTTTAAACAGAATAGGGAGAGAGGGACTGTTCGATGAGCAGTTGTCTCAAACTGGTGTGCATCTTCTGCAGAAGTGGCATGTTACTGCTTTAAACCACAGATGCAGAAGGAAGAGAAAGGAAAAATAGGTTCATTTTTAGTTTCCTGCCTATATCTGTGTAGAGACCTGCAGACAAACCTTTCTGATTGGTGAAGTCCCTCTGAAACGGCAAATTCTGTACAGTTCTGTTCATTTTTGTTCAGGAAAAGACTTTTTTTGTGTCTATGGAAGACAGTAGGATAGGAGATGTATGCTTACATTCAGTCTTGTCTGTGCTACTAATATGTGGGGCTTGCTTTTCCTGCAGGTTATCTTTAATAATCACTCTTCCAGTAAATCCAAGACTTAACCAGCCAAGGTTCTTCCTGTAAGAATCTTTGTGTTTCCTTTCTCAGCTGAAAATTGGGAGAGAGTTGGTTTTTTGAGGAATGTTTTCACAAAGAACTTAGCCACACTGTTTATCTGCTAAGCAAATAAATACTTGCAAGACCGAGACAAACTCAAGATTGTCTGATGTAATTCAAGTAGCTGAAACAATGAAAAGTTGTGGTGGTTTGGCCCTGGCTGGGGGCCAAATGCCCACCAAAGCTGCTCTATCACTCCCTTCTTAGGTGGACAGGGGAAAATGCAAGAAAAGCCATTATAAGATAGAAACAATTGAATAGTAATTGTAAGTAGAAGCAATAGACTGCATGGAAGCAAAAGCAGAGTGCAATGTGAATCTCTGCTTCCCATCAGCAGACTCTGGTCAGTCTCAGGGCTCAATCTGTAGTGGTTCCTTTGGGGAACAGATGCCATGGATAACTCTCCCCACACCACCTTCTTTCACTTTGTTGTTCTATCTGAGCTGATGTCATATGGCATGGAATAGCCCTTTGGCCAGTCTGGGTCAACTGTCCTGGCTGTGTCCCCTCAGTGTACTCTCGGTGTAGGGAAATGGTGGAAAAGCAGAGCCTGGGTGCTCAGCTCAGCAGTACCCAGAATGCTGGCAGTGTTAGAGTACTGCAAAACACAGCACTAGGAGGATGCTTTGAGGAGAATTAACTCCACCCAACCAAACCCAATACAAATGTATTAAGACTGCTGTTGCTAAATTGGCCAGTAGCCTTTTGTAGCACATTAGGAGGGTAAGTCAGGGTACTTCCCTTGCCTGTTTCTCCTGTTGTCTTTCTTTTGCTGAGTTGAAATATGCTTACTGCAAACAGAAGACTGTACTTAACCATGTGTGTTTGATTTTGTGTGAAAAGAAGGTGTCACTGTGGGTACAAGTTGATGGGGTATTGCTGAATGCACCTAAACCTGTGGGGTCCTGTTGAATTTGGTTTTTAATAATGTTCTGGTAGAGTAAAACGTTCATAAGCAAAAATAAATGATAATTGTTGTTCTCCTCCTCCATACATTGTAGCACTGAACAATCTTCATCGTCCTCAGACTCTGAAGATGAACTCTCCCACTTGGCATATGTAAATGGTAGGGGCCAGCTGCCAGCTGTGAAGAGGGATGTGGAAGACGACATCAGAGATGCGAAGCTGCAAACACTGAAGGAACTTTTTCCTCAAAGAAGTGATGAAGATTTAATACAAGTAACAATGCTCTGATCTTTTTATTTATTTGGATGACTGTTTTGTTTACAGCATTCCTAAGCCTCTGGCTTTAATAGAGGGAAGAACCTTAATTCTTATTAGCAAAGTGTTGTATCAGTGTAATGTATTTTAGGGAATTTACAGCCATGTGACATTTTGATACACACCTGCATGCATACAGAGACATTTTTGTGCATACCAATATGTATATTTTTATATATATTTATGGATATACACACACACACACTATATGTGTACACACACATGATAGAAAACAGCCCCGAGTGCAGGCTCCTCCAGCTGGGCTGGAACAATCCTCACTGTCAGTACAGGCTGGGGGAGGAGGTGATAGAAAGCAGCCCTGAAGGAAAGGACTTGTGGGTGCTGATGGAGGAGAGGCTGGGCATGAGCAGGCAGAGTGAGCTTGCAGCACAGAAGGCCAGTGGCAGCCTTGGCTGCATCCAAAGATGCATTGCCAGCAGAGCCAGAGAGGGGATTCTGCCATTTTGCTCTGGTGAGACCTCATCTAGACTACATCCAGATATGGAGTCCTCCATACAAGAAGGACACAGACCTGATGGAGCAGATCCAGAGGAGGGTCACAAAAATGCTCAGGGGGTTGGAGCAGGTCTACTATGAGGACAAACTGAGAAGGTGGGAGTGTTCAGCGTAGAGAACAAGAGGCTCCAGGGAGACCTAGAAGCAACCTACCAGTACCTGAAGATGGCTACAAGAAGGGTGCAGAGAGACTGTGCACAAAGGCCTGTAGGGACAGGATGAGTGGCTGCTCCCCCCCTGGAGGTGTTCAAGGCCAGATTGGATGAGGCCTTGAGTAACCTGTACTAGTGGGAGGTGTCCCTGCCTATGGCAGGGGGTTGGAACTAGATGATCCTTGAGATCCCTTCCAACCTTACCATTCTAGGATTCTGTGAGGGCAGTGGCTTCAAACTAGAGCAGAGCAGATTTGGATGTTAAGAACAGGTTCTGTCCTGTGAGGGTGGTGGAACACTGGAGCAGGTTGCCCAGGGAGGTGGTTGAGGCCCCATCCCTGAACGTGAGGGCTGTGGGCAACCTGCTCTATTTGAGGATGTTCCTGGTGACTGTGGAGGGGGTTGGACTGGATGACCTTCAGAGGTCACTTCCAACCCCCAACCACTTTATAATTTCGTGTGTGTGTGTGTATACACTCACAATCACTCTCTCTCGCACGCGCTTTCGCACACTCACGTACTCTCACACACTCGCACTTACACATTCACAGTATCCCAGTATCACCAGGGTTGGAAGAGANCGTGAGGGCTGTGGGCAACCTGCTCTATTTGAGGATGTTCCTGGTGACTGTGGAGGGGGTTGGACTGGATGACCTTCAGAGGTCACTTCCAACCCCCAACCACTTTATAATTTCGTGTGTGTGTGTGTATACACTCACAATCACTCTCTCTCGCACGCGCTTTCGCACACTCACGTACTCTCACACACTCGCACTTACACATTCACAGTATCCCAGTATCACCAGGGTTGGAAGAGACCTCAAAGCTCATCAAGTCCAACACAATACCACAGCCCTCAAGACCAGACCATGGCACCAAGTGCCACGTCCAAACCTGCCTTGAACACCTCCAGGGACGCTGACTCCACCACCTCCCTGGGCAGCCCATTCCAGCAGTCAATGACTCTCTCAGGCAACAACTTTCTCCTCACCTCCAGCCTAAACTTCCCCTGGCACAGCTTGAGACTGTGTCCTCTTGTTCTGCTGCTTCTTGCCTGAGAGAAGAAAGCAACCTCCTCCTGGCTACAGCCACCCTTCAGGTAACTGTAGACAGCCAGAAGGTCCCCCCCAAACCTCCTCTTCTCCAGGTTAACCAATCCCAGCTCCCTCAGCCTCTCTCCATAGGGCTGTGCTCCAGGCCTCTCCCAAGCCTCGTTGCCCTTCTCTGGACACACTCAAGCACCTCAATGTCCTTCTTAAATGGAGGGGCCCAGAACTGGACACAGGAATCGAGGGGTGGCCTAAGCAGTGCAGAGTCCAGGAGGAGAATGAGCTCCCTGCTCCTGCTGGCCACACTCTTGCTGATGCAGGCCAGGATGCCATTGGCCTTCTTGGCCACCTGGGCACACTGCTGGCTCATGTTCAGGCGGGTGTCAATCAGCACCCCCAGATCCCTTTCTGTTCGGCTGCTCTCCAGCATGCACACGCGCTCAGGCGCTCACACACTCGCACACATATATGCACACTGTGGATTCCAGTTTATAGAATATGTTTCTGTTCTTTCAGTTGTGATGCTTAACCTTTTTTATAGATGTCTTAGTTGATGGTTATTGCTAGCTACTGCTGCTGGAGTGCAGCTGAGTGACTGGTTGCAGAATGAGTGAAATCTGTCATCTCCAGCCTATGCTAGTTTGGTATGGGTTAATTTTGTTCCTGGATTGTGTAATACATGCAATTTTGGGGTGGTTTTGTGAGTTTTTCAGCCACACTGTTCTATCGTTGTCCTTCTCTGTTCCAGTGAAGTGAATCTCCCCACTTAGCAGCTGCCTCTTTTCCTTTCTTGCAGTTGGTAGAATCATCGCGCACAATGGACGAAGCAATAGCAGCATGTTTGAAGTTCAGTAATGAAGGTATGCACGACAACAACAGCAATGTAACCCACAAAAACCACTGCAGCAAAACAAAACCCAACTTCAGAAACTGTAGCTGTAGTTGTTGTGGCCCAGGTCACAACAACCTCATGGAAGCTGCAGACTCAGAAATGTGTGTTTGGCAAAATGTCACTCAGAAAGGCACCTGGGTGTATTGATTGATAGTTGGGTGAACATAAACCAGCAGTGCTCAGGTGACCAAGAAAACCAATAGCAGCCTAGTTGGGTTCAGAACCAGGGAGGGCACCAGGGACAAGAAGGTGGTCATTCTTCTCTGCTTGGCACTGAGGAGGCTACACCTCAAGTATTGTGTTCACTTCTGGGCCCCTCACTACATAAAGGGACACTGAGGGGCTGGAGCATGTCCAGAGAAGGGCAAGGGGGCTGGGGAAGTGCCTGGAACAGCTGGGCTAGGAGGAGGGGCTGAGGGAGCTGGGAGTGTTCAGGGTGGAAAAGAGAAGGCTGAGGGCAGAGCTCATTGCTCTCTACTGCTCCCTGCAGGGAGGTTGGAGCAAGGAGGGGGCAGACTCTGCTGCTTGGTGGCAAGGGACAGGAGCAGAGGAAATGGTTCCAAACTGCCTCAGGGGAGGTTCAGGCTGGATGCTAGGAAACATTTCTTGCCAGAGAGGGATCTCAGGCACTGGAATGTTCTGCCCAGGGCAGTGCTGGAGTCCCCATCCCTGGAGGTGTTTAAGCAGCCTGCAGAGCTGATGCTTAGCAACATGATTTAGTGCTGGGTGGAAGGTTGGACTGGATGAGCTTGGAGGTCTGTTGCAGCAGGATGTGTTCTGCAAATCTATGGTTAATTCAGTGAGGAGAGTGCTACTGCTCTTGAACTATCCCTTCCTGAAAGGCTACGATTGTTTTTGCAGGGTCCTTGAGGTCCCTTCCAACCTTACCATTCTATGATTCTATCTCAAAAGAAGAAAAGTGAAGCATCCATAACTCTCCCTGAAATGAAGGCTCTAACAAAGGATACCAAAGAACAATGACAAGACTTATTCAAAGTCTTCATATTTGTATATGTATGTACAAATAGATACAAGAGACACAGTTTAGAACTCCCAGAGAATATGCCAGTGGTGGGAAGGTTGTTTCCCTTCACCATTCAGACCTTGATCCTTCTGCCCAAGAACTTCATTCGTACAATATCAAGAGGAAAATCCACACTTAAGTCTGAGAAATGAGAAATGTTTGTCTTAGTATCAAAGCTAAGGACTGCCAGGCTGCTGGTGGGTAAAGCACAAGATGTATGGAAGGCCCCATACTATCACTTGCCTGAGCTCAAGAATGGATGTTTCTGAATGCAGTGACCCTGTAAACCTCTTTGCCCTTAAAAAATAATACGTGGGATCCACATAAGAGTATGCTGAAGCATCATTGTGCTGATTTGAGGCTAATTGGAATATTTTAATGGATAAAATTAGATGCTAGGCTGTGAATAGCAAATAGCAAACCCTGGTGATGTCTACTTCACTCACAGGCTTGCTGAGATGGATAAGAACAAGAACACAAACATAGATAAGGCACAGGCTCGGAGAGTCTGGGTCTCTCTAGATTTTTGCCTTCTTCTCTCTGCTGAGTAACCTAACTAACCACTCTGCTTCTAACCCTTCTGACCCATCCTACAAACTCACCTTGTGCATAAGCCAAACCCTAGGATAAGGTAGAGGGATGGGAAGAAGGTGGAAGGGTGATTGGCAGCCCCTCCTGGGGACTCTGATGTCTGGCAGGGGAGTTGTGTTTCTGTATTCCCTTTAACTTGTCTGTCTGTAACTATTCCTGTCTGTTGTGTCTCTCTCTGCTTGTACATTGTGCTGAGCTGTAAATAGAGCTTCAGTCCTTAACTTCCAGCTGGCTGAGACTAGTCTGGGGGATTTTACAAAGTATAGGGTGGGCAGGTAACTCCCAAACCATCACAATCATCCTGCTTTGAAGCTATGAGCTGAGCACTCAGTAGTTTTTGAAGACAGCCTGAGTGGTGGTGAACAATTTTAGAGGAAACTGAATTGCAACAAAAGGACCTGGATAACCATGGTCTCAGGCACCCTAAGCAGCCTGATCTAGTTGAGGATGCCCCTGCTTAGTACAGAGAGATGACCTTCAGAGGTCCCTTCCAACCCAGACCATTCTGTGAGATCAGCCTGTGGTCTTCTGAAAACCACTACATCTGCAGATGACAAAAACAAAACCCAGCTTGCAAGGTATGCTCCATTATTCCTTCCTGTGTTAAGGGAGAACAGAGCTGAGGAGATGTTGTACTGCACCCTGGAGTGGAAGCAGGACACACTGAGCCTTCCAAGTGCATCCCTGTTCTCTCAGTAAATGCTATGATGAATGAGAAATGAGGAAATTAGGTGCTGCACCTGGGTAGGCACAATCCCAAGCACGAATACAGACTGGGTGGGGAATGGCTGAGAGCAGCCCTGAGGAAAAGGACCTTGGAGTCTGGGGTGATGAAAAGCTCAACGTGAGGCTGCAGTGTGAGTGCAGCCCAGACAGCAACTGTGTGCTGGGCTACAGCAAGAGCAGTGTGGGCAGCAGGGCAAGGGAGGGGATTCTACCCCTTTACTCTGCTCTCCTCAGACCCCACCTGGAGTCCTGTGTGCAGTTCTGGAGCCTCCAGCACAGGAAGGACATGGAAGTGTTGGAGCAGGTTCAGAGGAGGCCATGAGGATGCTCAGAGGGCTGCAGCAGCTCTGCTGTGAGGACAGGCTGAGAGAGTTGGGGCTTTGCAGCCTGGAGAAGAGAAGGCTGCCAGGAGACCTGATAGTAGCCTTCCAGGATCTGAAGTGGAACACAGGAAACCTGGGGAGGGACTATTGACAAGGTCTTGTAATACTAGAACAAAGGGCAATGGGTTTGAACTGGCAGAGGGAAGACTGAAACTGGATTTTAAGAGGAAGTTGTTTGCAGTGAGGGTGGTGAGACACTGGCACAGGTTGCCCAGGGAGGTTGTGGCTGCTCCCTCCCTGGAGGTGTTCAAGGCCAGGCTGGAGAAGGCCTTGAGTGCCCTGTGCTAGTGGGAGGTGTCCCTGCCTATGGCAGGGGGTCGGAACTAGATGATCCTTGAGGTCCCTTCCAACCTTACCATTCTAGGATTCTATAGCTACTCATAAGTAGTAGAGTTATCACTGGTATTGAGTTATCACCACCTTAATAAGCATAGTCTCTTTCAGACATTTGGACTAAATGTAGAAAACTGTTTGGTGGTAATGCCTGATCCAGAAATCAGTCATCAACACTTGCAGATTGGCTGTCATGTACATACCTCATTCAGCTAAGAACCAGGGCTCAGCCTTGGTGAAATACCAAGCCTGCAAAAACAGTCAGCTTCAATGAAAACAGACATATAGTTGTGTGTGAAAGACTTGGCACTTGGAAAGAAAAAAATAAAATACTATTTCAGTTGTGTAGGTAAATGCCAGACTGCTTCCAAGCAGCTGCTTGCTTTGAACTAACTGGGCTGTAGTAGGAAACAATGATGGAGGCTTGTTGAATGTCTTGTGCAATTAATGGGTAGCTACTATAATGTTGATCTGAATGATGCTGTTGTTTTGGAGGGGTAGTGTAATGGAAGTAATTAATTCTTTTCTGCCTTGATTCTTTTTGAAGCTGCCTCTCATAAAATGAAACTGAAGGATTCTCCTACAAATGGCAAAGACTACTATGAGCACGTTGAAAAGAAGACAAAGACTAATTATGTAAGTACAGATTTATTTTCTTTTTATTATCTTCTTTTCTCTGTACTGTAAAATGAGTGGAATTACCTGAGTTGGTTAGTGGCAGTGGCATCATGAATTTGGTGTGTGTTATCAGAAAATCCAACCAATTCCTTCCAATGTGGTGCAGCTGACTGGCTGGAAGGAAGGGATCCATCCAGAGGCACTTTGACAGGCTGCAGAGCTGGGCCCAAACCAGCCTCATGGGGTTCAGCAAGACCAGGTGCAGGGCCCTGCATCTGGGTTGAGGCAATCCCAGGCACCGATATAGACTGGGCACTGACTGGCTTGAGAGCAGCCCTGAAGAAAAGGACTTGGGAATGGATGAGAAGCTCAGTGTGAGCCAGCTGTGTGCACCTGCAGCCCAGAGAGCAATCAGAGCCTGGGGTGCAGCAAGAGAAGTGTGGGCAGCAGGGTGAGGGAGGGGATTCTGACCCTCCACTCTCGTGAGACCCTACCTGGAACACTGTGTCTAGTTCTGGAGCCCCTATTACAAGAAAGATCTGGAGGTGCTGGAAGGGCCATAAGGGTGATGAGATGCCTGGAGCTGCTTTGCTATGAGGACAGGCTGAGAGAGTTGGGCTTTTTCAGTCTGGAGAAGAGAAGGCTCTGAGGAGACCTTCTTGTGGCCTTCCAGTATCTGAAAAGGGTACAAGAAGGCTGGGGAGGGACTTTTTTTAGGCTGTTGGATGGTGATAGGACTGGGGGTAATGGCTCTAAGGTAGAGGAGGACAGATTGAGATTAGACATTAGGAAGAAATTGTTCACCATGAGGGTGGTGAGAAACTGACACAGGTTGCCCAGGAAGGTGGTGGAAGACTCATCCCTGAAAGTTTTGAAGACCAGGCTGGATGTGGCCCTGGGGAACCTGCTCTAGTGTCAGATGTCCCTGCCCATGGCAGAGGGGTTAGAAATGAATGCTTGAGGTCCCTTCCAGCTCTGACAATTCTATGATTTTGTGAAGTTCAAATCTTATTACCTGAATGAGGTTTTTCTGCTTCATTCTCTTGTCAGTTCTGGATGGAATTTCCTTCTTTCCTCTTTAGTGTTTGTGTATCCCAGTAGTCCGTTCACTGCTTTGCTTCGGTGGCAGTGGTGGGTGGCAAGTAGTATATGAGGCCCTGAATACCATTCACTTCTTATGAAGGTCAGTGGGAGCTGTGGGCTATGGATCCATTTGCTTCATCAGGTTGTCCTTTGTGTTTCCTCAACCCAATGGAGCTCAACATCTGTTACTACTGCTCTTCTGTCTTACAGAAGTCATCTTGTTGTGTATATGTATTTGAAATTACGACTTTTTTTAAAGGAGTGAGCCAGCCAGTTGAGGCTGGAGAGGGCTGTGAGCAACCTGCTCTAGTTGAGGATGTCCCTGTGGACTGCAGGGATGCGAGGGCTGGACTGGTTGACCTTTGGAGGTCACTTCCAGCCCAGACCATCCTGTGATTCTATGAATTTGCAATAGAGAACTGTAGTGATAAAACTTCAGGGTTGTTTTGTTGTGTGTTTGGAGGTTTGTTTTTTTTTTTTTTTTTCCCCTCACTCTTGCTTTTCCTCTGGTCTTGAAGCTGCTTCCTAAAACCAAAACATAGTTTGCCAGCTGTTGTGTGTACTGTTGCTGTTCTCAATGGTACCACAGACTCATTTAGGAAAGGAACAGTGTCCTCTGTTACTCAGAGTGCTTTTGGATGATCTGAGTTTTTTGAGGGTTTTTTTTTCCCCCCTCACTCTTGCTTTTCCTCTGGTCTTGAAGCTGCTTCCTAAAACTGAAGCATAGTTTGCAAACTGTTGTGTGTACTGTTGCTGTCCTCAATGGTACCACAGACTCATTTAGGAAAGGAGCAGTGTCCTCTGTTACTCAGAGTGCTTTTGGATGATCTGGCTTGTGCCCTTTCAGCAAATTGCATCATTCAGCAAAGTAAATCTTGATCAACCTTGTTGGCATCTCTGCTGTAGATAAATAGATCACAGGATCACAGGATGTTAGGGGTTGGAAGGGACCCAAAGAAGTCATCAAGTTCAGCACCCCTGCCAGAGCAGGGCAGATCTGTAACCACTTCAAATGCAAAGCTCTGTGAAGAGCTTTGTGTAATTCTTTGTGCTGAATACATGAGAGAGGAGCTCATGGCATGTGGAAGTTGTGGCCCTTGTTCATGAGAGGCCTCACTTCTTACAAGCTAATAGTAGCCTATAGTGAAGCTGTTACTGATGAAAAGTTTTTGCCAGCTTTTGATGTGACTCCATGGTGCTGTGACACAGTATAAGGATATTATTTTTTTTTTTTAACCTGTTAATCTTCATATAAACACATTTGACAGGTTTGTAGGCTCCGGTGGGTTAAATACTGCAGGTTTTCTAATCTAACCTGACTGACTGACTTCACCTTGCCATCTTCTGCCTTAAATACCATCCAGAGTCACTGCTTTTTACTTTAAATAAATACAGGCTAGATAGTTCTAAATTGTTTATATTTTCATAGAACCAGATAATGGTAAGGTTGGAAGGGACCTCAAAGATCATCTAGTTCCAACCCCCTGCCATAGGCAGGGACACCTCCCACTAGTACAGGGCACTCAAGGCCTCCTCCAACCTGGCCTTGAACACCTCCAGGGAGGGAGCAGCCACAACCTCCCTGGGCAACCTGTGCCAGTGTCTCACCACCCTCACTGCAAACAACTTCCTCCTAACATCCAGTCTAAATCTCCCCTCTGCCACTTCAAACCCATTCCCCTTGTCCTGGCATTGCAAACCCTTGTCAATAGTCCCTCCCCAGCCTTCCTGTAGGCATCCTTCAGATCCTGGGAGGCTACTGTCAGGTTTCCTTGAAACCTTCTCTTCTCCAGGCTGCAGAGCCCCAACTCTCTCAGCCTGTCCTCACAGCAGATCTGCTGCAGTCCTCTCAGCATCTTTGTGGCCTCCTATGGACGCACTCTGCATTTTGGTATGTAACTTTGCACTGTGGATGCCTGTCAAGTAAAGACTGCCAGTTTTTCATGAGTGAGGACAGCTTCTATACTCAGTAAAGCTTGGGCCTTATTGTATCATGAGAAATCACTTCTGCAGCTTGGATTTGGCTTAATTCCTTGTGTTATTTAGAGTGCCTCTTTAAGGACAAGCAATACTGATTGTGTTCAGCTGTGGGGTTTTGTTTGTTTGTTTCTGTGTTTGTAATTTATGTTGAACCTAATGGGTTGTTGGCTTGTTTTTTTTTTATTGATACAGTTGGATGAGTCAGACCCCCAGAGACAATGGGAGAGGCAAGAGATGCTAGTGAAGAAGCTTCAAAATACATTCCCTGGATTGGATAAGGAGGTGAGCTCATATCTTGTGTTGGCACATCAGATTTTACCTTCAGAAAATTGCAGCTGTTGATTAGTGTAAAAGGAAAAGGCTTTCCACAAGCAGCACTCTCATAAAGACTCAGGGGAGGAATGTGCCCACTGTTGCTGCTTTCAGAATGTAACTTGGCCCAGCTGAGAGCAACTGGCTACGATCAGGACTGTATAGAACTTCTGATGCTACTTTTTTTTTGTCCTGTGGCAAGCCTGGCATAGTCAAATTTGATGGCTAATTATAAAAATGCATGGGGAAGTTATCCTTCCCTCTCTGTTCCCACTTTTTTCCCCGGGTGACTAGATGTATTGCGTGCTTTGTATTAGCTTAGTACCTGGCAATGCAGGTTTAATCACAGAATCATACAACAGCTTAGGCTGGAAGAGACCTTAGAGATCACAGGGTGTCAGGAGTTGGAAGGGACCTCCATCAGTCTTCAAGTCCACCCTTGCTGCCAGAGCAGGACCACTGAATCTAGTGCAGGTTGCACAGGAACACATCCAGACAGGGCTGGAAAGTCTCCACAGAAGGAGACTCCACAGCCTCTTTGGGGAGCCTCTTCTGTGCTCTGTCACCCTTACAGTCAAGAAACTCTTCCTCATGCTGAGATTGAACTTCCTGTGCTGTAGTTTATACCCATTACCCCTTGTCCTATCACAGGGTGGAACTGTGAACAGTTTGTCCCCTCCCTCTTGACCCCCAGCCCTCAGGTATTTATAGGCATTGATTAGATCCCCTCTAAGTCTTCTCTTCACCAGACCAAGCAGCCCCAGATCCCTCAGCCTCTCCTCATAATGCAGTGCTCCAGCTCCTTCATCATCTTCATATCCCTCCCTTGGACTCTCTGCAGTAGGGGAGCCCAGAACTGCATGTAATATTCCAGGTGAGGACTCACCAAGGCAGAGTAGAGGGGAAGGAGAACCTCCCTCTATCTGCTGGACACACTCTTCTTAATGCACCCCAGGATTCTGTTTGCCTTAGAGATCATCCAATCCAACCTCCTGCCAAGGGCAGGGACACCTCTCAATTAGCCCAGCTTACTCAAGGCCCCATTCAACCTGGCCTTCAACATCTCCAGGGAAGGAACATCTAGAACCTCTCTGGACAATCCATTCCAGAATCTTGGCACCCTCCTAGTGAAGAAATGGTTGTGTTTTCAACTGTTGGAATCAAAACTTGTTGATGTTCTTACCCTTTTGAACAGTGGAGTGCAGCTCTGGTTAAATTGTGTGTATGAGGAGAATCTGAAAAGTGTTCTCATTTTGGTTTGGAATTGTCTGAGGAAAAGGACCTGGGGGCCTGGGTTGATGAAAAGCTCAACATGAGCCTGCAGTGTGTGCATGCAGCCCAGACAGCAACCTAGTGCTGGGCTGCATCAAGAGCAGTGTGACCAGCATGGCAAGGGAGGGGATTCTGCCCCTTTGCTCTGCTGTTGTCAGACCACACCAGGAGTCCTATGTGCAGTTCTGGAACCCTCAGCACAGGAAGGACATGGAACTGTTTGAGCCAGTCCAGAGGAGGCCATGAAGATGCTGAGAGGGCTGCAGCAGCTCTGCTGTGGGGAGAGGCTGAGAGAGTTGGGGCTCTTCAGCCTGGAGAAGGGAAGGCTTCCAGGAGACCTTGGAGTAGCCTTCCAATATCTTAAGGGGGCTCCAGGAAGGCTGGGAAGGGACTATTGCCAAGGTCTTGCAATGCCAGGCCAAGGGGCAATGGGTTTGAAGTGTCAGAGGGGAGATTTCAACTGGATGTTAGGAGGAAGTTGTTTGCAGTGAGGGTGGTGAGACACTGGCACAGGCTGCCCAGGTAGGTTGTGGCTGCTCCCTCCCTGGAGGTGTTCAAGGCCAGGTTGGACGAGGCCTTGAGTGAGCTGTGCTAATGGGAGGTGTCCCTGCCTATGGCAGGGGTTTGAAACTAGATGATCCTTGAGGTCCTTTCCAACCTTACTATTGTATGATTCTATGATTTACAGAGGTTTTCTCTTCCTTGTGCAATAAAAATCCAACGTTAATGCCTTTGTGTTGTTAAGCACAGAAAGGTCATTTTTACTTCTCTTAACTGCAATACAAAATTCCTCATCTTACCAGGAACTGAGAGATGTACTTCAGGAACATAACTGGGTGTTTCACGAAGCACTGGAGGCCCTGACAGTATTTGCAGAAGATGGTGAGGATAAAGACAGATTTATGATTTATTTTATCCCAAGTTAAACAAAACAGGCTTGTGATAGAAATATTTTCTGTTACCCTGACAGTACCTCTGCCTTGAAACTAGTGTTCTGGGAAGGATGCATTTTGCTGTGGCTTTAAGTGTTGTGATTGTTTTATCTTCTGCTCTGTAAGCAGAGGTAAATATCTTTTGCCTTCTTAATAGAGATTTCTATCTGAAGTTGTCATTACCTATGGGTATATCATAAAATACCTTTTGCAGTGTGTCAAAGCTGACAGGTGCTCCCCTCCTGTTTGCTTAATAAGAAGCTTTGGGTTGATTTGTTTCTTTTTCTTTTTCTTTTTTTTCTTTTTTTTTTTTTTTAACCTGAGTAATTTGTTAACTCAGTAATTGTAGATAACTGCACAGATGACGACAAGTGATATGTGCTGTTTTAGCCTTTCAAAATACACTACAGGAGAGGAAAAAAAAAAATACTAGAAGTAGGCCTTAAATTATGCAACCACTTGATAAATACCACTGCATTAAATGTGGTAGAGAACAAGAAGTGTGATTCCAGGGAAATCCACAAGTTATAACTTCAGTACTGTTTAATGAGTTGATCACTTATCTGACAGCTGTGTAACACTCTGCAATGTGTGTGTTTTGCTGTATCAGCTGTTTTAAGTATTCTTGTAAAGAGATTGGGCCTTTGTTTCTGCTTCTGAGAGAGTTGACTTCAGCCAGCGTCTATCAGCAGCAAGCTGAGACTGGGCAGAAGACAAGGTGTCACAGGTGCTTTCTTTCAAAGAAGGAATTAAACTCCATGAAACTAATTTCTGAAAACTGCTTGCTCTCACTCTGTTCAGTAACCTCTACTCTTGCTTTAAGGCAGGGGCATTATTTTGAGCCGCATGCCTCGTTGTGTCAGTGTCTTTAACAGATGCGCGCTTTCGTTGCCCGGCGCTAATGCTGCGCTGAGCTGCACTAAAATGGAAAGGAAAACTCATTTTTGTGTGGTGAGAGCAGGCTTGTGTTCTGAACTCAGCAGAACGAATGCCTCTGCAGTCAGTCAGAGTGGGACCAGTACCTCATCCCAGCCATACCTCAGAATTCTTAACTATGTGCCCTTACCTCGGAGCTGCTGCCTGTCACAGATCACGTAGCAGTGACCATCTGTATTTTAAGAGAGCTACTTAAAACTTGCCACTGTTTGGGCAGTATACAAATTAGCATTGCTCATCTTGTACTCACACTTGCTACTGTGTACATGTTCTAAACAGACTTGCATGGGTGATCTTGGTGGCACTTGCTGTTGAGTTGTTGTGGGTTACTGGAACTGTGTAGGTTTTATTTTGATGGAGCGGTGAGGATTTGTTCGCCCTTTTAACCAGTATGTGTTGATGTGTTGCCTTTATGTATTGCATGCATAGGCATGGAATTTTCTCCCACAAGTAAAGCTTCTGACTGGACTGAAGCTTCAGCCAAGAGTGGAGTTGACAAGGGTGAGGAGAAGCCAAAGCAGAAACCTTCCCAGAAGGGGCAGAATGGCTTTCAGAAAAAGGACAAAGTCAAAAGGAACTTTTGGACCACTAAAAGAGAAACAGAAGACTTGCAGGATGAGTCAGCTTCTGAAGGTGGTAGCTCCCTTGATGAGGACTACAGCAGCGGTGATGAAGTGATGGAGGATGGCTACAAGGCAAAAATCCTCAGCTTCCTACAGGATGCTTCCCTGAGTGAACTGACTTTGATTCCCCAGTGTTCCCAGAAAAAGGCTCAGAAGATAATAGCGCTCCGGCCCTTTAACAGCTGGGAGGCTCTGGTAGGTCTGCATTCTTCTTTTCCTATCCTCAGCCTGCCTCCAGTCAAGGTGGCTTCAGCCTAGGGAGGCTTAGATGGGTGGCCTTATCCTGATTAGGCTAAAATACTGTGTTCCTGCTAAGCCAATAGCATTTCAAATAGTGTCATATGACCTGATTTTGAATGAATTAAGGGGTGATTTTCCTGGAAAACTCCAGCTGATTGGCTGACATTACAGTCACTCACTCTGTAGCATAGAAAGTTGGTTGATTTCCCTGCAGAAGAAGAAATTAGAGCTTTCACTTGGGAAGGAGTTATTTGCTAACCTTTTCTGAGCACTTAGAGCTGAAAGCTCATGCAGGAGGCAAGTACGTGGCAGGACCTTTACTGCAGACACTTCAGGAGCAGCAGCAGCAGCAGCTTCCAGGGAAGCTCCATGTCTGAAGGTGCCAGCATGGATATTTTCAGCTTCTTACAAGAAACAGTTGTTCAGTCGTCGTCTTTTTTTTTTCTGTCTTTCTTTCTTTCTTTCTTTTTGTTGTTTTCTTTTTCCCCCCTCCCTTTAATCTACTGCGGCTTTGTCTTTAGCATGGTTTTGCTAGCTGAGCAATGCAGCCATTTTTGAGTGAAGCAAGCTGCTGCTGCTGTATTTTTATTAACAAAAGGTGATGCAGCAGAAGGCTACACCACAACCCACAGCGGAAGGAAAAATGCTCTCTCTTGGTGAGTAGATTATCTGCCCTCCCTGGGTTGTGTCTCAGATGTTTCCCATGGGTTCTTTGTTGCCTTTTGACTTCCAGTTAACTGCAAGACATCAGACCAGATAAGAGCTGTGTCCTGGAAGTTCTTAGGGCAGATTTTGTTGGTTTAGTTGATTAGTTCTTTGGATTTTAAATCTGCAACTATATGTAGGCCCTCTTACAGAGTAATTGGGATGTTTTCTCCTCAGCCTGTGTTCTGAAACCTTCTGTCCTGCTGCATCCAGGATATGCTTGTGTTTTTCTCAGAGCAGAGCAGAACTCCTTCTGTGTGTGTGTGTGTGTGTAAAACAATAATGTTTTGGTTATCTGGTGTGTGAAACGTTTTACCCCAAACCAGTAAGACATACTAAGCAGATTTGTGAGGAAAACACAATAATCTTTGTCTGTGTTGCAAGGTGGGGAGGCAAGAGGACGATACTTGAAAAATAGTCAAGGGGCAGGTATGCTGCAGAAGAAAATCTGTTTTGCCCCGAGCCTTTGGCTCCTCACAGAACATCTGGCACGCTGCTGGTCCTTTCTAAACTTGTTGGATTTTGCCTGAGCTTAATTCTTTGCCAGAAATATTTGCTACAGGGCTGTTCTGCTTCTCTGTGTGAAATATTTAACAGGGGGAGGAAAAAAAAAAAAAAGGAAAACTGCATGGGCCTGTTTGCCTTCAACATTTGTTTGTCTTGGAGATTGCTGCTGTCAGCAGCCACATGTTTATGTAGGATTGTGACTGCTTGCCCAGAGCAAAAGGAGTTTGCAGGATATTTTAGCAGATGGTTCATATCAGTGTGGATTTAGGTGTTTGTGAGGATTCGCTGGGTGGGTGCTGCAGGTTTTTCCTACTAATTAATGAGTGGTGGACTAATGGTGAAATAGTGGTGGATGGACTAATGGAGAGGGCTGATTCAGTTGTATCACTAAAGCAATTGGCTCCGTTTTAAGGTCTCTTTTTACTCTTAACAGTGTCTTTTGTAACAGTGTAAAGCACTAGGAGGTATTACCACTTGTTCTGTCATTAGACTCAAGGAAGATCTCAAGGCATTGGACTCAAGGAAGATCTCAAAACTTTCAGCTTGAGATTAGGACTAAAGCTTAGTTGTTTGAAAATTTAATATCTTATTCCAGGAAATATAAGTTCTACTTATTTGTTTTTTGTTAACTTTTACTTTTTTCAAATGGATTTAAACACATTTCAAACTCGTAAAGTTACTAAGAATGTGTAAAATAATATTTAGAGCAGATGTTTAAGATAGGTGTTGAGCTAGATGTAGTAATACTTAAAATACACAGGAAAAAGACCCCAGATACTATTCTCAAAATGTAAATTGTTAGAACTGAAAACATCCTTGCTCACAAGGATGATGAACCAGTTTTGAAATGCTCATACAGTAGACCAGCTACATTTTCCAGGGTGGTGGCTTTTACCAGGTCCTCAGTGCTAGATAGGACCAGCTGCTGGTGCGTCCTCTTTGGGCACTAAGCTGCATGAGGAGTGCTTGGGTATGGCCTTGAGGCTTTGGATGTCTCTCTCCTCATGTGAAGAAGTGGTGCTGCTCTGTGTGAGAAACATGTGTGTGCTTGGGAAGAGCAGCAGGTGTTCAGTTCTGGACTCCTCACTGCAGGAAGGACATGGAGGTTCTGGAGCATGGCCATGACCACCAGAGGTCCCTTCCAACCCTTACTATTCTGTAATTCAATGAAGTGATCCCCAGACTCGCTCCCAACACCTCCTCCTTTTCAAAAGCTGTCACTGTTGGGTGGACAAAAGGCATGCACATTGTGGCTGGACAGAAGGTGTAGAATTAGAATACAGATTTTACATTTCATTCCCTTAATTGCTCCTAACAGACTAACAGAGCCTTGTGCAAGCATTGCCTCTAATGTATTTGGCTCTCTCTCATCTTGGGTCAGAATTGGCTCTTGGGTGCAAGTGTGTGTGCTGGGTGGAAACAAAGGGAACTGGCATGGCACTCACCCATCATCCTACACCAAGGCTGGTGAAGGGCCTGGAGCACCTAGGCTGTGAGGAGTGGCTGAGGGAGCTGGGGGTGTGCAGTTTGGAGAAGAGGAGGCTGAGGGCAGAGCTTATTGCTCTCTACAGTTCCCTGAAGGGAGGTTGGAACGAGGAGGGGGTGGTGAGACACTGGCACAGATTGCCCAGGGAGGTGGTGGAAGCCTCATCCCTGGATGTTTTGAAGACCAGGCTGGATGTGGCTCTAGGCAATCTACTCTAGTATGAGGTGTCCCTGCCCATGGCAGGGGGAGTTTGGAACTAGATGATCCTCATGGTGGGAGGTGTCTCTGCCTATGGCAGGGGTTTGGAACTAGATGATCCTTGAGGTCCCTTCCAACCTTACCATTCTATGATTCTATGGTGCCTTCCAACCCTGACAGTTCTGTCATTCTGTGAAACATGGAAGTGGTTTCCACGAGAACCAACAGAAGTGAAACACCAAGGGCATGGTGTTAGAAATGGGAGCTGCTGAAAGGAGAACTGGAGTTTGTTGATTGAGGTTGAGGCTGATTCTTGACCTTAAGCAGAGCAATGAAATCCTAAATCAGCTTCAAGTGGTGCAAAGTAAGCCCATGCCAGTTGTGTACTGTGGGGTACTGCTGCAGCCTGGCACACCGCAGTGGACAGTTCAGAAACTGCTGTGGGTTATGGTTGTCTGTGATGCTCTCAATTTTTTGCCCTTCATTTGAAAAAATGGAATCTGGGAGGATATCATAGAATCATAGAATGGTAAGGCTGGAAGGGACCTCAGGGATCATCCAGTTCCAACCCTCTGCCATAGGCAGGGACACCTCCCACTAGCACAGCTCACTCAAGGCCTCCTCCAACCTGGCCTTGAACACCTCCAGGGAGGGAGCAGCCACAACCTCCCTGGGCAACCTGTGCCAGTGTCTCACCACCCTCACTGCAAACAACTTCCTCCTAACATCCAGTCTAAATCTCCCCTCTGCCAGTTCAAACCCATTGCCCCTTGTCCTGTCGTTGCAAACCCTTGTCAATAGTCCCTCTCCAACCTTCCTGTAGCCCCACTTCAGATGCTGGAAGGCTACTCTAAGGTCTCCTGGAAGCCTTCTCTTCTCCAGGCTGCAGAGCCCCAACTCTCTCAGCCTGTCCTCATAGCAGAGCTGCTGCAGCCCTCTCAGCATCTTCATGGCCTCCTCTGGTCCTGCTCCAACA
>VWZE01022655.1:1950-21926 GCA_013396675.1 Eubucco bourcierii
CCTCTCTGGGCAGCCTGCTTCAGGCTCCAGCACCCTAACACCAAACAAGTTTCTCCTCATCTTGAGCTGAAACCTCCTGGGTTCCAGCTTGTACCTGATGTTCCTTGTCCTATCCCTGGGCATCCCCAAACAGAGCCTGGCACCTTCACCCTGACCCCCACCCCTCAGCTACTGATAGACACTGCTCAGATCCCCTCTCAGCCTTCTCCTCTCCAGCCTAACCAGCCCCAGGGCTCTCAGCCTTTCTTCACAGCAGAGCTCTTCCAGTCCCTTCAGCATCCTCCTGGCTCTCTGGTGGACTCTCTCCAGCAGGTCCCTGTCTCTCCTGACCTGGGGAGCCCAAGCACCATGACATTTCTAGAGCATCCAGAATGAGAGCTAAAGCTGTGATGTAGGTTGAGCAGAGCTGGATTCTCAGTGACAGTAACTCCTCTTTTAGGAGCTCACATGTTTGCCTCCAAAATATGCACTTCCTAAAACTCCTCCTTAAATAATTAAACACAGCCTGTCACATCTACATCCCTGGCTTCAGATGCAAAAGGCAGCTTCTCTTCCCATGCAGATGTTCTCTTTAGAGTTGCCTAAATGACCCAATTTCTCCAGCATTCCTATGTGAGAGTAGTTAGTGCCATGGAACCTCTGGGGCATTGCATATGGGACCATGCCTGGCAGTGACTTATTGCCATTAAATGACAGACTAAAGGATGAAGGAATAAACTCAACAGCTGTGCTCTGCAGACCTCTCTGAACCAAACAGAGAAGCCACTCTGGCTGTATGTGAATATCTCCTGCTAATTTAGAGTAGTGGCTGTATCATAGACACCTGGAGTCAGAGAATCATCAGGGTTGGAGAAGCCCTCTTAAGAGTTTTGAGTCCAACCATCAACCCAACACCACCATTAAATCATGTTCCCAACACCTGCAGGGATGGGGACTCCACCACCTGTGCCAATCCCTGACCACTCTTGCAGCAAAGAAATTATTCCTAATCTCCAACCTAAACCTCCCCTGGGGCAGCTTGAGGCCATTCCTCCTCATTCTATCACTTGTTACTAGGCAAGAGACCAACCCCTGCCTGCCTCCAACCTCCTGCTTTCTGGGAATTGTAGAGAGCAGAGAGATTTCTCTTCAGCCTCCTCTTCTCCAGTCAAAATAATTCCAGGCTCCCTCAGCTGCTTCCCACCAGCCCTGTTCTGCAGACCCTTCCCCAGCTTCCCTGCCCCAGCCCTGTTCTCCAGACCCTTCAACAACTTCCCTGCCCCAGCCCTGTTCTCCAGACCCTTCAACAACTTCCCTGCCCCAGTCCTGTTCTCCAGACCCTTCCCCAGCTTCCCTNCCCCGCTTCCTCACCTCCCCCCCCCCAGCCCTGTTCTGCAGACCCTTCCCCAGCTTCCCTGCCCCAGCCCTGTTCTCCAGACCCTTCAACAACTTCCCTGCCCCAGTCCTGTTCTCCAGACCCTTCCCCAGCTTCCCTGCCCAGTCCTGTTCTCCAGACCTTTCACCAACTTCCCTGCCCCAGTCCTGTTCTACAGACCCTTCACCAACTTCCCTGCCCCAGCCCTGTTCTGCAGACCCTTCCCCAGCTTCCCTGCCCCAGCTCTGTTCTACAGACCCTTCCCCAGCTTCCCTGCCCCAGTCCTGTTCTGCAGACCCTTCAGGTTACTGGCAGGCTGCTCTAAGGTCTACCTGGAGCCTTCTCTTCTCCAGGCTGAACAACCCCAACTATCTCAGCCTGCTTTCATAGCAGAGCTGCTCCAGCCCTCTGATCAGCTTTGTGCCCCCCTCTGGACTTGTCCCAGTGGTTCCTTACCCTTCTTGTTTTGCCAGCTCCAGAGCTGACTCCAGATGGGCTCTCACCAGAGCTGAGCAGAGTGGCACAATCCCCTCTCTTGAGCTGCTGCCCACACTGCTGGGGATCAGCACAGGGTTGGTTTCTGAGCTTCCAGCACACTTTGCCAGCTCATGTTGAGCTTCTCCTGACACAGCACCCTCAAGTCTTTCTCCTCAGCACTGCTCCGCAGCCATTCTCTGCCCAGCCTGGATTTGTGCTTGGGATTGCCCTAGCCCAGGTGCAGGACCCACCTCTCCCTCCTGTCCAGATCTCTCTGGATGCCATCTCTTCCCTCCAGCACATCAGCCAGGCCACACAGCTGGGTCATTGCTGAGGGTGCCATGCTGCTGGCACAGATGCTGAGCAGCACTGGTGCCAGTACTGTCACAGTATGTCCAAGGTCATAGAATCATAGAATGGGAAGGTTGGAAGGGACCTCAAGGATCAGCCAGTTCCAACCCCCTGCCATAGGCAGGGACACCTCCCACTAGCACAGGGCACTCAAGGCTTCCTCCAGCCTGGCCTTGAACACCTCCAAGGAGGTTGTGGAGCACAGAAGCACAGAATGGGATCAAAGATCCCATTCTGTGCTTCTGTGCTCCACAGCCTCCCTGAGCAACCTGTGCCAGTGTCTCACCACCCTCACTGCAAACAACTTCCTCCTAACATCCACTTTCAATCTCCCCTCTGACACTTCAAACCCATTCCCCTTGTCCTGTCCTTGCAAGCCCTTGTCAATAGTCCCTCCCCACCCTTCCTGTAGCCCACTTCAGATACTGGAAGGCTACTATAAGAAACCCTCAAAGCCTTCTCTTCTCCAGGCTGAAGAGCCCCAACTCTTGTAGCCTGTCCTCATAGGAGAGCTGCTTCAGCCCTCTGATCATGCTGAGCATGAGCTGTTTGTAGGAAAGCAGGTTTTAAGAAGTTCAGAGTGGAAGTGGAGTTTAAGAAGTAGTAACTGATATATTATAAAGAGAAGTCAGTCTCATGGAATAAGAGAAAAAAAAAGATTCCTCCAGCTGCAGGGGTAGGAGCAAAGGGGGAGAAGTCTCTGGTGTCCTCCAAGGAGAAACCTCCAGGTTTTGTATTTGAGGGCAAGAAACTGTGAAGCCTAAAACAGTAACAGTGGTGAAATGGGTGGAAGTAGCAGGCAGGGGGATATCATCAAATCTGTGAGGGAAGGTTTCTGCCCAAGTATTCTCCAGCTTCTGAACAGTTATCATAGACTCATAGAATGGGAAGGTTGGAAGGGACCTCAAAGCTCAGCCAGTTCCAACCCCCTGCCATAGGCAGGGACACCTCCCACTAGCACAGCTCACTCAAGGCCTCATCCAACCTGGCCTTGAACACTTCCAAGAAGGTTGTGGAGCACAGAAGCACAGAATGGGATCTTTGATCCCATTCTGTGCTTCTGTGCTTCACAACCTCCCTGGGCAACCTGTGCCAATGTCTCACCACCCTCACTGCAAACAACTTCCTCCTGACATCCACTTTCAATCTCCCCTCTGCCAATTCAATGCTGTTCCCCTTGTCCTGGCATTCCCAGACCTTGTCAGTAGTCCCTCCCCAGCCTTCCTGGAGCCCCCTTTAGATCCTGGAAGGCCACTCCAAGGTCTCCTGGAAGCCTTCAGTGACAGTCTCACAGTATCACCAAGGTTGGAAGAGACCTCAAAGCTCATCCAGTCCAAGCCATCACCACAGCCCTCCAGACCAGACCATGGCACCAAGTGCCACGTCCAAACCTGCCTTGAACACCTCCAGGGACGCTGACTCCACCACCTCCCTGGGCAGCCCATTCCAGCAGTCAATGACTCTCTCAGGCAACAACTTTCTCCTCACCTCCAGCCTAAACTTCCCCTGGCACAGCTTGAGACTGTGTCCTCTTGTTCTGCTGCTGCTTGCCTGAGAGAAGAAAGCAACCTCCTCCTGGCTACAAGCACCCTTCAGGTAGCTGGAGACAGCAAGAAGGTCTCCCCTGAGCCTCCTCTTCTCCAGGCTAACCAATCCCAGCTCCCTCAGCCTCTCTCCATAGGGCTGTGCTCCAGGCCTCTCCCCAGCCTCGTTGCCCTTCTCTGGACACACTCAAGCACCTCAATGTCCTTCTTCAATGGAGGGGCCCAGAACTGGACACAGCACTCAAGGTGTGGCCTAAGCAGTGCAGAGTGCAGGGGGAGAATGAGCTCCCTGCTCCTGCTGGCCACACTCTTGCTGATGCAGGCCAGGAAGCCATTGGCCTTCTTGGCCACCTGGGCACACTGCTGGCTCATGTTCAGGCAGGTGTCAATCAGCACCCCCAGATCCCTTTCTGTTTGGCTGCTCTCCAGCCACTGCCACCCCAGGCTGTAGCTCTGCATGGGGTTGTTGTGGCCAAAGTGCAGCACCTGGCACTTGGATTTGTTGAGCTCCATCCCCTTGGACACTGCCCATCTGTGCAGGTGGTCGAGGTCCTGCTGCAGAGCCCTTCTGCCCTCCAACCCAGCAACATCAGCCCAGATCTCTTTCTGTTTGGCTTAGTTCTCAAGGTCTAATTATTTTTAATGCATTTCTGGGTATTAGCACAGTTCTTCATTATAATATCACAAAGAACATTCATAATAACACAACAGAATGATGAAGTGCAGGGCAGAATTCCAGCAAATGGCTTGGCTGCAAGTTAGAACTGCTAAGAAACTGCTCCCAAATGCACTCCTGTCCTGCCCTTTGCCTTTATTTTGCTTTTTTGGGTTATTTTTATCCCTGCAGAAATTTAATAATGACTGGTGGATAGGACGGTTGGTAAAAGAAGGCTGTGAAATAGGATTCATACCAAGCCCAGTCAAACTAGAGAACATGAGGCTGCAGCATGAACAAAAGGCAAAACAAGGAAAATTCTACTCCAGGTAATAACCAAAAAAAAAAATGACCTTAAAAATGTGGTGGCAGTGACTGTGGCAGTGTTGGGTGGGACCTGGGCCTGGTCAGTTGTTGTCATTGGCAGCTGCAGATGTTTTGGGTCAGGGCTGTGGTGTTGAGTTCTGTATTTAATCTCTTTGTTGTTTAAGGGAGAAAGGGGAATGTGGGTTTGGGATATTCAGCTCTGTAATTGATCTTGGTGATTGAGGGAGAAAGGGGAATGTGGGTTTGGGATATTCAGCTCTGTAATTGATCTTGTTGATGATTGAGGGTGAAAGGGGAAATGTGGGTTGGGGATATTCAGCTCTGTAATTGATCTTGGTGATTGAGGGTGAAAGGGGAAATGTGGGTTGGGGATATTCAGCTCTGTAATTGATCTTGTTGGTGATTGAGGGAGTAAGGGGAAATGTGGGTTGGGGATATTCAGCTCTGTAATTGATCTTGGTGATTGAGGGTGAAAGGGGAAATGTGGGTTGGGGATATTCAGCTCTGTAATTGATCTTGTTGGTGATTGAGGGTGAAAGGGGAAATGTGGGTTGGGGATATTCAGCTCTGTAATTGATCTTGGTGATTGAGGGTGAAAGGGGAAATGTGGGTTGGGGATATTCAGCTCTGTAATTGATCTTGTTGGTGATTGAGGGTGAAAGGGGAAATGTGGGTTGGGGATATTCAGCTCTGTAATTGATCTTGGTGATTGAGGGTGAAAGGGGAAATGTGGGTTGGGGATATTCAGCTCTGTAATTGATCTTGTTGGTGATTGAGGGTGAAAGGGGAAATGTGGGTTGGGGATATTCAGCTCTGTAATTGATCTTGGTGATTGAGGGTGAAAGGGGAAATGTGGGTTGGGGATATTCAGCTCTGTAATTGATCTTGTTGGTGATTGAGGGTGAAAGGGGAAATGTGGGTTNAACAACTTCTTCCTCATCTTGAGCTGCACCTTCCTGTGCTGCACTTTCCATCCCTTGCCCTTGTCCTATGGCAGGGCACAAGTGAGCAGAGACTGTCCCTGTGCCTTCCTTCCTGCCCCCCAGCCCTCAGCTCTTGACCGACCTTGCTCAGATCCCCTCTCAGCCTTCTCCTCTGCAGACTGCACAGCCCCAGGGCTCTCAGCCTCTCCTCCTCAGGCAGTACTGCAGTCCCTTCAGCATCCTTGTAGCCCTCCCCTGGACTCTCTCCAGTAGATTCCTCTCCCTCCTGAACTGGGGAGCCCAGAACTGGATGCAGTATTCCAGGTGGGTCCTGAGTAGGGTAGAGCTGAGGTAGTGGAGAACCTCCCTGGATCTACTGGCCACACTCTTCTGAATTTGAGTTGATGGTGTTTAGTTCTTCATTGCTGACAGAGGGAGGAAGGAGATCTTTAGGTCAGTGGTCTGGTGGCCTGCAGTGGCTGCTATTCCCTTTCCTTTTTAAAGTACCTCTGCAGTGAGTACATTTGCTATGTGCAAGACCAGTTTTGGATGTTTAAAAAAAAAAAAATCAATCTCCCTAAATTCCTCAGCACTTTTCTTTTTGTTTGTTTTCAAGATCCTGCAGTTTCTAAAGCACTGATTTTAGAACTTAAAAGAAAGTGTTAAGAGGAATTTGTTTTAAGCTGAAGCCAGTACCTGCTGGGCAGCTATTAGGGGAAAAGGACATCAGAGGATTCTTGGAAAAGACTTTGAAGGTTTGGACAGCCAAACACAAAAGTGTCTCACTGACTGGGACACAGCCTGGAAGTTAATGCTGTGTCTCATCTAGTTCTGTTAATTGTGGTGGCAGCTTCCCACAGATGGAATCCATGGTGGAAGTAATCTTTATTTCTACCTAATGCCATTGCTGTTTGAGAGAGAAAGTAGATCCTGAGCTTGGTGGCTGGACAGGTGTTTTGGTCTTGTCAAACCCACTGCCTACCAGCACAACTGCTAAGAATTCTGGAAGCCTGATGTTGAGTTATTTGTTGTCTCTGTGCAGCCATTAGAACCAAGATTCAGTGTCTGAAAGTGCTGCACAGCAGTGCTGGCAGCTGCACTGCAGCATCCCCAAGGCAGTTCTGCAGGCAGCACTAACACAGATGGAAGCAAAGGTCTCTGCATCCCTTTGGCTCTGGAGGAAACAGATACAGCAGTGCTGGCAGCTGCACTGCAGCATCCCCAAGGCAGTTCTGCAGGCAGCACTAACACAGATGGAAGCAAAGGTCTCTGCATCCCTTTGGCTCTGGAGGAAACAGATACAGCAGTGCTGGCAGCTGCACTGCAGCATCCCCAAGGCAGTTCTGCAGGCAGCACTAACACAGATGGAAGCAAAGGTCTCTGCATCCCTTTGGCTCTGGAGGAAACAGATACAGCAGTGCTGGCAGCTGCACTGCAGCATCCCCAAGGCAGTTCTGCAGGCAGCACTAACACAGATGGAAGCAAAGGTCTCTGCATCCCTTTGGCTCTGGAGGAAACAGATACAGCAGTGCTGGCAGCTGCACTGCAGCATCCCCAAGGCAGTTCTGCAGGCAGCACTAACACAGATGGAAGCAAAGGTCTCTGCATCCCTTTGGCTCTGGAGGAAACAGATACAGCAGTGCTGGCAGCTGCACTGCAGCATCCCCAAGGCAGTTCTGCAGGCAGCACTAACACAGATGGAAGCAAAGGTCTCTGCATCCCTTTGGCTCTGGAGGAAACAGATACAGCAGTGCTGGCAGCTGCACTGCAGCATCCCCAAGGCAGTTCTGCAGGCAGCACTAACACAGATGGAAGCAAAGGTCTCTGCATCCCTTTGGCTCTGGAGGAAACAGATACAGCAGTGCTGGCAGCTGCACTGCAGCATCCCCAAGGCAGTTCTGCAGGCAGCACTAACACAGATGGAAGCAAAGGTCTCTGCATCCCTTTGGCTCTGGAGGAAACAGATACAGCAGTGCTGGCAGCTGCACTGCAGCATCCCCAAGGCAGTTCTGCAGGCAGCACTAACACAGATGGAAGCAAAGGTCTCTGCATCCCTTTGGCTCTGGAGGAAACAGATACAGCAGTGCTGGCAGCTGCACTGCAGCATCCCCAAGGCAGTTCTGCAGGCAGCACTAACACAGATGGAAGCAAAGGTCTCTGCATCCCTTTGGCTCTGGAGGAAACAGATACAGCAGTGCTGGCAGCTGCACTGCAGCATCCCCAAGGCAGTTCTGCAGGCAGCACTAACACAGATGGAAGCAAAGGTCTCTGCTTCCCTTTGGCTCTAGAGGAAACAGATACTACCAGGAGGTCTGAGTGGGATGGACCTGGAATGGAGGAAACAGCTGGGAAAAGCTTGGGAAACCAGAAAGGTTCCCCTTCTCCAGTAGGAAGGGCAGCAGTGTTTGAAGAGCATGCCAGTGCTGGGAGCAGGCTGGAGTGCTGCCAGCTGTGAAATGCCCTCTCTAGCAGTGTGTGGTCCTCAGCAGGTTCCTTTTTTCCTCTGATGGCAGGTCTGGTACATCCTGATCTGACCAAGTGATTCCATCCCTTCCCGAACTGTCAACAAATAAACAATTGAAGAATTTAACCAGGTTGGAAAAGACCTCTGAGGTCATCCAGGCCAACCTATCACCTAACACCTTCTAATTAACTCACCCCTGGCACCAAGTGCCTCATACAGCCTCCTTTAAACACCCCCAGGGATGGGCACTCCACCACCTCCCCAGGCAGCCCATTCCAATGCCAATCACTCTTGCTGGCAAGAACTTCTGCCTAACATCCAGCCTGACCCTGCCCTGGCACAGCTTGAGGCTGTGTCCTCTTCTTCTGGCCCTGGCTGCCTGGCAGCAGAGCCCAACCCCATCTGGCTACAACCTCCCTTCAGGGAGCTGCAGAGAGCTATGAGGTCTGCCCTGAGCCTCCTCTTCTCCAGGCTGCACACCCCCAAGTAGCTGTAGAGAGCTATGAGGTCTGCCCTGAGCCTCCTCTTCTCCAGGCTGCACACCCCCAAGTAGCTGTAGAGAGCTATGAGGTCTGCCCTGAGCCTCCTCTTCTCCAGGCTGCACACCCCCAAGTAGCTGTAGAGAGCTATGAGGTCTGCCCTGAGCCTCCTCTTCTCCAGGCTGCACACCCCCAAGTAGCTGTAGAGAGCTATGAGGTCTGCCCTGAGCCTCCTCTTCTCCAGGCTGCACACCCCCAAGTAGCTGTAGAGAGCTATGAGGTCTGCCCTGAGCCTCCTCTTCTCCAGGCTGCACACCCCCAAGTAGCTGTAGAGAGCTATGAGGTCTGCCCTGAGCCTCCTCTTCTCCAGGCTGCACACCCCCAAGTAGCTGTAGAGAGCTATGAGGTCTGCCCTGAGCCTCCTCTTCTCCAGGCTGCACACCCCCAAGTAGCTGTAGAGAGCTATGAGGTCTGCCCTGAGCCTCCTCTTCTCCAGGCTGCACACCCCCAAGTAGCTGTAGAGAGCTATGAGGTCTGCCCTGAGCCTCCTCTTCTCCAGGCTGCACACCCCCAAGTAGCTGTAGAGAGCTATGAGGTCTGCCCTGAGCCTCCTCTTCTCCAGGCTGCACACCCCCAGGTACTTAGAGAGAGCTATGAAGTCTCCTCTCATGGAGGACTTCCCTTTTGCAGAACCTCTCCTGCAGACAGTGCTGCCTTGTGCCACAAATCCCTTTATTTAGTGCTTGTTCCTGTGTGAAGATGGGAGAAGTGGCAGTGAGTGCTGCCACATGAATTATTTGAGGAGTGGAATAGCCTTTCTTGCATTCCCAGTGCCTTTCTTGTTAGGCTAATTGAAGGAAAACGCCTAAAAATACTGTTTGGTTTCCACAACCTGGGTAGCTTTTCACGGAGCAGAAGCTGACAATACCCCAGACTGTTTTATCTTCATTTGAGAGCCTTCTTTTTTTTTTTTTTTTTCCTCCCTAAGTGATGCCTTCTACTGAGACAGCAAAAGAATTTGCACTTCAATTAAGCTGAAGAGATGGTAGGCAAACACCCTGTCGTTGTCATTAGGGAGCTGTCAGTAACTCTTCTGCTCCCTGCCTTGAGGATTAGTCTTAGTAATCAGCAGTACTGTTAATAATTATCTATCAGTAGCCACATTGCTAATGAGCTGGCATGAGGATGGGGAGGTAGGGAGGGCACAGGCAGCAGACCTAGGTCTGCAGAAGCAGCACCACTGATGTGTGCAGTGGGTAGGTGTCTGGTTTCTACCCCTGGTTGTCTCTGGGCCAGCAGCTCCTTCAGGAGGCAGCTAATAAATAAACTGCTGAGGAGGCCAGCAGGCTTCAGACTAATTTGTTGCTTTACTGCAGTAAATCAGGAGGAAACTCTTCATCCAGTTTGGGTGACATCGTTCCTAGCTCCAGAAAATCGACGCCTCCATCATCTGGTGAGTAGGTCCTCAACCCTTTGCTTTCCAACCCAAAGAGCTTAGATACCTCTGCTCCTGGTTTTGCTCATCCTCTGTGCTTGACAGGTGTAAGGTTGGGTGGTTGCCTTGCCCTGGCAGGCTGGGTCAGGTGGTTTTGCAGCAGTGGGTTCAGTGCCAGCAAGATCAGGCAGTGATGGGGCTGTAAACTGCACAGAATTCCCTCTTTGCTTTGTTTGAGAGCAAAGGCAGGATGGAAATGCTGGGGCTGGGTTGCAGAAGATCAGGCAGTGATGGGGCTGTAAGCAGTGCACAGAATTCCCTCTTTGCTTTGTTTGAGAGCAGAGACAGGATGGAAATGCTGGGGCTGGGTTGCAGCAGAGCACTGAAAGGTTTGGTCTGGCCTAAGCAAGGCACAGGAGAAAAAGCAGACATAAGTAAGACATTCCCAAGAGGTTTCTTCAGTAGCATCAAGAACAGGATTATTCTGTAACCACAGCAATTTCTGCTTTGCTTTCCAGCCCAAAGAGCTTAGATACCTCTGCTCCTGGTTTCTCTCATCCTCTGTGCTTGACAGGTGTAAGGTTGGGTGGTTGCCTTGCCCTGGCAGGCTGGGTCAGGTGGTTTTGCAGCAGTGGGTTCAGTGCCAGCAAGATCAGGCAGTGATGGGGCTGTAAACTGCACAGAATTCCCTCTTTGCTTTATTTGAGAGCAAAGGCAGGATGGAAATGCTGGGGCTAGGTTGCAGAAGATCAGGCAGTGATGGGGCTGTAAGCAGTGCACAGAATTCCCTCTTTGCTTTGTTTGAGAGCAGAGACAGGATGGAAATGCTGGGGCTGGGTTGCAGCAGAGCACTGAAAGGTTTGGTCTGGCCTAAGCAAGGCACAGGAGAAAAAGCAGCAGTAAGAAGTAAGAAATTCCCAAGAGGTTTCTTCAGCAGCATCAAGAACAGGATTATTCTGTAACCACAGCAATTTCTGCTTTGCTTTCCAGCCCAAATAGCTTAGATACCTCTGCTCCTGGTTTCTCTCATCCTCTGTGCTTGACAGGTGTAAGGTTGGGTGGTTGCCTTGCCCTGGCAGGCTGGGTCAGGTGGTTTTGCAGCAGTGGGTTCAGTGCCAGCAAGATCAGGCAGTGATGGGGCTGTAAACTGCACAGAATTCCCTCTTTGCTTTATTTGAGAGCAAAGGCAGGATGGAAATGCTGGGGCTAGGTTGCAGAAGATCAGGCAGTGATGGGGCTGTAAGCAGTGCACAGAATTCCCTCTTTGCTTTGTTTGAGAGCAGAGACAGGATGGAAATGCTGGGGCTGGGTTGCAGCAGAGCAGTGAAAGGTTTGGTCTGGCCTAAGCAAGGCACAGGAGAAAAAGCAGCAGTAAGAAGTAAGAAATTCCCAAGAGGTTTCTTCAGCAGCATCAAGAACAGGATTATTCTGTAACCACAGCAATTTCTGCTTTGCTTTCCAGCCCAAATAGCTTAGATACCTCTGCTCCTGGTTTCTCTCATCCTCTGTGCTTGACAGGTGTAAGGTTGGGTGGTTGCCTTGCCCTGGCAGGCTGGGTCAGGTGGTTTTGCAGCAGTGGGTTCAGTGCCAGCAAGATCAGGCAGTGATGGGGCTGTAAACTGCACAGAATTCCCTCTTTGCTTTGTTTGAGAGCAGAGACAGGATGGAAATGCTGGGGCTGGGTTGCAGCAGAGCAGTGAAAGGTTTGGTCTGGCCTAAGCAAGGCACAGGAGAAAAAGCAGCAATAAGAAGTAAGAAAATCCCAAGAGGTTTCTTCAGTAGCATCAAGAACAGAAATTTCTGGGTTCACAGGTCATGGATTCATGGATTCAAATGGTTTGGGTTGGAAGAGGCCACAAGGACCATCCAGTTCCAACCCCCTGCCATGGACAGGGACACCCTACCCTAGATCAGGCTGCCCACAGCCTCATCCAGCCTGGCCTTAAACACCTCCAGGGATGGGGCCTCAACCACCTCCCTGGGCAACCCCTGCCAGGCTCTCACCACTCTCATGCTGAACAACTTCCTCCTCACCTCCAGGCTGACTCTCCCCACCTCCAGCTTTGCTCCATTCCCCCCAGTCTTGTCACTCCCTGAGAGCCTAAAAAGTCCTTCCCCAGCTTTTTTGTAGCTTACTTCAGATCCTGCAAGGCCACTCCCAGGTCTCCTGGAAGCCTTCTCCTCTCCAGGCTGCACAGCCCCAACTCTTTCAGTCTGTCCTCACAGCAGAGCTGCTCCATCCACCCACCCTGCCCAGGTCCCTCTGCAGGGCCTGGTTAGAGAACAGAGCACCTGAAATAGAATCATAGAATGGTAAGGTTGGAAGGGACCTCAAGGCTCAGCCAGTTCCAACCCCCTGCCATAGGCAGGGACACCTCCCACTAGCACAGCTCACTCAAGGCCTCATCCAGTCTGGCCTTGAACACATCCAGGGAGGGAGCAGCCACAACCTCCCTGGGCAACCTGTTCCAGTGCCTCACCACCCTCACTGTAAAGAACTTCCTCCTAACATCCAGTCTAAATCTCCCCTCTGCTATCACATCATTCTGTATCCTAAAGGCACTTAGAGGTCAGGAACTGTGAACACTTTCAGTGGGCTGCAGAGAGCTTGGCAGGAAGAGCAGAGCTGAGCCACTTAGGGTAGCTCCTCCAGTTCCAATGGTTTCTTCAGTCCTCTTTCCACAAACAGGGCTTTCTGGAGAGAGGAAATTAAAATAAAGGAAAGCTGCTCATTTATTTTCTTTCAGTTCCAATGGAGATGTGGAGGATATTTATGAGCAGTGTGCATCAGCTTCATGTGTGAGCTTAAAATCAGGGACCTGCAGTATTGGGGTTGTGAAAGCATCTCAAGAAGGAGAGAAAGGGGTTTTGGCTAAGACTTTGAAGTACCCTTCTATCATTATTCTCAGGCCCCCTCTTTTTGGAAGTATAACAAATGGCAAAGCATTTAGTGAGTTGAAGAGATTTGAACTCAGATCAATTAATTCAGTTCATTTCATTTTTTTTTTATTTAGAGTCAGGGATGGTTTGGGGTGGTTTGGTTTTTGGGGTTTTTTTTCCCCAGTCTAAACTAGTGCCACAAAAACAAACACCCCACCCCTCAGAGAAGATAAAGAATCAGTGAAAACCAAATGAAAAGGAGGCTCACAGGCATAGAAACCATCCATGGTCTATTGATCTGGTAATTGATCTGCACTACCATGGATTGCATCAGCTCAGAGGTCATCTTGCAGCAGGGACACCTCTAGCTGGAGCAGGCTGCACCAGGACACAGCAAGGCTGAGCTTGGATGTCTCTAGGGACAGGGCCTCAAGCACAGCCCTGGGCAGCCTGTGTCAGTGTCTCACCACCCTGACTGTGCAGAGATCCCTCCTGATGTCCAACCTAACCCTGCCCTGCTCCAGTTCCAAACCACTGCCCTCATCCTGTCCCCACAGGCCCTTCTGAACAATCCCTCCCAAGCCTGCTCATAGATCTCCTTCATATACTGAAATGTAGCTCTGAGGTCTCCCTGGAGTCTTCTCTTCTCAAGGCTGCACAGCCTCAAGTCTCTCAGCCTGTCCCCATAGCAGAGGTTCTCCAGCCCCCTGAGCATCTTTATGGCCTCTTTGGACCCTCTTCATCTCCATGTCATTCTTGTATTGGAGATGCCTGAGCTGGCCCCAACCGTGCAGGTGAGGTCTCAGCAGAGCAGAGGGGCAGGATCTCCTCTCTCCATCTCTGCCCACACTGCTTTGGATGCAGCCCAGGATGCCCTTGGCCTTCTGTGCTACCAGTGCCCATTGCTCGCTCCTGTCCAACTTCTCACCCCCCAGCACCCCCAAGTCCTCTGCAAGGCTACTCTCAACCTCATCATCCTCCAGCCTGGATTGGTATCAAAGCTTGCCCTGACCTAGGTGCAGGACCTTGCACTTTGCCTCATTGAACCTCACGAGACTCTCTGCAGCCTGTTGAGGCCCATCTGAATGGCACCCACCCTCTCCTTCAGACTTATCAACCACACCACTCAGCTTGGTATCACCTGCAAGCCTCAGTTCTGCTGTTGATATTGTTGATGAAGATACTGAGCAGCTGTGGTGCTGGTACAGACCCCTGAGGAGCACCATTTGTCACCTCTCTCCATCTGGACATGAAGCCATTGACCACTGCCCTTTGGATGCCATCATCCAACCCATTCCATATCCAGTGGACAGTCCACCCATCAAACCCACATCTCCCCAGCTTAGACAGAGAGATGTTATGAGCCACCAAGCAGCATGAGGACAGTGGTGAAAAATGACTTGGGCAAAACTGCAGAGCAGTGAGGACAGGGAGCAGTGAAAGAGCTCTCAGGGGAGACATTGCATGATGTGGGACTTAGAATAAAAACAGGAGATGCTGCCTTGCTGCTTTACATGAAAAGCTTAACAGCTCTTGAGTTTTCTTCCCTGACTATTTTAGTTGCAGATGGAACTGAAGGAGTTTTGATATCCCTTATTATGAGTGATTTATAGGATCTGGCCTGTGTTCAAGAAAAGATAATACCTTCTTTTTATATTTGTGAAGAGGATGGAGAAACAGTGCTGCTAGAAGAAAATGTGACATGGTTCCTGAGGCTGTTTTTAGGAGCATAGAAACAGCACAGATCCACTCTCAGGCTTGCCTGGCAGTCCTGGAACTCAGGAATTGCATTGTGGCATGAGGTCTGTGGATACTTTGAAGAGGCAAAGAGACTTCACTCCAGCAGAAGAGGTGGTGGCCCAAGCAGCTCTTAAATCAGCAGCTGGCCCAGCAGGAATATTGATGTGTGGCACAAGTGAGTGGTACCTGCTGCTGTGGTGGGTGAGGCTCACTCATCAGGCAGCTGAAAGGTCACCAGGCTGGTTCCACCCTAGTTTGCTGCTTACACATCTGTTCAGAGATGTAAGCTGCTGTGTTTCAGCTCAGCAAAAAGGCACAGCAAGACCAGCTTGTGTCAGTGGGCTGTGGCAAGAGTTGGGGGAGGGCTTTCCCCACAGGGCATGTGTGGGCATCACTTCTGTGCAGGTGCTGGCTTTCTGAGGAGAAATGTGGCTGTCCTGTTTAAGGGGAGGATCCAGCCTTGTACACAGGAAAGCTTTGGGGTTGGAGGCCTTGAGTGACCTGTGCTAGTGGGAGGTGTCCCTGCCTATGGCAGGGGGTTGGAACTAGCTGATCCTTAAGGTCCCTTCCAACCTTCCCATTCTATGATTCTGTGGTTGGGTTGGGCTTTGCAGCCCCATGAACTCCCCAGGCAGGGCAGCAGGGTTCTGCATCTTGAGGTGTTGATGCCTGCACCCAGGAGTTCTTGCTTATGCTGTTGTTAATTACTTGATAAAGAGGGTAAATGTTTTGTGGTTATGGAGTAAGCTTTGGTGCTGTCCTTTCTGTGGGGGTAGAGGCTGAGCAGCAGTGGTTTATTGTGTTCTACCCTGCCTGCTCCCTGGCTTCTTGCGACAGGATCCAGGTCACTGAGACAAGCTGGGATCAATTTCCTCTGTTCTGCTACCCATCCTCTTTAGTTTTCACTATCAGGTCTGGTTTTATTTTTTCCTAATAAGCATTTCTAATGACTTGGAGTGGTTAAGAGTGCAGCTCGTAGCCCAGCCTGAGATAAAGGTAGCATTGGGCTGATTTTTGGTCCACCATTGATTTTTTTCTTTTTCTTCTGTAGTTTCCTATGCAAACACTTCAGCTGGTGATAGCCAGTTTGAATTAGTGTCCCCTGCTGTCAGGTAATTCAGGTGGTGGTGGCCAGGTCCTGTTGTTTACAAGCATGAACTTGGCCATTGCTCTGTTCTGCAAGGGTGATTCTGGGTGTGTTTGATGTAGCCACATGAAAGGGCAATCAGAGGAAAACGTTATAGGAGCTGTTAAAGATTGCCTTTTGTCTTCCAATCCTAATGTGCTGCACTTTCAAATTCCCCCCTTCTGTTTTATGGTGCTCATGGTTGGTTTGGGGTTTTTTTACATTTTGCTTTATTTACTTATACTTTAGGACACTTTTGGGTTTGGCTTTTGGTTTTGTTTTTTTCTTCACTTGTTATGTCATCATCATTATTATTATTAATTATTTATTTGTTTATTTATCATTATTCTTTATTTATTATTATTATTTTATTCCTTTTTTAAACCTAGCTTTACTTCCCCTATCAGCTGATAATTCTGCCTTGTTTGTCTGTACATAGCTATAGACATAGATGATACCTTCTGTCTTCCAATCCTAATGTGCTGCCCCTTGAAATTCCCCTCTCTGTTTTATGGTGCTCATGGTTGTTTTTTTTTTTACATTTTGCTTTATTTACTTATACTTTAGGACACTTTTGGGTTTGGCTTTTGNTTGTTTGTTTTTTTTTCCCACTTGTTATTTCCATTATTATTATTATTATTATTATTATTATTATTATTATTATTATTATTATTATTATTATTATTATTATTATTATTATTATTATTATTATTATTATTATTATTATTATTATTATTATTATTATTATTATTATTATTATTATTATTATTATTATTATTATTATTATTATTATTATTATTATTATTATTATTATTATTATTATTATTATTATTATTATTATTATTATTATTATTATTATTATTATTATTATTATTATTATTATTATTATTATTATTATTGTTGTTGTTGTTGTTGTTGTTGTTGTTATTAACCTATCTTTACTTCCCCTATCAGCTGATAATTCTGCCTTGTTTGTCTGTACATAGCTATAGACATAGATGATACCTTCTGTCTTCCAATCCTAATGTGCTGCCCCTTGAAATTCCCCTCTCTGTTTTATGGTGCTCATGGTTGTTTTTTTTTTTACATTTTGCTTTATTTACTTATACTTTAGGACACTTTTTTGTTTGTTTTTTTTTCCCACTTGTTATTTCCATTATTATTATTATTATTATTATTATTATTATTGTTGTTGTTGTTGTTGTTGTTGTTGTTATTATTATCATCATTATCATTATTANATAATAATAATAATAATAATAATAATAATAATAAACCTATCTTTACTTCCCCTATCAGCTGATAATTCTGCCTTGTTTGCCTGTGTATAGCAATAGGCATAGATGATGCTTTCAGTCTTAATGTGCTGCACCTTGAAATTCCCCCCTCTGTTTTATGGTGCTCATGGTTGCTGTTTTTTTGCATTTTGCTTTATTTACTTATACCTCAGCACAGTTTTGGGTTTGGTTTTTGGTGTTTTGTTTTTTTTCTTCACTTGTTATTTCATTATTTTTTAAAAATTATTATTATTATTATTAACCTATCTTTACTTCCCCTATCAGCTGATAATTCTGCCTTGTTTGTCTGTATATAGCTATAGACATAGATGATGCCTTCTGTCTTCCAATCCTAATGTACTGCACCTTGAAATTCCCCCCTGTGTTTTATGGTGCTCATGGTTGGGTTTTTTTACATTTTACATTATTTACTTATACCTCAGGAAAGTTTTGGGTTTGGTTTTGGTTTTTTTTCACTTGTTATTTCCTTTATTATTATTTTTATTTATTCTTTTTTTTTTAACCTGTCTTAAATTCCCCTGTCAGCTGATATTTCTGCCTTGTTTGTCCTTATATAGCTGTAGACAGAGATGATGCCTTCTGTCTTTCAGTCTTCTTGTGCTGCACCTTGAAATTCCCCCCCCTCTATTTTATGGTGCTCGTGGTTGTTGGTTTCTTTTTACATTTAGCTTTATTTACTTATACCTCAGGAAACTTTAGGGTTTGTTTGTTTTGTTTTTTCACTTATTATTTCCTTTTTTAATTATTATTTTTTATTCCTTTTTAAACCTATCTTTACTTACCCTATCAGCTGATAATTCTGCCTTGTATGTCTGTATATAGCTATAGACAGAGATGATGCCTTCTGTCTTCCAATCCTAATGTGCTGCACTTTGAAATTTCCCCCTCAGTTTTATGATGCTGATGGTTGGTTTAGTTTTGTTTTTTTTTTACATTTAACTTTATTTACTTATACCTCAGGAAAGTTTTGGGTTTGATTTTTTTTTTTCCTTCACTTGTCATTTCCTTTTTTATTCTTATTATTTTTTTTTTAATTATTCTTTTTTAACCTATCTTTACTTCCCCTGTCAGCTGATAATTCTGACTTGTTTGTCTGTATATAGCTATAGACATAGATGCCACTGGCTTAGATGCAGAAGAAAATGATATTCCAGCAAACCATCGCTCCCCCAAACCCAGTGCAAACAGTGTCACATCACCCCACTCCAAAGAGAAAAGAATGCCCTTCTTTAAGAAGGTAACACCCACTTCCAAGCTCCCATCTGTCCACCTGCTCACCTGCACTGCGTCACATTTCCAGTCCTGTTGAGTGTCTGCGTCCTCTGGGCAGCCAATAACATGCATGCTTTTGTTGTTCTTTGTTTCTTTTCCACGCTGCTGTAGCTAAGCAGAAGCAGAAATCGGTAAGTTCCTGTCGGTGCTGCCTCCTGTGTTCCTTCCTTCCACTGACGCCCTCTGCAGCATTGCCCCAGCTTGACACTCCTAGAGGCTCAGTCACGCAGTGATGACCTGCAGGGATCAGCCAGTCCAATCCTCCTGCCACAGCAGGAACACATCCAGGTGGGCTTGGAAAGTCTCCAGAGAAGGAGACTCCACAACCTCTCTGGGCAGCCTGCTCCAAGCCTCCAGCACCCTCACACCAAACAAGTTCACAAGGGACCCAAAGAACTTGTCGAGTCCAATCCCTCTGCCAGAGCAGGACCAGAGGATCTAGCTCAGGGCACACAGGAACACATCCAGGTGGGATTAGAAAGTCTCCAGAGAAGGAGACTCCACAACCTCTCTGGGCAGCCTGCTCCAAGCCTCCAGTACCCTCACACCAAACAAGTTCACAGGATGTCAGGGGCTGGAAGGCATCCAAAGAGCTTGTTGAGTCCACTCACCCCTGCCAGAGCAGGACCAGAGAACCAAGCTCAGGTCACACAGGAACACATCCAGGTGGGGCCGGAAAGGTTCCAGAGAAGAAGACTCCACAACCTCTCTGGGCAGCCTGCTCCAGGCCTCCAGCACCCTCACACCAAAGAAGTTGTTGCTGAGATGGAAGCTCCTGGCTTCCAGCTTGTAGCTGTTGTTCCTTGTCCTGTCCCTGGGCACCACCAAACAGAGTCTGGCAACTTCATCCTGACCCCCACCCCTCAGCTATTGATAGACACTGCTCAGATCCCTTCTCAGCCTTCTCCTCTCCAAACTGCACAATGCAGCTGTTGTAGAGTTAAGGAATGAAGGTATCAAGTTGTTGACTTCAGTACAAGAAAACAGTCCCATGTTCATAGTATCATAGAATGGGTTGAGTTGGAAGGGACCTTCAAGATATCTAGTTTGAGGCCCCTGCCATGGGTAGAGACACCTCCTACTAGACCACCTTGCTCAAGGCCCCATCCAACCTGGCCTCAAACACCTCCAAGGAGGGGAGGATATCCACAGCTTTTCTGGGCAGCCTGTTCCAGTGTCTCTTTCAATGGGCCCCTGAAGCTCTGCTATAGTACTGACCCTCAGTGATCACAGACTCACAGCCACACCCAGCTTAGCAAAGCCCCTCAGGGTCACCAAGTCCAGCCTAGAACCCTGCTCTACAAGATTTGCCTTAAACCATAGCCCCAAGCACCACAGCCAAACCATCCTTAAACACCTCCAGAGTTACTGACTGCACCACCTCCCTGGGCAGCTCATTCCAGTCTCCTGTGAGGACAGGCTGAGAGAGTTGGGGCTCTGCAGCCTGGAGAAGAGAAGACTTCCAGGAGACCTTAGAGTAGTCTTCCAGTGTCTGAAGGGGGCTCCAGGAAGGCTGGGGAGGGACTATTGACAAGGTCTGGGAATGGCAGGACAAGGGGAATGGGTTTGAAGTGTCAGAGGGGAGATTGAAAGTGGATGTTAGGAGGAAGTTGTTTGCAGTGAGGGTGGTGAGACACTGGCACAGGTTGCC
>VWZE01022657.1:1915-23546 GCA_013396675.1 Eubucco bourcierii
AAATACTGTCCAGTTCTGGAGTCTCTGTTACAAGGAAGATCTGGAGGTGCTGGGACATGTCCAGAGGAGGGTCACAAGGATGAGAGAGTGCTGAAGCTGCTCTGCAGTGAGGATAGGGTGGGAGAGTTGAGGTTGTTCAGTGTGGAGAAAAGGCTCCCAGGTAACCTTATTTTGGCATTTCAGTATCTGAAGTGGGCTACAAGAAAGCTGGGGAGGGACATTTGAGGCTGTCAGGGAGTGATAGCATAGGGGGGAATGGAATCAAGCTAGAAACGGGTAGATTCAGACTGGATGTTAGGAGGAAGTTGTTCAGCATGAGGGTGGTGAGACCTGGCAGGGGTTGCCCAGGGAGGTAGTGGAAGCCTCAACCCTGGAGGTCTTTAAGGCCAAGTTGGATGTGGCTCTGGACAACATGATCTAGTGTGAGGTGTCTGTGCCCATGCCAGGGGGATTGGAACTGGCTGATCCTTGAGGTCCTTTCTGGCCCTGATGATTTTCTCATGCAAACACGAGCACTTATTGCATGAAAAATATCTACAGAGAAGGGCAGAGAAGGGCAGGGAAGGGCAGCAAGGCTGGGGAGGGGCCTGGAGCACAGCCCTGTGAGGAGAGGCTGAGGGAGCTGGGGGTGTGCAGCCTGCAGAAGAGGAGGCTCAGGGCAGACCTCATTGCTCTCTACAGCTACCTGAAGGGAGGTTGTGCCCAGGCACCCATGGGCAGAACAAGAGGACACAGTCACAAGCTGTGCCAGGGCAGGTTCAGGCTGGATGTTGGGAAGACGTTCTTCCCAGCAAGAGTGATTGAGGTGGTGGTGGTGAGAGAGGTGGTGGAGTCCCCATCCCTGGAGGTGTTCAAGAAAAAAAGTGGATGAGGCACTTAGTGTCATGGTTTAGTTAATGAGAAGGTGTTAGGTGATAGGTTGGACTCAATGATCTCAGAGGTCTTTTCCAACCTGGTGAATTCTGTGATTCTGTGATAGAGTTGGTGGGCAGTAGGTGAGCACCAGTGCAGTGTACGCAGCAGCAAGCTGCTGCTGAATGGAAGTGTTGCCTTTTCAGTACCATTCCATAAAAGCCATCATGCATTATGCATGGCATTTCCTCATGCTGTGTAATCCTGGAAGCTTTCTCTCTTCTTTCAGAACCTCTGAGAACACCAAAAACTCTTCCCAGCTGTTTTCTTTCAGCTGGTACAGTGTCTCACAGTAACCTGGAGCCAGAAGTGTAAATGGATGCTTTTGTTTTCTCTTTAATGTAAACTGAAGCAATCATTGGTCATAGATTTTATGCAGATGTTGCAAACAGCAGAGCTCACTCAAGTTTCCACAATGTCTCAATTGTCATCATATATCTCCAAGTAATTATTAGTAGTGTTTACAACTAGAGAGTACCTCTGTGCCATAGGACAGCAGGCCTGCAAGCTGCAGCATGTAGGATGCATCTCTGAAACCAACAACACCTGAAGAAATCATGTATTAGATATATTCTTGGCTGGTGAGGAATTTGTTTGATCAACTTTATATGTGTTTTATGAAGGAAACCACAGAAGACATCCAGTTGGAAGAGATCTCCAAGCTCATCCAGTCCAACCCTCCACCCAATTTAGGCTCAATCCTAAACCATGATGCTAAGCACCAGCCCCACAGGCTGCTTAAACACCTCCAGGGATAGTGACTCCAGCACTGCTCTGGGCAGACCATTCCAGTGGCTGAGAACCCTCTGTGGGAAGAAATATTTCCCAGCATCCAGCCTGAGCCTCCCCTGGGGTATCTTGGAAACATTTCCTCAGTTCCTGTCCCTTGCCACCAAGGAGCAGAGGCTGCCCCCTCCTCTCTCCAACCTCCCTGCAGGGAGCTACAAAGAGCAATGAGCTCTGCCCTCAGCCTCCTTTGCTCCAACCTGCACAGCCCCAGCTCCCTCAGCCCCTCCTCACAGCTCAGCTGCTCCAGGCCCTTCTCCAGCCTCCTTGCCCTTCTCTGGACAGACTCCAGCCCCTCAATGTCCTTCTCGCAGTGATGGCCCCAGAACTGAACACAGCACTCAAGGTGTAACCTCAGCAGTGCTGAGCACAGGAGGATGATCCTCTCCTGTCTCTGCTGCCCACCCTGGTTCTAACACAAGCCAGAATGCCACTGGCTTTCTTGGCCAGCTGGACACACTGCTGACTCCTATTTAACCGACTGTCAATCAATACTCCCAGGCCCCTCTTTGAGTCACAGCTTTCCAACCAGCTACCTTTCTAAGTGCTAAGATAAATTACAGATGAATAGCTCATCAAAACCACTTCTACAAACAAGTAATGTCCAGCAAACAGTTTTCCACTGGTCGTTCTGTGCAGAAAAACCTTGGAGTGCTGGTGGGCAGCAAGTTCTGCATGGGCCAGCAGAATGGGCCCTTGGGGCCAAGAGAGCCAATGGCACCCTGAAGTGCATCAAGAAAAGTGTGGCCAGAAGGTTTGGGGAGGTTCTTCTGCCCCTCTACTCTGCCTTGCTGAGACCACACCTGCAATACTGTGTCCAGTTTTGGGCTCCCCAGTTTAGGCAAGACAGGGACCTGCTGGAGAGAGTCCAGCAGAGAGCCATGAGGATGAGCGGGGGACTTAAGCATCTCCCATTTGGAGAGAGCCTGAGAGCCCTCTATGATCATAGAATCACAAAATGGTTTAGGTTGGAAGGGAAGTCAAAACTCAACCAGTTCCAAACCCTGCTGTGCCACAGGCAGGGATACCTCCCACTAGAACAGGTCGCTCAAGGCCTCATCCAACCTGGCCTTGAACACCTCCAGGGAGGTTGTGGAGCACAGAAGCACAGAATATGGTCTTTGATCTTTGATCACACTCTGTATTTTTGTGCTCTACAACTTCCCTGGGCAGCCTGTGCCAGTGTCTCACCACCCTCACTGCAAAGAACAGGGAAAACTGAATCCAAAGCCAAAATCAAGATGAAAACATCCATTTCCTCTTTCCTGGGCTGTAAAGAGCAGGGGAAAAAATTCACCTGGAAATTAGTCTCCAAGTTTAAGCCAAAGAACGATTGCAAAGCCTGAAAGAATATTGGATGTGTTGAATTGCTAAGGGTGTTCAAAGGGATGCTCTTCCTCAGCTTGTCCTTTCTGAGGTCACTTCTGTATTCTGAAGGGTTTTCAATGCTGGTTTGTTGCTGGCTTTTAGCCAAGCCTGTTGCTGGCGCCAGGGAGACTCAACATTTTATCAGGCTTGCCTCTGCCTCATGAAAATTTAATTGGTTGGGGTGTGTGTGTGTGGGATACTCTTAGAAGACAGAAAGGATAGATCTTACTGGCATTCAGATGAAATAATGTGATTTATTTGTTTTTCTCTAAGGGCACAAGAGCTTTCAGCTGAGTGTTTTATTTGCAAGTGCTTGGGAGAGAGAGAAAGGAGAAGAAGGAAAAAAAAAACCCAAATGCGTTTGCTCCTTTTGGATTAGTTGCTGATGGAGAACACCCAGCAGAAAAGCCAGGGTAAATGTTTGCTTTATTCAACAAGGACTGCTAGAGGCAAAATATGTTGCTGAGCCGTGTCTCCAGCCCTGGTCACAGAGCTCTTTGTTTTTCAGACTGGGAAGCCTTCTTTTGGCATGAGGAGGCTTCGAAGAGTTTTACAGAATTGTCAGGGCAGGGAGGGGACCACAAGGATCCACCAGCTCCAAACTTCCCCTGCCTTGGGCAGGGACACCTCACACTAGATCGGGTTGCTCAGAACCACATCCAGACTGGTCTTAAACACCTCCAGGGATGAGGCTTCCACCACCTCCCTTGGGAACCTGTTCCAGTCTCTTATCACCCTCATACTAAAGAACTTCTTCCTAACATCTAATTTAAATCTCCCCTCCTCTAGCTTCGATCCACTCCCCCCAGTCCTATCACTATCTCACATTCTAAAAAATCCCTCCCCAGCTTTCTTGTAGCCCACTTCAGATAGTGGAAGGCCACAATAAGGTCTCCTTGGAGCCTTCTCTTCTCCAAACTGATATCCAATCTGAATCTAACCACTTCTAGTTTTGCTCCAGTCCCCTGCAGTCCTATCACTACCTGACAACCTATAAAGTCACTTCCCAGCTTTCCTGTAGCTCTTGTTTAGTTCTTGCTTTCTTCTCAAAGAGCTCAAACATTGCTATCATGAAAGTGAAAATGTCTCCTGCACTTTTACAAGTCTACTTCTCAATCTGCCATGGTTAGATATGAAAATCTTCTACCAGCAGAGATTTCACCTGGAAAGTAAGTTTAATGACTTTGGTTTTTGTTTTGTTTTGTTTTGTTTTAATCAGAGGACATAATTTCAATCCTCCCACATTAATAAAGCTGAAAAAGTTCATCTGGACTTCAAACTGTGTCAGTAGAATGAACTATGCCTGTGTTTTCATATATTTTTTGGGGGAGTTCCATAACACTTTTGAACAATTTAATGGTTTTGTCTGTCGAGGACAGAAATTTCCACTTATGAATAGCTCCAGTTGTGGAGGGCAGCAGGAAAAAAAATAATCATGGCAGGCTCAAAAACCAGAAGAGCCATTAAAAAAAAAGGAGTAGTGTTTCTTTCTATTTGGGTATTCACAGCAATGCCATGAACGTTGGTGGGCTGACACTGTGGCTTGGCAGTGCTGTGTTCATTCAGATGCAAAATGCTTTTCAGCTCAGTTGTCCTCTCAGACAGTTATGCAGATGAACACTCTGCAGACGAACAAAGCATCAGTGCAGAGCTGAGCACACCACTTCTTAGCCAAAGTTATTCCTGTTATTCACCCACGGATCATAGAATCATAGAATGGTTTAGGTTGGAAACAATCTCAAAGCTCAGCCACTTCCAAACCACCTGTGACATAGACAGGGACACCTCCCACTAGAACAGGTTGCTCAAGATCTCATCCAACCTGGCTGTGAACACCTCCAGGGAAGTCATGGAGCACAGATCTTTGATCACATTCTGTGATTCTGCGCTCCACAATATCCCTGGGCAACCTGTGCCAGTGTCTCTCACCACCCTCACTTCAAACAACTTCTTCCTAACAACCAGTTTAGATCTCCCATCTGCCACTTTAAACCCATTCCTCCTCATCTTGTCATGACAAGACCTTGTTAATAGTCCCTCCCTAGCCCTACTGGAGCCCCCAGCAGATCCTGGAAGGCCACTCCAAGGTCTCCTGGAAGCCTTCTCTTCTCCAGGCTGCAGAGCCCCAACTCTCTCAGCCTGTCCTCAGAGTAGAGCTGCTGCAGCCCTCTGAGCATCTTGGTGGCCTCCTCTGGACTGGCTCCAACACTTCCATGTCCTTCTTGTATTGGGGGTTTCAGAACTGCACACAGGCCTCCAGGCAGGGTCTCAGGAGAGCAGAAGAAAGGGGCAGAATCCCCTCCCTTCCCCTGCTGGCCACACTGCTCTTGCTGCAGCCCAGCACACATTTGCTGTCTGGGCTGCACTCACTGCAGGCTCATGTTGGGCTTTTCATCAACCAAGACCCCCCAAGATGAATTGCAACACCCTGCGGAAATGGTTTTATTTCAGAAATGGTACCTAAACGAGGATTAAGCACTCCCCAAAACAAATCCCAAATGTTTCTTGTAAGATAAACATTAACACTTCAAGAAAGATCTTGAGGTCCTGGAGTGGGGCCAGAGGAGGGTGATGAGAGTGGGGAAGGAGCTGGAGGGGAAGGCTGCTGAGGAGAGGTTGAGGGAGCTGGGCTGGGGTAGCCTGGAGAAGAGACGACTCAGGGGGGACCTTAGCACACTCTACAGCTACTTGAAGGAAAGGTGTAGTCAGGTGGGGGTCAGGCTCTGCTGCCAAGCAACTTGTGCCAGGATGAGAGGGCATGGCCTGAAGCTGTGCCAGAGGAGGTTTAGGTTGGATGTTAGGAAGCACTTCCTGCTGAAAAGAGGAATTAGAGACTGGAATGGACTGCCCAGGGAGGTGGTGGAGTTGCTGTGCCTGGAGGTGTTTCAGGTAAGCTTGGCTGTGGCATTCAGTGCCATGGTCTGGTCGCTGTGGTGGTGTTAGGTCCTAAGCTGGACTGGATGATCTCAGAGCTCTATTCCAGCCTCAGTGATTTTGAAGCTGTGCCTGGGGAGGGTAAGTTTGGATGCTAGAAAGCACTTCCTGTTTTTCATAAAGATTTGTTTTAAAAGTTCTTACATCAATTTCTAGGCATGTGTTGGCATAATGTTAAAATAAAAGCTGCGTTTTGCTGACCTTAAACTGAATAAGAAGCAATATTACCTCTTCCCATCAGACTCACAACATCCCCTGCACTTTTGATGAGAGGACAGCTGAAAGACATTTGAGAAGGTTCTGCATGCTCTCACTTAGACATTAGGACTAATTTTTTCAGACTATTGGCAAAAGGAGTTGGCCAAAATCAGGCTGAGCTCTGAAATTTACATAATTCATTATGGAGTTGTCTTATGGTTTGGATTAGATTGAGAAGAACAAGTAGGCACCATTTTTTTAAAAAAGGGGAAAAAAAGAAAAAAAAAAGAAAAAAAAGAGATACCTTTCATTTTGGTCTGCCAGGGGACCCTTAAGATCTAAATTTGCCTTTCCAAGTTATGGAATTCATATGGGATCTGGTGAGGGTGGGGGGTGGGTGTTTTACGATTTTCAGATCAGCTCTAGCCAGTCTGTTTCCAGCTGAAAGGTTAGAAGCTGTCATTGTGATTTTCTTCTGCCTGCTGGTATGTTCCAGCACTCCCACCTGCCAGAAAATGTCAGGCTGTTTGTTCCCAGAATAAAGATGTGGGCACACATCCCCCTCCCAAAATAAACAGTGCGGCAGATAGAGCCTGCGGAGCCTCCAGTGTTCACAGGTTGGAATTAGTCATTCTTCCTGTGAGAGGGTGGCCATCAATCACTGTCAGAGGCAGCTTGGATTCAAGAATAGGGCTCCTTGGATCAGTGGGAAAGGAACCCAAGGAACTCGTAGGACAGGATATGCCTTTCCATATGGGTAAGTGGCAGCACTGCAAAAGCCCCCAAAACATCTAGGCTGGAGGAAAGAAAGATTGCGCTGGGGAGGGTTTGCTGATTTGCCAAGCAAATCATCTTCCAGTCACAACCTTCTCCTCCCACAAGACCAAAGGGTGAATATTTTCATCATAAAAAGAAGCTTTTGGTTGTTTTGGTTTGGTTTGTGTTTTTCCCCTGCCAGTGGAACGTGTTCAACAATCATCTGCATTGATTTACTGGAAAGAAAAGGAAATATTTGTTCTGTTGTGAAGCAGTACCACAATTTGAAGATGGCAAACGCATGCACGACACCAAAAGTGATGTTCAGAGACTAATTTAGTCTGTCGAGCTCACTCACTTCAAATAAGTTCTAATAAACTACTCTGCTTTCAAAGTCTGTTTAAGTGATCTGAAAACTTACGCAGAACAAGTCAGGAAATCTGTTCAGGGAATGGTCATATTGCCTTGTATTCAAAGTGCTGGAATAGAAATTGCCTAAACTTCTGGCTCAGCCACAGACTGCTTGGGTGACTGTGGATGAGCTGTTTATAAAGTCTTCACCTCAGTGCCTGCAGAGAACAAAATATTTCCTCTCAACTTGTTGCTTTACAAGGCAGGGATTGAAGGGGCAGGTAATGTGACTTGAATCATCTGATGTAGAGTATCCAGCAGAACTTCAATAGTGAATGTGCCCGTTTCAGACTCCCTCTATAACCAAAGTGGGGAGAGAAGAAGCTACTTTGGCCCTTACTGTAGTCCAGCTATGGTGGGAAGGGCTCTTTGACAACAGAAAATCATAGAATCAGTCAGGGTTGGAAGGGAACACAGGGAGCATCCAGTTCCAACACCCCTGCCATGGGCAGGGACACCTCACACTAGATCAGGCTGGCCACAGCCTCATCCAACCTGGCCTTAAACACCTCCAGGGATGAGGCTTCCACCACCTCTCTGGGCGACCCCTTTCAGGTTTTCACCACCCTCCTGATGAACAACTTCTTCCTAACATCCAGGCTGAATCTACCCATTTCTAGCTTGGTTCCATTCCCCCTCAGTCCTATCACTACCTGGCAGCCTAAAAAGTCCCTCCCCAGCTTTCTTGTAGCCCACTTAAGATCCTAGAAGGCCACAATAAGGTCACCTGGGAGCCTTCTCCTCTCCAGACTGAACAACCCCAACTCCCTCAGTCTCTCCTCAGAGCAGAGCAGCTCCAGCCCTCTACTCATCCTCATGGCCCTTCTCTGGACACATTTCTTTTCATACACTCACAGCAAAAGAAACTTAAGTTCATTATGCTCCTCATCTGACATTTGGCTCAGCCAAAACCATTTTTTCCCCCATGCTTATATGATCTTCTCCAGAAGAGCTTCTACCTTCTTTGTGTTTCACAGGTCAAGCTCTGTAGATGGAATATTTCCCAGGAAATACCACAGCAAAAAAAAGAACCACTGGGATAGGACAAGGGGTAATGAGTGAAAACTGCAGCACGGGAGGTTCCACCTCAACAGGAGGAAGAACTTCTTGAGTGTAAGGGTGAGAGAGCACTGGCACAGGCTGCCCAGAGAGGTTGTGGAGTCTCCTTCTCTGGAGCCTTTGCAGCCCTGTCTGAATGTGTTCCTGTGTGACCTGCACTGGATTCTCTGCTCCTGCTGTGGCAGGGGATTGGATTGGAAGCTCTCCAGAGGTCGAGTCCAATCCCTGACAACCTGTGAGCCTGTGGTCACAGCAAGAGTGGTCAGGCATCCGAATGTGCTGCCAAGGGAGGTGGTGGAGTCCTCAAGCCTGGATGTTGTTTGTCTGTGCTGCTTGGGGCTATGGTTTAGGTGCACCTTGTAGAGGAGGGATATGGGTTGGACTTCATGATCCTGAAGTGCTTCTGCAATCTGAATGTTTCTGTGATTCTATGTGACCTCTTCCAAACAAAGAAGACAATGAGGCCTTAGTGCCCATGCATCTGCAGTTCTCACAAATTGAGCATTTTAATTTGTTTGGGCATTTTTTTTTTCCCCTGAAATTTATTTTATGAGACATCTAAAGCAATTTTTTTGGTTAAAGCTCTGCTAAGCCACAACCTCCTGACTTTCTCCACAGACAGGAATATCACTTCACAGAAGACTCCTCATGCTATGAGCTGGTTAAAAGGCTTTGAGTTTTGTCTTTCTTCTAGCAGAAGAAAGAATCAATCTCCCCCACTACTTAGCAGTGTAGAATGCAAAAGAGCATCTATTAAATGTTCTGATGTAGTGTGGAGAATGCTGTGAAGTTTGGGGGCAAAATGAAGTAAGCAGTAATGACTCCTGAGTTTAGCTGATACAGGCACTTGGCAGCCTCATACTGGATTGAAGTTTTCATGCCTTTTTCAGTCATCTAACAGGGAAACAGCTTGATCCTTTGAAATTAAATTAGACAAGCTGTTAATGAAGACTAATTGCTTTTGCATGATTTAAAATACGTAGGGAGAGCTGCCTGGATCTGCCCAAGCTGTACTCAGGTTAGCGCTGGGGCTGAATGCAGAAGGTGTCTGTCAAGGTCTGGAGAAGAGACATGAACATTATCTCTGTCCAGAGGAGCAAGATTTGTTCTTCTAGATTTCTGTGTTGTGAAATTAAGGTGCAAGCAAGACCAGGTAGCACCACACAACTATTTATTAAAGGCTGAAGTTAAACAAAACAGAGGGAGAGAGAGGAGAGAGGGAAGAGGGAACAATGGAGAAAGAGAGCAGAGAGAAAAAAAGGGAAAAAAAGAAGAGAAGGGAAAAGAGAAAAATGAAAAGAGCAAGGATTATATTACCATCAGCCAAAGATGAGGAGAGAGAGAGAGAGAGAGGTGTGCCTGGCCCAGAGATGTTCTTCTGTGGAATTGTTCTGAGGGAGCTGTTCCTTGGGTTCTGGTGGAGGTGCTCTGGTGGTGGTGTTCTGGTGGAGGTGCTCATGTGGAGGTGCTCTGGTGGAGGTGCTCATATTTGCAGGCATTGCTCATGTCTTTTTATATAGTTTTTTAGATCAGCGTCCAGGTGCAGCTCCCCAGGACATCTTCCTGTGTATTGTCATGTATCTGCAGGGGTCTGGCGGTGCCACCGGGGAGGGCCTGCACCCCCTCCCTGTGCCGTTTACCTGTTCATACCCAAATACACCTTTTCTCTTTGGGGTAGCTGGTGTAAGGTGTCTACATCCTGGGCATTCAAGCCAGGCTGGAGCCCGGGAAGTCCACCAAGGTGCTGTATCTCTGTTGATTTGCATCTCTGAGCTTTCAGGCAGGAGCCTGGGCTGAGTCCTGGGAAGGTAACAAAGGCAATCTTCATTTTGCTGATCTGAACACGGGAGAGACGATTTAGACTCTCACAATATCTCCAAGCCGTTTGCCATCCTCCTAATCTGCAACCAAACTGAGAGCCAAGGTGCCTGTGAGAAAACTACAGCCACTAATAAATGTGCATCACTGCTCTTTATTCTGCCCTGCCATGTAACTCTGCTGCTCTTTCCTGTTTTTCTCACGAGGGAGCGTGACTGTCCTCTCAGTCCAAAACTCTCACTTCACTGGCAGAGAACCTTTGCCACATTGTGCTGGAGAAAAGTCTTCTTAACCTCATGAGAGCTGGCAGTCAGAATCTGCCCTCTGGAAGCTTTACACTTCAAAAGGTGTGTTTGGGGGACAAGGGCAGAGACTGCATGGAGAGCAGCAGCTGTGTTGCCCAGCACAGGCTATGTTAGGTATCAGCGTGAAGGATTGGGTCCCTGGAAGCATGAGCAAACCTCAGTCACTATGACTGAATCTCAGAGAATCATAGCATGGTCCAGGCTGCAAGGGACCTCCAAATGCCATCTTGCCCAAGCTCCCTGCAGTAAGCAGGGATTTTCTCAAACAGATCAGGTTGCCCACAGTCCTATTCAGCCTCACCTGCAATATCTCCAGGGATGGGAACCCAACCACCTCCCTGGGCAACCTATTGCAGTGTTCCACCACCCTCATTGTGCAGAATCTGTTCTTAGCATCCAATCTCAATCTGCTCTGCTCTAGGTTGAAGCCATTGCCCTCATCCTGTCCCTGCAGGCCTTTGCAAACAGTCTCTCTGCAGCCTTTTTGTAGCCTCCTTCAGGTACTGGCAGGCTGCTGTTAGGTCTCCCCAGAGCCTCCTCTTCTCCAGGCTTCACACCCCCAGTTCCCTCAGCCTGGCTTTGTAGTAGAGCTGCTCCAACCCCCTGAGTATTTTGTGGCCCTCCTCTGAACCCACTCCATCAGATTCTCGTCCTTCCTGTATTGAGGGCTCCATAGCTGCTCCAGAGCAGCTCTGTGGTTCTGCTGGCAAGGCTGCTTTTGATGAAGCCCGGGATCTTATGCCTGGTGGCATATTCTCACATTCCCCACTGCACCTAACGCTGTGGCTACACATCAAAACTCCTCTGGGAGCATATCCAGAATAGAAAATTAATCTGGTTTGGTTTTTTGGTTTGTTGTGGGGTTTTTTGGGTTGGTGGGTTGGTTTTTGTTTGTTTGTTTTCATTTTGTTGTTTGTTTCTTTTTGGAGGGGCTGTTTGTTTTGTTTTGATTTGGTTTTATGTTTTGTGTGGATTTTTTCCCTCTCTGGATTCAGTTTTGGTTGAACCAGCTCACCACCTACCAGACATGAAGAAAAATGAGCAGGAACATGCAGCTGGAGCTGGGACTTGCCACACCACCAACTTAGATCAGCTTAAAATGTTGCTGAACTGTACTCTTGAGGGTGATTCACAGCCTAGTTTCTCTCTATAAAAGTAAAAGGAGTCACTAGAGAGCAGTAGAGCCTGCACAAGGAGAGACAGAGGACCTAAGCTAGCTACCTGCAGTCAACCCACCCAGGTTGAAACATGATGTTGTGCTCTAATGATGGCCTGGACGCGCCTGGGTGACTAGAGACCTGGGATTTGGTTTTTACCCTAATGTTCACTGTTTCAGCAAACGAGAGGAAATGAGACCCAAATCCAGCAATTACTAGTGACTCCATGATGCAAGCCTGCTTGTGAGAACATCATGTTCTGAAATATTTTCTAGGCATCCTGGTTTCAACACAGCCTGACTTAACTCAGCTCTCCTCTTAGCAGATGATTACTTCACAGTAACTCCTCTTCTTATTCTTCTGCTCTGTTTTTTTGCTAATAGCATAATTTCTAAGTTAAAATATGGGCATGACCTAGTCCAGTATGTCTTGGGAGCACTGCCACTGCCACATTGCAATCGTGGCACAGCAATGTGCTCTGGTGGCCAAGAAGGCCGATGACATCCTGGGGTGGATTAGAAGGGCTGTGGGTAGGAGGTCCAGAGAGGTTCTCCTGCCCCTCTACTCTGCCCGGAACTGGACACAATATTCCAGCTGCAGCCTCAGCAGGGCAGAGTAGAGGGGCAGGAGAACCTCTCTGGACCTCCTACCCACAGCCCTTCTAATCCACCCCAGGATGTCATCGGCCTTCTTGGCCACCAGAGCACATTGCTGTGCCACGATTGCAATGTGGCAGTGGCAGTGCTCCCAAGACATACTGGACTAGGTCATGCCCATATTTTAAACCATTAGGAAGGACCTCAGGGAACTGCTTGAGAGAGTCCAGCACAATGCCACAAAGGTGCTAAAGGCAGTGGAAGCTCTTCCTTAGGAGGAGAGCCTGAAAGAGCTGGAGCTGTGCTGCTGGGAGAGGAGCCTGAGGGCGTACCTCTGGAATGGTGATAAAGATGTAAAGGTGAGTGCCAGGAAGCTGGAGCCAGGCTCTGTTGGGTGATGCCCAGTGCCAGGACAAGGGGTAATGGGTGGGAGCTGAGGCATAGGAAGTTCCATGGCAACATGAGGAAAACGTTTTTCCTGTGAGGGTGACAGAAGCCTGGAAGAGGCTGCCCAGGAGGGTTGTGGAGTCTCCCTTTCTGGAGGTATTCCAGAGCTGCCTGGATATGTTGCTGTGTGATCTGCTGTAGGTGATGCTGCTCTGGCAGAGGGGTTTGACTGGTTGAGCTTTGGAGGTCCCTTCCAGCCCCTGACCTTCTGTGGTTCTGTGATGTCATTTTCCATGCTCAGGTAAGCAAAGCCTTCTCTCTCTCTGGGAAAAAAGCTCTTCCAGAAGCACATGAATTGCATTTCCTTTCTGAATCCCTGTGGGAGACTCAGTTTCTCTGTAGTGACCATATAGGAAGCTTAAGAAAACTAACTTTTAATTTAGATATGCCAAGTTAATTGCCCAAATTTAAACACTGTAAGGGTCCCAAAGCACTGGCATGGGCTCCCCAGAGTGGTAGTGAAGTCTCCCTTTCTGGAGTTTTTCAAGACCTGTCTGGATGAGTTCCTGTGTGACCTGAGCTAGATTGTATGGTCCTGCTCTGGCAGGGAGGGTGGAATCAATGATCTCTTTGGCCTCCTTCCAACCCCTAACATCCTGCGAGCCTGTGATCCTGTAAAGGTCAGACAAAAGATGGGGAAAGGGCAGGGTTCCTCTATGGCCATGAGCCAGGACCAATGCCCAATTTTGAGATAAGTTATTCTTAGTTTCCTCGGAGGTAAGGGAGAGAAAAATCAAACAGTGCAAGTGAAGTGGGCTGCAGCAGGAGCAGTGTGGCCAGCACAGCAAGGGAGGGGATTCTGCCCCTTTCTTCTGCTCTCCTGAGACCCCACCTGGAATACTGTGTGCAGTCCTGGAACCTGCAATACAAGAAGGGTGTGGAAGTGTTGGAGCCAGTCCAGAGGAGGCCACCAAGATGCTGAGAGGGCTGCAGCAACTCTGCTGTGAGGACAGGCTGAGAGAGTTGGGACTCTGCAGCCTGGAGAAGAGAAGGCTTCCAGGAGACCTTGGAGTGGCCTTCCAGGATCTGCAGGGGGCTCCAGGAGGGTTGGGGAGTGACTATTGACAAGGTCTTGTCATGACAAGATGAGGAGGAATGGGTTTAAAGTGGCAGAGAGGAGATTGAAACTGGATGTTAGAAGAAGTTGTTTGTAGTGAGGGTGTTGAGACACTGGCACAGGTTGCCCAGGGAGGTTGTGGAGCACAGAAGCACAGAGTATGATTTTTGATCTGTTATGTGCTCCACAACCTCCCTGGAGGTGTTCACAGCCAGGCTGGATAAGGCTTTGATTGACCTGTTCTAGTGGGAGGTGTCCCTGCCTGTGGCACAGGGAGGTTGGCTGAGCTTTGAGGTCCCTTCCAAACGGAACCATTCTATGATTCTATTCTTTCTTTCTGACGAGGTAAGCGAGAGAGAAAGCAAACAGTGCGAGTGAAGAAAAGCTTTTGGAGCAACCTTTCGTTGAACTACGGAAGTCTCGCGGAGGAGCTCAGTCTGTGTCATTATGAGCTCTGCGCTGCCTTTTTCCGGACCCTGGGCACTGGCAGCCAGGGAGAGCTGCTCCCGTTCATCTCTGGCCAACACTGACACCTAGCGAGCATCCTGACCGCACCGAGCATCCTCTGCGGGCTGCCGGCAGCCTCTCTACTGCTCGGCCTGCTGCTGTTTGAACCTCACAGTCTCTTCGATCTCAGCCCTATGTACGCCTCATCTCTAGCGAACGCTGGTGGGAAAGTAGCTGTGAGGCAGTGGGGAAGGGGCTGGAGGGGAAGGCTGCTGAGGAGAGGTTGAGGGAGCTGGGCTGGGGTAACCTGGGGAAGAGAAGACTCAGGAGGGACCTGAGCACACTCTACAGCTACTTGAAGGGAAGGTGTAGTCAGGTGGGGGTCAGGCTCTGCTGCCAGGCAACTTGTGCCAGGATGAGAGGGCATGACCTGGAGCTGTGTCAGGGGAGGTTTAAGTTGGGTGTTAGGAAGCACTTTCTGCTGGAAAGGGGAATTAGAGACTGGAATGGATTGCCCAGGGAGGTGGTGGAGTCGCTGTGCCTGGAGGTGTTTAAGGCAAGCTTGGCTGTGTCATTTAGTGCCATGGTCTGGTCGCTGTGGTGGTGTTAGGTCCTAGGCTGGACTGGGTGATCTCAGAGCTCTCTTCCAGCCTCAATAATTCTGGGATCCTTTGATTCTGAAGAGAGGACCAAACGACATGAAATAAAATGTAGGTATATACCCTAGGACAAATCTGCTGTAGCAGAGTTGCCTAGGAGACAAGCATCAAGCTGTCAAGTGGTCAGGAGCTTCATCAGTTAGGAAAGTAGTGTCTGAGTGATTCATTTGTTCAGGATTTTTCTGGTAGATTTTCTGTTTCCGGGTTCCTGGAAGTTCCCAGAAGAATTGAGAGCTGCCTTCTCCTGCTGGAGATGCCAGGGCATGTAGCCATGCCCTCAGCCAGGGGGACTTCCCCAGATACTGGTCCCTCAGGTAAAGTCTTCACTTTCCTTCCCTGGTGGGGTTCAGCCCTGGATGGTGAGAGGGTGGGGACACATTGATGTAAGAGTGAAGAGGTTCAAGATTTAAAATGAAATGCTTTTGGAAGTAACACCACCATTCAGTTCACACTGAAGCTCTGTAAATAGGTAGGGTGATCCTCCAAGGACCCTCTGTTTGGGGGGATGGGTGTCAAAAAGAACTGGAAATGTTGCTGTGAAGGAACAGTCTTCAAGGGCTGCAGTGAACAGCACAGGGAGCTTGAGTATTACAAAGGGTTTTTGAGGTACACACACATTAAACTGGAAGTCTCCAGCACTTCATCAGCATCTGCAGAAAGGAACTTAATTAGCACTTGGTCTTTAAAGCTCTGTTGAGGTGATCTTTCATCTGCATCCTGAATGAGTGCTGCATCCAGTCCCACCTGGCTCTAATCTATTTTGTTTTATAAATTACAAATATTTTGTTAGTATTCTGAGTGATACTGGGGCAGGATACTGCTTGAGGAGCAAAGCTTCAGGCAGTCAAGAAAGTTGGGCAGCAGGCATGTGCATTGCTATTTCCTTCCTTGCTCCTAGCACATCTAGTTCAGCTCCTCAGAGACTGTATTTCAGATGAATCAATGGATGGTAATTGTTTAATGTGAAGTGCCAAGGAAAGGGCTCTTTGGCACTAATTTGGGAATCAGGCTCAGCTTCCTGTTGGATTGAAATCAGGTGACCTAGGATTGTATCCAAAAAAAACCCCAAAGCTAGAACAGTGAGACTATGTTTAGACATTCTCAGCTGGTTTTAAAGCATCGTAGATTGAGCAGCAGAGTCTAAACAATGAGGTACTTGGCTTGCCTGTATGAGTGTAAATGTAATGCTCCTGATGAAACCTTCCATATCAGATTATTTTTCTCCTCAATTTGCATTTTACAGGTTTCCAAGAGTCAACAACAAGCTGAAATTGTCCCATAGATGACATCCTCTATGACCTGAGCCACTCTGGAGCATTCGAGGATGCTCTCAGGAGCTGCAGGAGGATGTGAGACACTGAGCCTGTGGCTTACTTGCTGTCTTCTGGTAGCAATGTGTAGGGAAAGCAATGATGGTGCCACAGAGGTGGCTCTTAGTAAGATGGCAATGGCAAGGACTTGTAATCTTACCAGAACATTTTTAGTCTTAGCAGATTTTTTTTTCTCAGTTTGAAAAGGCCTCTGTGGTTATTTTTATACAAGTCATGACTGAAGAATATATATAAATTTTCAGTTATGGGTTAGGTTTTGGGGGAACTACTTTCTGCTGGTAAAAGCTGCAGAGACACTGACCACCCAGGGAGGTGGTTGAGACATCCAAGATCAGATCTGATGTGTCCCTGTGCAAACCCCTCTAGTTGGACGTGCCACTGTTGCCTGCAGGGGGGGGTGGACAAAATGACCTTTGAGGGTCCCTTCCAACTCAATGCAATCTGTGAAATGAAATAATAGAAGCTGTGTGTAGAAGCAGTGTAGTTTGCCAACCAATGAGCTTGCTTAAAGGAGCGCGTGGACAAGACAGGGGATCCAATCAAAGAATGCATGCTATTCGCGTGATCGCGTGTACGGAAAACTTTGTGCTATATAAGATACTGCCTGAACTCTAGGAAAGTGCATTGAACCTGCATCACATTGATGTGTTGTTCTTTCTTGCTCACCTGATTGCCCGTGACAGGTACCCAAGGGCTGCAGAGGAGGTGCCAGGGACAGCAGTGCCCTGGCAGCTCCTCAGGTCCCTCGCTCCAAAATCCCTGCAAAACAAGACCAGAAACAACTCAGCGCCCCCTCAACACCCTTTGTCCTCATATCTGCCCCCTGGTTCTTCTCTCCTTGCTGACCTGCAAACCCAAATCCATCATAACACTGGTGCTGGTGTCACCCCCAGGCCACTGCTTCAGCCACAGCTGACCTCAGTTCCCCTTCTCTACAAGGAGCTCTACGAGGACACAAATCCAACCCCTGCTCTATTCTCCTACAAGTCCTCACAACTGCTTCCCACACTTCCTCATTTTTGTGCCCGGACACAGGGGCAATCTGTGCCTCATCCTTTGTTAATTAGGGGTCAGTTTCAAGGAGTAAAAGATAAACTGGTTATTATCCATAAACCAATACATACATTTTATTAAAGGCAGAAGGCCTTCAAAATTCACAGTCCTTCAATTCTGAACATGATTTCTATTTGTGCTGCAGACTGACCATGAGCCTGCAATGTGCTCTTATGGTATCCTGAGGTGGATTAGAGGGGCTGTGGTTAGTAGATTGAAAGAGGTTCTACTCCCTCTCTGGACATGTTCAAAACCCACCTGAATATATTCCTGTGTGATCTGCTGTAGGTGCTCCTGCTCTGGCAAGGGAGTTGGACTGGATGAGATCTGGAGGTCCCTTTCCAAACCCTACCATTCTGTGATTCCATGATTCTGTGAAATTGGAAAGTGTATAAAAACCTTAGTGATTTGTAGGAATCCAATTGGATTTCAGAAGTGGTTCACATATTAATAAAGTGTAAAAGCAACTTCTCCTGAGTTTGGTTGAATGTGCTGGTGACTATCCAGTGCCACACTCATGCCATGCTGGCTAGCCAGAGAGAAGGATAATGAGGCTTGGAGTTGAGTTCCAGGGCCTCTTACTTCCAGTTACTGCTTTGGGTGTTGGTCTTTCTCAGAAGGTGTCTGTGTTCTTGTGGGGAGGTGGGGGGGGTGGGGGTGNTTGCATATTTTATTATTCCATTAAGCTCTCTTTGTCTCAACCCACAGCCTAACCTACCCCATGTCGGCTTGAGGCCATTGCCTCTTCTTCTGTTCCTAATGACCTGTGAAAAGAGACCAGCACCAACCTCTCCACAGCCTCCTTTCAGGTAGCTGTAGACAGCCATAAGGTCTGCCCTCAGCCTCCTCTGTTTCACACTAACCATCCCCAGCTCCTTCAGTCACTCTTCATAACCAAGGAAACAAAATACCTAAGAAATAATATTACTGATAAGAAATTCTCAAACTCCTGCTGCAAGCTCCTCAGCATTAGTGCATAGACTCACTCTGTTCAACTTACAGCAATTTGTTGCCTTGAGACTGGTTGTCCTTCCAGAAGGGCACTAGGAAACGCAGCCAGCATCTGCTTGATGTTTTTTATTCTTTTCTGTGTCTTAGGAGAGACAGAGACTTGCTGGACAGAGTCCAGCAGAGAGCCATGAGGGTAACTGGGGGACTTGAGCCTCTCCTCTGTGGAGAGAGACTGAGAGCCCTGGGGATGTTTAGTCTGGAGAAGAGAAGGCTGAGAGGGGATCTGAGTAATGTCTATCAATAGCTGAGGAGTGGGAGGCAAGTGGAGGGGGCCAAGCTCTTTTGGGTGGTGCACAGTAATAAGCCAAGGAGCAATGGATACAAAATGTAACAGAGAAGGTTTCAGCTCCACATGAGGAGAAACTTCTTTACAGTGAGTGTGCCAGAGCCCTGGAGCAGGCTGCCCATAGAGGTTGTGGAGTCTCCTTCTCTGGAGACTTTCCAAAGCTGCCTGGATGCATTCCTGTGTGGACTGCCCTGGGTGATGCTGCTTTGGCAGGGGGGTTGGACTGAATGGTCTCTGGAGGTCCCTTCCAACATCTAACATTCTGTGATTCTGCCCCAAAGGAAAATTGTTTGAGAGAGATTTTAGAACAAATATTGTGTGCATTATGCATATCAAGAAGTTTGAAGAAATATGTCTTAGACTTGGAATGAAAGTAAATTAACTATTGCTGTGGCTCTCAATAGCTGTGGAATTTCATTCCATGTCCTTAACTGGCTGCTTTGGGACACCTATGAACTTTAGCAGGGTCGTCTCTGTATGTAACCAGCAGCGTGAGAAGAAAGATGAAGATCTGATACTTTAAAATGGTTGCCAAATTTTAAACAGCATCCAAAAGAGGTAGTTAAATACAGAATCAATCCAGTTCTGGGCCCCTCAGTTCAAGAGGGACATAAAGCCACTTGAGAGAGTCCAGCACAGAGCCACAGCAATGTTGAAGGCAGTGGAAGCTCTTCCTTAGGAGAGCCTGAGGGAGCTGTGTCTGTGCTGCTGGGAGAGGAGGAGCCTGAGGGGAGATCTCAGCAATGGTTATAAAGATGGAAAGGTGAATGCAAAGAGGCTGGAGCCAGGCTCTGCTGGGTGATGCCCAGTGCCAGGACAAGGGGCAATGGGTGGGAGTTGAGACATAGGAAGTTTCATTTAAACATGAGGAGGAATTTTTTCCCTGTGAGGGTGACAGAAGGAGGATGACATCTCCTCTCTGGAGATATTCCAGATCTTCCTGTGTGATCTGCTGTAGGTGCTCCTCTTCTGGCAGGGGGGTTGGACTGGCTGAGCTTTGGAGGTCCCTTCCAGTCCCTGATATTCTGTGATCCAGAGATTTTAACAGGCCCAAGCTGAGATGTTTTGGGGTGGTCAGGTGGCTTCTGTGTTAGTAAATGTATGTATAACCTCAGTCTCACATGAAGGGATAAGAGAGTCCTACCAATCATCTAAACCTTTCGGCTGGGGTTACTATGTTAAAAATCTTTACATTTACATCTAATCAATAGTTAATTGAATGGTATCTTACAGACAAGTAATTAAAGAAACATTTCCTCTACCCATTGAATCTCTGAAGAGTGTCAGGTTGAATATTAATGACACATTATGTTTACTTGTTATTTGCTGAGGACTAGCATTCCCAGATGTTCCATAAATGTCAATTTGATACTGACAGGTGACAATTCCTTCTCATCCAGCCTAAAGTGCTGCAGGTATTGATGCACTGAAAACTCAAACCCTTCAGCAGGGCTAGGGAGGGGATTCTGCCCCTTTGCTCTGCTCTCCTCAGACCCCACCTGGACCCCTGTGTGCAGTTCTGTAGTTGCCAACACAAGAAGGATATGGAAGTGTTGGAGGCTGTGCAGAGGAGGCCACAAAGATGCTCAGAGGGCTGCAGCAGCTCTGCTATGAGGACTGGCTGAGAGAGTTGGGGCTCTGCAACCTGGAGAAGAGAAGGCTTCCAGGAGACCTTGGAGTGGCCTTCCAGTATCTGCAAGGGGCTCCAGGAGGGCTGGGGAGGGACTATTAACAAGGTCTTGTCATGACAAGATGAGGAGGAATGGGTTTAAAGTGGCAGAGGGGAGACTGAAAGTGGATGTGAGGAATAAGATCTTTGCAGTGAGGGTGTTGAGTCACTGGCACAGGTTGCCCAGGAAGATGTTCAAGGTCAGGTTAGGTGAGGCCTTGAGGGATCTGTTCCAGTGGGAGGTGTCCCTGCCTATGGCACAGGGGTGTTGGAACTGGCTGAGCTTTGAGGTCCCTTCCAACCTAAACCATTCTGTGATTCTATATTTTAGAAATATTATTTGAAAAGGCAAGAAGCAGCCAAATCAGATAAAAGTTCATTAAAATCAAGTTTTGTGCTTACAGAAGAAAACAGTGAATGTTAAACCCATCAGAGAGATGAGTGACACGTTGGTGCTGTTTACTGTGGCTAAGAGAAGAAAATCAAAGTAGTCCAAAATTGCATATTCCATTAGGATTTTAATTGATTTGACTTTTATTTGCTATTTCAAGCAATGGTACACTTCTGGAAATACAACATCAACGTAAACTCTCAGAGTCTAATACTGCAAACAGACAGCAGGGCTCAAATTCCCTCATCTCATCTCAACCCAGACTTACCCTGACACTGGCACCGACGGTTTTGCTCAGATTTGCCTGAAGTTGGATTCCCTAGAGACAGAAGCTCATTATTATTGTTATCATCCCTATAGAATCACAGAATTAACCAGGTTGGCAAAGACCTCTGAGATCGTTGAGTCCTACCTTGTAATGGAGGGGTAAGTAAGTAATGCGGGATGATATTTTTCAAATTTTAATATTGTTTATTAATATTCAATATTCAGAACTCTCACCACCCTGACCACTAATTGTAATAATACTAAATTACAGTATCACAGTATCACCAAGCTTGGAGGAGACCTCAAAGATCATCAAGTCCAACCCATTACCACAGACCTCAAGACTAGACCATGGCACCAAGTGCCACGTCCAAACCCACCTTGAACACCTCCAGGGACGGTGACTCCACCACCTCCCTGGGCAGCCCATTCCAGTAGCCAATGACTCTCTCAGTCAAGAACTTTCTCCTCACCTCCAGCCTAAACTTCCCCTGGCACAGCTTGAGACTGTGTCCTCTTGTTCTGGTGCTGCTTGCCTGAGAGAAGAAAGCAACCTCCTCCTGGCTACAACCACCCTTCAGGTAGTTGTAGACAGTAAGAAGGTCTCCCCTGAGCCTCCTCTTCTCCAGGCTAAACAATCCCAGCTCCCTCAGCCTCTCTTCATAGGGCTGTGCTCGAGGCCTCTCACCAGCCTCGTTGCCCTTCTCTGGACA
>VWZE01022657.1:40110-52740 GCA_013396675.1 Eubucco bourcierii
TCGTGGAGTCTCCTTCTCAGGAGACTTTCAAGGCCTGTCTGGATGTGTTTCTGTGTGACCTGAGGTAGATTGTATGGTCCTGCTCTGGCAGGGAGGTTGGACTGGGTGAGCTCTTTGAGTCTCTTCCAACCCCTGACATCCTGTGAGCCTGTAATCACAGGATATTAGAGGTTGGAAGGGACCTCCAGAGATTGAGTCCAACTGCCCTGCCAAAGCAAGATCACCCAGGGAAGTCCACACAGGAATGCATCCAGGTAGGTTTGGAAAGTCTCCAGAGAAGGAGACTCCATGACCTCTCTGGGCAGCCTGTGCCAGTGAAGCTTAATACAGTCTGATCAGAGATCATTAGTGTGATTTCCTAGAAGAATATTACCTGAGGGGAGAAAGAAGAAAAAGACCAAAAAAAAAGGAAAATAAGGGGAAAAAAAAGAAAAAAAGGAAAAAAAGAAAAAAATGTTTAAAAATTGGGAAAAAATAAAGAAGACAAGAAAGGTGGAAAAAAGGGAAAAATTGTTGTTAAATAAAAAAGATAAAAAGAAAAAAGGGGGAAAAGGGGGAAACAAGGAAAAAAGGAAAAAAAAAAAGTAAAAAATTTAAAATGGGAAAAAAGAAAAATAAAAAGAACAAAAGAGGAAAAAAGAGAAAAAAGGGAAAAAAAAAGAAAAAAAGTTTAAAATATTTATTTTAATTTAAAAAAGGAAAAAAGACCAAAAATAGGGAAAAAAGAAAAAACACCAAAAAAAAAGGGGGGGAAAGAAAAATTTTAAAAAAAAATTAAACAAAAAAGACAGAAATTTTTTTTTAAAAATTAAAAAGGGGGAAAAAGAAAGTAAGGGGGGGAGGGAAGAAAAATAAGGGTGGAAAAAGAAATAAAAAGAACAAAAAATAAAAAGCCCAAGCTTTAGGACCAAACTTGACTTTCCTTCCCCTCAGCTATTGATTTCCCTGGAGGCAATATTTATTTCATGGAGGTAATATCACATCCACATTATGCAGAATAGAATTCAGTCCCAACCTTCATTTGGAAAATCACAGTAATCACAAAATTAGCAAATTGATGCAGCACTTTCTTGCACCTTCTGGGAAAAAAAAAAAAAAAAAAAAAGGTAAAACCCCCCAAATCCCTGTNGAAGTCTGATGTGAGACTATACTGTACATTAGTGCCAGGACATAAGTATGGCAGAATATTTAAGTGCCCTTGGGGCTGGTGGCTCATCTCCTAATTCACATAAGTAGACGTAGTGAAATCAATGGTCTGGGGTATCCAGTTTCATTAAGGACCTATCAGACAACAGGCCCATAAAAAGAGATGTAAAAGTGATGCCACTCATGTGCTTAATCCAAATTCGCTGTAGCTGTGGATATTTTTGGCCAAAGCTTTGCTTTTTCCTTTCTTTTTTTTCCCTCTTTACTGAAGAGGACAAATTCAGCAAAAAATGATTTTGAGGTTATTTTCAGCAGATTGCTTATTAGAAAAGGAAAAAAAGAAAAATCCTTACAATCATCTCTCTGTCTCCCTCTCTTATGTGTGTTCCTGCCCTCTCTCAGGGATGCTCTGGCACTCTCACCAGAGGGCATGTACCCTTGCTCACACACACACCCCAGAACTCAAATTGTTTATCCACCTGCACACGTATTTTGTACAAATTGGCACTGTTTATAAATAAATTCAGATGTAATATGGAGCTGCAGACCAACTGGAGAAAGAGACATTTGTAAATGCACATTAGCAAACATATATACACGGCTCTAAGAGGAAGGACTAGGAGAGGAAGGATCCATCAGCATGGAGAGGGAATTTTTAGGCTGTCAGGTAGTGATAGGACTGGGGGGAGTGGAACAAAGCTAGAAATGGGTAGATTCAGACTGGATGTTAGGAAGAAGTTCTTCACCATGAGGGTGGTGAGAGCCTGGCAGGGGTTGCCCAGAGAGGTGGCGGAATCCTCATCCCTGGAGGTGTTTAAGGCCAGGCTGGATGAGGCTTTGGACAGCCTGATCTAGTGTGAGGTGTCCCTGCCCATGGTTGGGGGGTTGGAACTGGATGATCCTTGTGTTCCCTTCCAACCCTGACTGACTCTATGACTCCATGACTCTATGGCTCTGTGACATCATATTCCTCCTGGTAGGAGACTCCAGATGCTGATAACTCCTCATAACATCTCCCCATTGCCAACAGCAGTGTGAAACCACTTGGCTTAGGACACAGAGAAGCATAGGAGGGGTGAGTGTAACACTGGGGAGAGGTATAGACAATTTTTATTATGTTATTGCTATTATTGTGACTTTTTCTGAATGGTTATTCTTTGTTTTTCTACTTAAAATACATCTACACCAGCAGTGATTCTTGAATTCATAGAATCATAGAATGATTTAAGTTGGAAGGGCCCTCAAAGCTCAGCCAGTTCCAACCTCCCTGTGCCATAGGCAGGGACACCTCCCGCTAGAACAGGTCCCCCAAGGCCTCACCCACCCTGGCCTTGAACACCTCCAGGGAGGTTGTGGAGCACAGAAGGACAGAATGTAATCAAAGATTCTGTGCTCCACAACCTCCCTGGGCAACCTGTGCCAGTGTCTCACCACCCTCACTGCAAACAACTTCTTCCTAACATCCAGTTTCAATCTCCCCTCTGCCACTTTAAACCCATTCCTCCTCCTCCTGTCATTACAAGACCTTGTAAATAATTAGGTTGCCAAGATATTCATTATGTTACCATTAAACTCTCAGCTTTACTTACATGTATCAGATGTGCTTCATCTTTGTTCGACTTTCAGGACAAGGGCTAATAATGGGTAGAAACCACAGCTCAGCAAGTTCCACCTCAATAGTTTGAAACACTGGCACAGGTAGTGATTCTGTGCTCCCTGGCCTCCCTGAGAAGGTGTTAGGTGATAGGTTGGACTCCATGATCTCAGAGGTCTTTTCCAACCTGCTTAATTCTGTGATTCTGTAATTTTGTAATTCACAGCCCAGAGAAGTATTCAAGTCTTTTAAACCTGTGGTAGTGTTTAATCTATGTCTGGAAATTGTCAATAGTTAAAATTTCCCATAATATCTTTGTCAACACGTGCCTGATGAGGAGAGGCTGAGGGACCTGGAGCTGTTTAGTCTGGAGAAGAGCAGACTGAAGGGAGATCTAATAAATGTTCATAAATATCTGAAGGCTGGGGCTCAGGCTCTGCTCACTTGCTCCCTGGCATAGGACAAGGAACAATGGATGGAAGCCGCAGCACAGGAGATTCCACCTCACACAAGGGGGAACTTCTTGGAAGAAGCCTGGAATGGTCCCAGAGCACTGGCACAAGCTGCCCAGAGAGGTTGTGGAATCTCCTTCTCTGGAACCTTTAAAGGCCTGTCTAGATGTGTTCCTGTGTGACTTGAGCTAGGCTGTCTGGTCCTGCTCTGGCAGGGTGATTGGATTCAATGAGCTCTTTGGGTCCCTTCCAACCCCTGACATGCTGTGAGCCTGTGATCAGGGCTGCTGAGAGTTAGAGCTGTGCTCGGAAATGGCTACCATGATATCAAGCATTTTAGCACAGATGCTAAGTGAGATTTTTTTCCCTCCTTTATTCTGCACCACTGTCTGTTTGACCATTATATAGAGCTGCAGACTTTCATAGAGTGAGTCCATTTTCCTCTCAATGAGCTAAAAATAGGTAGGCAACAAATCTCCTAGCTTTAGGAACATTGACATTATTGGAGAGGATGATCTGCACAATATATTGGCCTGCCTCTCACAGTGAGTCTGAGTGGCTGTTCAGGAAAAGATGAAGCCTTGTGCAAGAGGTGATAAAGACTGAGCCCATCCAAAGTCTGAGGCTGCCTTACAGGAAAGTCTGAGGCTGCCTTACAGGGTGTGAAGAAAGTTTTTTTTTGGCTTTGTTTTTAATAGGACAAAGAGCACCCTTCAGAACTGTGAGCTAAACAGAAGAAAAAACGTAACATGGACAGCTCAGGATGCAACTTTTAATTACCAAAGTTTACCAAGTCCCTTTGCTGAAAATGAGAAATTATTTGGCAACAGCATTAAGTGCTTCAACTCTAATTGGATTTGAGTTAAATTTATCTTTAAAATCAGTCATCAGGATTCAGAGTGAGTTTTTCCCCTTATGAAATGAAGGAAACATTTTCTCTTTTTTTCCCTCCAGTTTGCAGTAGACCAACATGAAAATCTCAAGCTGCAATATAGGAAGATATCTACAAAGACTTCAGTGTGAGTTTTTAAAGACATGTCCTCTGTGTCTAGCTGCACTTCTGCATTTTACCTGCTGCTTAGGCATAGCACAACACCTTTATCCAGCTATTGAGGTGAGGGCACTGCTTATGAGTAGAGTAGTAAGTACTCAGTATTCCTCTCACTACAGAGAACAGGAATTTTCAGGAACGTGTCACATTATGAATCTAGTTTGTTCAGATTAAAACAAATAATAAACTAATGACCTCAGATTGGTTGTGGGTTTTTTTTGTTGTTGTTGTTGTTGGGGGTTTTTTTTGTTGTTTTTCCAGACACATGTCAAGATTTTTGACGCTGTTTTCTTCACAGCGTCACAGAAACACTCAGGTTGGCAAAGCCCCTCAGGATCACCAAACCCAACCCATATCCCTCCTCTACAAGGTGCACCTAAACCATAGCCACAAGCACCACAGCCAAACCACCTTGACCACCTTGGGGACTCCAGCACCTCCCTGGGCAGCACATTCTAATACCTGACCACTCTTGCCAGCAAAAAATGTTTCCTAATGTCCAGTCTAAAGCTACCCAGTGGCAACTTGAGGCCATTCCCTCTTGTTCAATATTAAGGGAGTGGAAGATATTCCTTAGGAGGAAAGCCTGAGGGAGCTGAGTCTGTGTTGCTTGGAAAGGAGGAGCCCGAGAGGGGACCTCAGCAATGGTTATTAAGATGTAAAGGTGAGTGGCAAGAGGCTGGAGCCAGGCTCTGCTGGGTGATGCCCAGTGCCAGGCCAAGGGGCAGTGGGTGGGTGTTGAGGATTAGGAAGTTCCATGGAAACACGAAGAGGATTTTTTTCCCTGTGAGGGTGACAGAAGCCTGGCACAGGCTGCCCCAGGGAGGGGTGTGGAGTCTCCCTCTCTGGAGCTATTCAAGAGCTGCCTGGATGTGTTCCTGTGTGATCTGCTGTAGGCGCTGCTGCTCAGGCAGGGGGGTTGGACTGGCTGAGCTTTGGAGGTCCCTTCCAGCCCCTATGATTGGTGACCAATCACTACATTGCTCAGACAGAAGAACTGGAAGACAGAGTGAAGGAATCACACCACACAGTGCAGCTACTGTTACTAAAGAGAACAAGAATTGCTGATGCTTGAAACGACCTACATGAAGTAAGGGCAGTTTGTCTCTCAGGAGCAAAGGGAGATACAAACCTGCTGCTAAGAGAAGTTCTGATGAGTTTGAAAGTTAACTGTTGATTATTGCTCATCTTGAAGCAGATAGTGAAGCAACATTTTCTGCTGGCATGAAAATAGCTACCCTCAGCTGAGAAACAAGTGAAGACTCAGCATTTTGTGATGAGAAGAAATAGCACGGAATCACAATCTGAATATCTAGCCTGCTCTCCTCAATGCCAAGGCAGAATAAACTATAATTCTTTGTAAATAGACTGGGGTGTGTGTGTGTGTGTGTGTGTGTGTTCTACGAGAAGGGATAGAATTATTTCAGTTAGAAGGTGATACCATTAGAAGGTGATACCAGCACTGTGTGAATAGTACAAGTCAGTCATTAGTAACTCTACATTCTGAAACAGAGTTCAAGCAGGGTAGTGTGAGCAGAATATCAGAACTCACTTTAGGATCAAATATACTAAACTTATGGACTATCTAGATACCTCTAGGAATTCTATTTCTTTTGGGCCTTGTCCTAAGGCCTATATTTTGAGCTTGTTTATATTAGGATACCTAAACTTAGAAGGTACCAAACCCACTTTTTTTGCTGTCATACCCGAGTTCTTTGTAGCTTCTTTCTCTGGATTTCCCCAGGGGCCACTGAAGAGATATTTACGTTTACTGTGTAGATGTAGAACTTGATAGGGGGATAGCAGTTTTCTCTGTTAAAGGCTGGAGACTTGCATTGATTAAAACTCATGTGTGAACAGAATCAAAGCATTACAGAATGTTAGGGGTTGGAAGGGACCTCCAGAGATCATCCAGTCCAACCGTCCTGCCAAAGCAGCATCACCCAGGGCAGTCCACACAGGAATGCATCCAGGTGGCTTTGGAAAGCCCTCAGAAAAGAAGACTCCACAACCTCTCTGGGCAGCCTGCTCCAGGGCTCTGTCACCCTCACTCTAAAGAAGTTTCTCCTCATGGTGAGCTGAAACCTTCTCTGTTCCAGTTTGTATCCATTGTTCCTTGTCTGATAGCTGTGCACCATCCAAAAGAGCTTGGCCTCCTCCACTTGCCCCCCAGCCCTTAGCTATTGATAGACATTACTCAGATCTTCTGTCAACCTTCTCTTCTCCAGACTAAACAGCCCCAGGGCTCTCAGGCTCTCTTGGTGCTGCTGTTTCTAATGACTTATTTCTCATGTAACCTGCTTAAGCTACTGTGCCTCGTGGAATTCTCAGGAAAGCAAATTCAGCCTAGCAGTTTTCTTGCAATGTGTTTGGACCTTTGTACTTCCAGCTGCTAAAACCAGATCTGAGTGGAAGAGTATGTTCTGTAATTAAACTTGTTAATTTGTCCTTTTTAAAGGATGGGCCATTACCAAAATATATTTTGCTCTCCCCCTTGGAAAAATCAATGCACCATGTATTGAATTCACTGCAGCCACTTGTGTTGCTTAGGTGCTTTTTAACATTCTCATGGAAGCCAACCTGCTGGGATTTAGTGGGAAATGGTGATACTGCTGTTAAAAAGCATTGAGATGAACGAGCAGGCTTTTGAGGGAGTTGCTGTACCTGCTGTTTTATCAGGAAGAAGGCATTCAGGATTTTCTGCTTTACTCTGGATTCAACCAGGATTAACTCTGAGGTCACAATGGGGACTTACCTAATGTTATCTGGTTAAGAATGTAAGAGAGTATTCAGTTTTATTGTTGTTTCAGTAAAAATTAATAAAATAAAAAGATCAATTTGGAATGTCAAAGTGGGTAGGAGATGCATTATAAGGAATTCCAGGAGAATCACAGTGGGTTTGACTGCCACCAAAACAAAGGAGTAGAAATGAAGGAAGCAAAGAGGAACCACAAGCAATGAGTGTGCCTGGAGTTACATTCCTGCATGTTACAGGTGATCAGTTTTTGAAATATTGGTGGTGTGAGAAAGAGACAGAGATTTATTCAGGAAAAGGAATTTATTTATGGAGCTGAGTCTAGCTAAGAGGGGGCTGTAAGAAGTGTATGACTGAGAGAAGGGAGGATATGACTGAGGGAAGTGCATGGCTGAGAGAAGGAAGTTGTGCTGGTTTGAGGCTAATTGGAACATTTTAATGGAAAAAGTAGATCATAGGCTGTGAAGAGAAACCAGTGGTGATGTCTACTTCACTCATAGGTTTGCTGAGATCTATGAGAACAAACACAAAAATATAGATAAGATACAGAGAGAGTCTCTCTCTGTCTAGCTGCTGGTTGTGTGTACTGGCCTCTCTGCTGAGTAACCTAACTAGCCACTCTGCTTCTAACTTTCCTTGCCCTTCCTCCAGTCTCACCTTGCGCATAAGGCAAACCCTGGGGTAAGGTAGAGGGGTGGGGAGAAGGTGGAAGGGTGGTTGGGAGCCCCTCCTGGGGACTCTGATTTCTGGGAGGGGAGTTGTGTTTCTGTATTCCCTTTAACTTGTCTATTTCTGTAACTATTCCTGTCTATAGTGTATATCTCTGCTTGTACATTGTGCTGAGCTGTAAATAGAGCTTCAGTCCTTAACTTCCAGCCAGCTGAGTTCTAGTCTGGGTCATTTTCGTAGTGTGGGTGGTGGGGAACTCACAAATCATCACAGAAGTGCATGGCTGCAAGAGGGAAGTGCATGGCTGCGAGAGGGAAGTGCACGGCTGCAGGTGGGAAGTGCACGACTGCGAGAGGGAAGTGCACGGCTGCAGGAGGGAAGTGCACGGCTGCGAGAGGGAAGTGCACGGCTTCGAGAGGGAAGTGCACGGCTGCAGGAGCGAAGTGCACGGCTGCAGGAGGGAAGTGCACGGCTTCGAGAGGGAAGTGCACGACTGCGAGAGGGAAGTGCACGGCTGCAGGAGGGAAGTGCACGGCTGCAGGAGGGAAGTGCACGACTGCGAGAGGGAAATGCACGGCTGCAGGAGGGAAGTGCACGCCTGCAGGAGGGAAGTGCGTGGCTGCAGGAGGGAAGTGCATGGCTGCAGGAGGGAAGTGCATGGCTGCAGGTGGGAAGTGCATGGCTGCAGGAGGGAAGTGCATGGCTGCAGGTGGGAAGTGCATGGCTGCAGGAGGGAAGTGCATGGCTGCGAGAGGGAAGTATGATTGTGAGAAGCATCTGAGTGTAAGAAGTAGCTGACTGTAAGAAGCAGCTAACTGTGAGAACTCCTGCTATTTCCTTAATTTACCATTGGCACAATTCTAAATCACTGAGTAAGCCCAGCCTGCAGAATTTTATCAACGGAGGCAGCCCTCACAAAGCTCAGTGAGATCCCAGCACACTTAACAAGCTTTGCCATCCAGTTGCCTTCAAGCCTATGCTCTGCAGCTTCTCTGTTTTCCCTCCCACTCTCAGTCATCTTCCCAGTCAAAACCTGTCAAAAGCTGCACACATGGGAGCTCTGTGGTCACCTAGGAAATTGTCAGTGTCTGTTTTTGTCATTTAAAAGGGTAACCTTAGCTTTAGCATCGTGCTTTAGAATAGGAGCATGAGAGTGAACTGCAAAATGCAGGATTCTGGGTTTCATCTTCTTCCCATTGATGTCCTGCTTATGCGTGTTATGAATTGCTTCACTTCCTACTGAGGTGCACCTGCTCTTGGCAGAGAATGCATCTCCCAGTGATGTATAGCAATGCTGGAGCACAGATTAGGTATTGCCCTTCATTTTCCCAACCAAGATTTCACTGGGAAATTAGGTCAACAGAATGTAATTACATACACCAAAATCTCCTAAGAGCATTGGGTAGAACTGTGCAAATGACTGATTTATTTGATTTGCTTCCAGAAGGGAAAAAAAAAACCAAAGCAAACCCAACAAACCACAAACCAACCCAGGTAAAAATCAGTCTGGATAGACCAAATGATTGTTTGTGGGTTTTGTTGTTTTTTTTCCTGGTTTAATCTGGATTGAAAAATGTTGTTGGTTCTGAGCTGCTTTTCACAGTTCAGTATGACAACTAAAGTTATGTTTTCTCTATAATTCTTTCTAAACAACAACAAAAATCAACCTATAAATGGCTGGGCCCACCTCTCCAGCCTGTCCAGGTCCCTCTGGATGGATCCCTGCCCTCTAGCAAGTCGACTGTGCAGCACAACTTGGTGTCATCTGCAGACTTGCTGAGGGTGCACTCAATTCCTCTGTCCATTCTTAAGCATCTCAAGAAGGAATGCAGAATTGTGATTAAGAACTCATTCCTTTGGCCTTTTTTTTCTTGCATGTTTAAGTCTGACTTTTGGATCTCATCCTTGTCCTTTTCTTCTTAAGGCCCAATATATGAAAGAAAATCAGTGCAATTCTCATCTTTGATGTAACTGATTAAATACATTAGAAAGTGGACTCCATACCAACTGCTATTGGAGTTTCTACTGATACAGAAATTGGACTTGATTGAGTTATTCTACTCTTGCACACAATTTTTGAAATGTAACCCTGACTGTAAGGAAAAATAACCTTTTTTAAAGTCCTATAAAAGTGAATTTAAGAATGCAATACACTTCACATACCTAGTCAGCTCTCAGGAGGGTTGTTATTTTCATAGAAAGTGGATTTGGGCATTTTAAGGGAATTCTCGTATTCTGCAAATGCTCTTTCCAAATCTTGCAGAGTCACAGAATGTCAGGGGCTGGAAGAGATCTCCAAAGCTCATCCAGTCCAACTCCCCTGCCAGAGCAGCAGCACCTACAGCAGATCACACAGGAACACATCCAGGCAGCTTTTGAATATCTCCAGAAAGGAAGACTCCACAATCCCCCTGGGCAGCCTGTGCCAGGCTTCTGTCACCCTCAAAGGGAAAACATTTTCCTCATGTTTCCATGGAACCTCTTCTGCTTCAGCTCCCACCCATTGCCCCTTGGCCTGGCACTGGGCATCACCCAGCAGAGCCTGGCTCTGGCCTCCTGGTACTTGCCTTTCCATCTTTATAAGCATTGCTGAGGTTCCTCCTCTCCCAGCAGCACAGCCCCAGCTCCCTCAGACTCTCCTCCTAAGGAAGAACTTCCACTGCCTTCAGCATTGCTGTGGCTCTGTACCGGACTCTCTCAAACAGTTTTTGAACTGAGGGGCCCAGAACTGAACACAATATTTGAGGTGCAGTCTCAGCAGGGCAGAGGGGGAGGAGAAACTCTCTTGACCTCCTAACCCCAGCCCTTCTAACCCACCCCAGGATGCCGTTGGCCTTCTTGGCCACCAGAGCACATTGCTGGCTCATGCTCAACCTCCCATCCACTAGGACCTCTCAGGGCCTTTTCCCCTTCACTGCTCTCCAACAGGCCAGGAAATCACAAGGATCTCATCCAATTTCCAGTGTCATCAACAGAATATCCAAGAAAGTAAGCGCTAACCTCACTCTTCTCTTTCTACAGGCTGTCTTTCTGCAGACAATGACCACTTTCTGAGCGTCCAGCAGCGGAAGAGTGGCAAGCCTGTGTTTATTTATCACCATGTGCAGAGCCTGGAGAAAAGTCTGGATACAGACAGTTACAAGGATTCCAGACAAAATTTCCGTTCTGCTTCCCACACCAAAATGAGCAAGCTGCACCCTGCTATAATTGTTAAATCAGCCTTCCCTCGACCTGCTTATGACCCATCCCTCAATCTGTTAGCTATGACTGCTCAAGATTTGGAAGTGGAAAATCTTCCTGTTCCTGCAACAAATGTGATCGTTGTGGTAAGTGCTTTTTACTGCTTCCTCTTGTAAGTGAATTTGCCTCTAGATGAATACAGAGAGATTGTGATGGGCAGTAGCCAAAGTTTGTATTTCACTGCCTGGCTCATCATCTCAATGTAAATAATGCCCACAGGTCTCCAATCTCTTCACTTGGCTGGAATTTGCCTTCATACAGCCTCGCCACAATCAATAAGTGATCTGATGAACCAGTGCAGAATGCTACAGAATGCTTTCTGTAGGTTGAAGAACTTACCATTGCCTGAAGTGTCTTTAATTCTCTTTGCACTGCTTTTGCTTTTTGCAAAATGAGTTTTAAACTTGCTCTGTGTAGGACACAAAATGTACTTCAGAGAACAAGTCCAATCTCTGACACAAAGGGTTGGTTGGCTTCTATGTATCCAGTAAATCCACCATGATGCATATATAGCTGTTGGGAAGCAAGCCTCTTGTTTGCAAAGAGGAATCACAGAATCACAGAATCTCAGGGGATGGAAGGGACCTCCAAAACTCATCCAGTCCAACCTCCTTGTCAGAGCAGGAGCACCTAGGGCAGATCACACAGGAACATATCCAGGCAGGTTTTGAATATCTCAAGGGAGGGAGACTTCACACTGTGCCAGTGTTCCATCACCCTCACAGGGGGAAAAAAAATTCTCCTTTGTTAGTGTNTTTTGCAAAATGAGTTTTAAACTTGCTCTGTGTAGGACACAAAATGTACTTCAGAGAACAAGTCCAATCTCTGACACAAAGGGTTGGTTGGCTTCTATGTATCCAGTAAATCCACCATGATGCATATATAGCTGTTGGGAAGCAAGCCTCTTGTTTGCAAAGAGGAATCACAGAATCACAGAATCTCAGGGGCTGGAAGGGACCTCCAAAACTCATCCAGTCCAACCTCCTTGTCAGAGCAGGAGCACCTAGGGCAGATCACACAGGAACATATCCAGGCAGGTTTTGAATATCTCAAGGGAGGGAGACTTCACACTGTGCCAGTGTTCCATCACCCTCACAGGGGGAAAAAAAATTCTCCTTTGTTAGTGTAATCCATCTATGCGCCTTCTGGGACATCTGGGACTCATGAACAAGGAAGCTGGCTACAGCTCTGTCCCAACATAACATAAGTCAGCAATCAATACAGGCTGGGGGAGGAGGTGACAGAAAGCAGCCCTGTGGAAATGGACTTGGGGATGCTAATGAACAAGAAGCTGGACATGAGCAGACAATGTGAGCTTGCAGCACAGAAGGCAAATCACAGCCTGGGTGGCATCCAAAGCAACGTTGCTAGCAAATCAGAGAGGGGATTCTGCCACTTTGCTCTGCTCTGCTGAGACCTCACCTGCAGTGCTGCATCCAGCTCTGGAGCCTTCAATACAGGAAGGACGTGGTCCTGGTGGAGCAGATCAAGAGGAGACCACAAAAAATGCTCAGGGGGTTGGAGCAGCTCTGCTACAAAGCCAGACTGAGGGAGCTGGGGGCGTGCAGCCTGGAGAAAAGGAGGCTCTGGGGAGACCTAACAGCAGCCTACCAGGACCTGAAGGAGGCTACAAGAAGGCTGCAGAGAGACTGTTTGCAAAGGGCTGCAGGGACAGGATGAGGGAAATGGCTTCAAACTGGAGCAGAGCAGATTGAGATTGGAT
>VWZE01022657.1:52840-81773 GCA_013396675.1 Eubucco bourcierii
TACAGGAAGGACGTGGTCCTGGTGGAGAAGATCAAGAGGAGACCACAAAAAATGCTCAGGGGGTTGGAGCAGCTCTGCTACAAAGCCAGACTGAGGGAGCTGGGGGCGTGCAGCCTGGAGAAAAGGAGGCTCTGGGGAGACCTAACAGCAGCCTACCAGGACCTGAAGGAGGCTACAAGAAGGCTGCAGAGAGACTGTTTGCAAAGGGCTGCAGGGACAGGATGAGGGAAATGGCTTCAAACTGGAGCAGAGCAGATTGAGATTGGATGTTAGGAACAGGTTCTGCACCATGAGGGTGGTGGAACACTGCAACAGGTTGCCCAGGGAGGTGTTTAGGCCCCATCTCTGGAGATATTGCAGGTGAGGCTGGACAGGGCTGTGGGCAACCTGATCTAATTGAGGATGTCCCTGCTGAGTGCAGAGGGGGTTGGACTGGATGACCTTCAGAGGACCCTTCCATCCCAGAGCATGCTGTGATTCTAGGATTCCATAACAAAGGTACCTGCCCTCTTTTTCCCATAGCAAGCATTATTTTGCTTCTTGTGAAGGCGAAACCTTTCTGTTAGTGCAGGGAACTCAGAACATGCATGGCTCCTCATGTTTTCATTAAATGACTCTGTTACCTCTGACCTGTTGTTTTAGCAGAGCTTTGCACACATTTTGAGGTTTGCAGTCCTCAATTTGCAGTGGAAGAACACTGCAAAAGATTATGGGCCTGCCCTGATTTTAGCTGACTGGCCCTGTGCCTGCCTTAAAAGCTAAATAAGGAGGATTTTCAGTTGGCAGCCAGATACAAAAAGAGATCTATTAAACCTGCATTAAGTTCTCATTAAGTGACCTCAGTCTGGAAACTTTGCTACTGCATTTGTAGGCTGGAGCTGCTGCTCAGCAGCTTTCTGTTCTGGCTGGGAACCATACGCTTTTTAAGGGGTGGGGGGGGAGGGGCATAGCAGCGTGAGCTAATCACGAGATGAAAGCTGTTTGTTGTCTTGGGATCTTCAACTGTCTCTGGATGTGTTGGAGGGCAGTGGTTTTGTCTGGGTTTTAGTGTCATCCTTTTAGCAAAAGTTTCTGAGGAAGGGTAAATTTTAAAGCCAGAGTCAGCTGGATGTCAGACAGCATTATTGGACTGATCTCACCATGAGAACATGAGCCAGCAGTGTGCCCAGGTGGGCAGGAGAGCCAATGGCATCCTGGCCTGGATCAGGAATAGTGTGGCCGGTAGGACAAGGGAGTTTATTCTGCCCCTGTACTCAGCACTGGTTAGGCCACACCTTGAGCGCTGTGTCCAGTTCTGGGGCCCTCAATTCAAGCAAGATGTTGAGGTGCTGGAAGGTGCCCAGAGAAGAGCACCAAGGCTGGTGGGTGGCTCCCAACCCTGTGACGAGAGGCCGAGGAAGCTGGGAGTGTGCAGCCTGGAGGAGAGGAGGCTCAGGGCAGACCTCATTGCTTTCTGCAGCTACCTGAAGGGAGGTTGTAGCCAAGTGGAGTTGGGCTCTTCTGCCAGGCAATCAGCAACAGAACAAGAGGACAAAGTCTCGAGTTGTGCCAAGGGAGGTCTAGACTGGATGTTAGGAGGAAGTTGTTGACAGAGTGACTGGCATTGGATGGAATGGGCTGCCCAGGGAGGTGGTGGAGTCCCCATCCCTGGAGATGTTCAAGCAAAGCCTGGATGGGGCACTTAGTGCCATGGTCTAGTTGATTGGCTAGGGCTGGGTGATAGGTTGGACTGGGTGAGCTTGGAGGTCTCTTCCAACCTACTTGATTCTATGATTCTATGAAATGTGGAAGGTGTCTTCTCTGAAGGGCAGCTGGCCCACAGCAGAGTGGTTACCATAATCCAAGCACAACCCTGCTCCTTCCAGATCTCTGCACGTCAATGTTTTGTTTCTCCCTGGTGAATGTCACCTGAGGTAGGTATGATATTAAGAATGTCATTGTCAAGGGAATCTGCTCGGGTCTGAATATCTCTTTGTTCCAAAGGGGGAGGAGGGCAGCAAAGCTGGTGAAGGGCCTAGAGAATCAATTTCATGAGGAGTGATTGAGGGAGCTGAGGGTGGTTAGTCTGGGGAAGAGGAGGTTGAGGGGAGACTTCATTGCTGTCTACACATACCTGAAGGGAAACTGTGGAGAGGTTGCTGTTGGTCTCTTCTCACAGGTAATTGGAGACAGAACAACAGGGAATGGCCTCAAGCTGAGACTGGGGAGGGTTAGGTTGGACATTAGGAAAAAGTTTTCCATGGAGAGAGTGGCCAGGGACTAGAATGAGCTGCCTAGGGAGATAGTGGAGTCACCCACCCTGGATGTGTTTAAGGATGGTTTGGATGTGGTGCTTAGGAATGTGCTTTAAGGTGAATCTTGCACAGTAGGGTTCTAGGTTGGACTTAGTGCTCCTGAGGGGCTTTGCAAGCCTGAGTGTTGCTGTGATTGTATGAACACTTACTGCTGGTTGCTGCTCTGCAGTGTTTCTGTGGCAGGGCAAGTAGCAGCGTTTGTTGTTTGGCCCTGGCTGACCCTTTTTGTTCTCGCCTGCAGCAAAGTTGTTGGTTGCTCAACTCGAAAGGGCAATTGCTGGTGTTAATGCTTCCTGTAATCCAGTTACATGACTGCTGCAAGTCGTGATTTAGGATGAAAGCCTGCAACGGGGAGGGGTGTGTGTTTTTTTAAACATAAATCAACACTGTTGTGGCTCTGCAGAGAGGAGGAAACTGAATTCAATCTAATTTCAGTGACTCCAGGTCCATTTTCTTTATGATGGAGATGGGTGGCAGGGCAGTATGAATAGATGCCTGATGTAGAACTATTACAAGGTAACATTTTGTGCTAAGAACTAGACCCTTTGACCAGCACAACGTTGCCAACTACACGGAAGAGTGCTACCACCTTAAGAATTATGCAGGTACTGTGTTGCAAAGTGATGTTTTGTGACTGCCAAGAAAGAATGCATGTTCAGAACTCATTCTGCTGAACCTGGGAGGGGAAACTGTAGTGCTCATTTGGTTAGGGAAAGAAGATGAGTGATTTAGAATCATAGGATCATAGAATCAGTCAGGGTTGGAAGGCACCACAAGGATCATCCAGCTCCAACCCCCCTGCCAATGTCAGGGACACCTCAAAGTAGATCAGGCTGTCCACAGCCTCATCCAACCTGGATTTAAACACCTCCAGGGATGAGGCTTCCACCATCTCCTTGAGCAACCACTTCCAGGGTCTCACCACCCTCATGGTGAAGAACTTCTTCCTAACATCCGGTCTGAATCTACCCATTTCTAACTTGGTTCCATTAGCCCCAGCCCTATCACTATCTGACAGTCTAAATAATCCCTCCCCAGCTTTCTTATAGCTGTCTTAAGATGCTGCTTTCTGGGAGTGACTTTTACAAAGCTGAAGGCTTTGCATCATCCTACCCAGCATTAAGTTCTTGTTGGTTTGTTGTTTGGGGTTTTCTTTGTGTGTGTGTGTGTATCTCTGTGTTCAGTGCACATTGTTGAAAAGAGTGGGGAAAATCCAGAGCCCTTAGAAGTATTGGGCTGTTCTATAAATGCCTTAGTGCTTACCCATATGTTGTGTGCAGTTCTGGAGCCCTCAGCACAGGAAGGACATCGAAGTGTTGGAGTGGGTCCAGAGGAGGCCATGAAGATGATCAGAGTGCTGGAGCAGCTCTCCTATGAGGACAGGCTGAGAGAGTTGGGGGTCTTCAACCTGGAGAAGAGAAGGCTTCAAGGGGACCTGATAGTAGCCTTCCAATATCTGAAGGGGGCCTACAGGAAGGCTGGGGAAGGATTATTTACAAGGTCTTGCAATGACAGGACAAGGGGCAATGGGTTTAAACTGGCAGAGGGGAGATTTAGACTGGATGTTAGGAGGAAGTTCTTTACAGTGAGGGTGGTGAGGCACTGGCACAGGTTGCCCAGGGAGGTTGTGGTTGCTCCCTCCCTGGAGGTGTTCAAGGGCAGATTGGATGAGGCCTTGAGTGAGCTGTACTAGTGGGAGGTGTCCCTGCCTATGGCAGGGGATTGGAACTAGATGATCCTTGAGGTCCCTTCCAACTTTACCATTCTATGATTCTATGTTCTGCTTAGCTCTCTCCCTAAATGACATGAGACCAACTCATCTGAAAATTGCTTGGTTGATGTAGGAAATTGCATAATATATTTTTTTAAACACTTGAGAGTTTTCCATTTCTCTGAGTCGATTTTGGATCTCAGAAACTCTGCCCTCATTGAACACCTATTAGAGAGTTACCAAGGAAATTAACAAGTTCTCTGATGTCTATTTGTGTTTATTTCAAGCCTCTGCCAGTATTGAATGTGAACACCACCGTGGCCAAGGCAGTACATGGAAAGTAGGATTAGTCTGTGGATAACCACTTACGATTAAAAATGTTGCTAACACAACATTTTTTATTTGGGTTAATTGTTAATTAACTCAGACTCACATGCTTGCATATAGGGAGAGTGAGTTAGGGCTGAACTTAAGAGAAAACCAGAAGGACTTCTGGTATAGGTTACAGCTCAAACCAGTCTAAGTATCACCTCCTGAAGGTACTTAAGCATCATCCTTTTTAACCTAATAGAGTTTGGGTGTGCTGGAACATGTCCAGAGAAGGGCCATGAGGATGCTCAGGGGGCTGAAGCTCCTCTACTATGTAAAACAGGTAGAGAGAGTTGTTGTTCAGTCTAGAAAAGAGAAGGCTCTGATGAGACGTTATTATGACCTTCCAGTATCTGAAGGGGACCTACAGGAAAGCTGGGGAGGAACTTTTTAGGGCATTGGGTAGTGATGGGACTGGGGAGAATGGAACAAATCTAGAAATGGGTAGATTCAGCCTCGATATTATGAAGAAGTTCTCCAGCATGAGGGTGGTGAGACCCTGGCAGAGGTTGCCTTGGGAGGTGGTGGAAGCCTGATCCCTGGAGGAGTTTAAGGCCAGGCTGGATGAGGCTGTGGACACCTTGATCTAGTGTGAGGTGTCCCTGCCCATGGCAGGGGTATTGGAACTGGATGATCCTTGTGCTCCCTTCCAACCCTAACAACTCTGTGATTCTATGATCTGTAAAGAGATCTCTACCTGTGAACTAGGTATTTGAGCTTCAGTATAGGCAGTGGAAATCTAACCTGTTGGTAGTCTGTAAGATAACATTTCTAAACAATTTCTGGTGGAGTCCCCAACCCTGGAGATGTTTAAGAGGAGGCTGGATGAGGCACATGGTACCATGGGTTAATTAATTAGAAGCTGTTAGGTGATAGGTTGGACTCGGTGATCTCAGAGGTCTTTTCCAACCTGCTTAATTCTGTGATCTGTGAATATTAAAGAGTTACTATAGATCAGGAGCTATATCCAAGAGTCACGCTGGATGGGATCATACTGGTTTGGAGACCAGCACTGACACTGGCCATTCCCCCAGCAGTTTTCTTATTGCCAGTGAAGAGTACCAGATGCATTTAATCTGCTAGTAGAATGTAGCCTTGATCTCTGCTTCAGGGTGAGCTGAGTATCTCCGTAATCCTAAATGTCTGCTGATGGACTAGGGGGAATGGAGCAAAGCTGGAGGTGGGGAGATTCAGTCTGGACATGAGGAGGAAGTTCTTCACCATGAGAGTGGTGAGAGCCTGGAATGGGTTGCCCAGGGAGGTGGTGGAAGCCTGATCCCTGGAGGTGCTTAAGGCCAGGCTAGATGAGGCTGTGGACGACCTGATCTAGTGTGAGATGTCCCTACCAATGGCAGAGGGGTTGGAACTGGATGATCCTTGTGGTCCCTTCCAACCCTGACTGATTGATTCTATGTTTCTCTGATTCTATGTTTCTATGCTGGTTGCTTGAGCACCCACTGCACCCTGCCTGCTTGCAGATTTGTGTGTATTCATACATGGACATTACACTCAGTGCCATCCTTCATCTGGAGCTGGTCCCATCTGAAACATCTCATTGTATCCTGAAATAATGTGGAAATCCTTTCCAAGTCTAGGCACAGTTCAAGTAGGTGGGCTGCTTCTGAGTGCCATGGAGTAGCTGAGAACCAGGAGCGTGTAAAACCACGGCAGGACTGCTTTGGCACTTCATCTCACATTCAGCCCACAGGAGCTTCAATATCCTCGTCTAACTTTTCTCATACCACATACTGAGAGAATATGCATCCTTGACTGGCTTATTTACATGGCCTTATGTATAGAAGTGTCTTCCATCATGTGATGGTTTGGGAGTTCCCTGCCCCCCCCACACTTTGTGAAATCACCCAGACTAGGCTCAGCCGGCTGGAAGTTAAGGACTGAAGCTCTATTTACAGCTCAGCACAATGTACAAGCAGAGATATACACTATAGACAGGAATAGTTACAGACATAGACAAGTTAAAGGGAATACAGAAACACAACTCCCCTCCCAGAAATCAGAGACCCCAGGAGGGACTCCCAACCACCCTTCCACCTTCTCCCCACCCCTCTACCTTACCCCAGGGTTTGCCTTACGTGCAAGGTGAGCTTGGAGGCTCGGCCAGGGAGGTTAGAAGGAAAGTGGGTAGTGAGGTTAGTCGGCAGAGAGGAGAAAAGCCAGAAGCTGCTAGACAGCCTGAGACGCAGTGCCCCAGAGACTATGCTATCTATGTTTTGAGTTCTTATACTTACACATCTCAGCAAGCCTATGAGTGAAGTAGACATCACCATTGTTTCCTTTTCACAGCCTATAGTATAATTTTCTCCATTAAAATATTCCAATTAGCCTCAAACCAGCACACATCAGTTCCCAATTTCCTGGAGCCTGAGGTTTAATTACAGAATCCCAGAAACATTCTGGTTGGAGAAACCCCTCAGGGTCACCAAGCCCAACCCATATCCCTACTCTACAAAGTTTGCCCTTAAACCGTATCCTCAAGGACCACATCCAAATTACTTTTAAACACATCCAGGCTTGAGGACTCCGCCACCTCCCTGAACAGCACATTCCAATGCCTGACCAGTCTTGCCAGCAAAAAGTGTTTCCTAGTGCCCAGTTTAAACCTACCCAGTGGCAGCTTGAGGGGGTTCCCTCCTCTTCTATCATTAATGACCTGTGTGAAGAGACCAGCACCAACCTCTCCACAGCCTCCTTTCAGGTAGCTGCAGACAACCATGAGGTCTCCCCTCAGCCTCTTCCTCAATTACCAGTGCCAAGGCCCAGAACTCATCTGCCTTATTTAATGAGTTCCTGTGTTTTATTTAAATTTTCTGATGGAAATGTCTATTTTTCAAACTTTTGGGTTGTACTTTCTATGAAGCCATGACTTCCATATGGAATGCCATCTCTAAGTTCCCCCTTTGTGTATTCGCTCAAGACTTAGTTTTGATGGAAGATTTGCTTCTTCCTTTAGAAGATCAACCAAAGAATGATACCAAACTTCAAAATCTGTTTTCTAATGGCATGGGAATTTCCTCCACTCACTGGCTTCATTGCAATGTCATATGAAGAATCACATGAATCATAGAATGGTCTGGGTTGGAAGGGAACTCCAAAGGCCATCTAGTCCAAATCTTCTGCAGATCAGGTTGCCCACAACCCTGTCCAGCCTCACCTTCACTATCTCCAGGGATGGGGCCTCAACCACCTCCCTGGGCAACTTTTTCCAGTGTTCCACCATCCGCATGGCACTGTCACTCAGTACCCTTAATGTGAGTGTTATGGTGACCATTGTGTCCCTTTACACTTTCCATCACGCCCTGAACACCAAATCTTTACAGTACTTACTTCTAGACTCAAGCCCACCTATAACTACCTGAAGGGAGGTTGTAGCCAGGTGGGATTGGGCTCTTCTGCCAAGCACCCAGGGACAGAACAAGAGGACACAGCCTCAAGCTGTGGCAGGGCAGGTTCAGGCTGGATGAGGCATTTGGTGCCCTGGTTTTAGTTAATTAGAAGGTGTTAGGTGGACTCAATCATCTCAGAGGTGTTTTCCAACCTGGTTAATTCTGTGATTCTATTAAGAGATTGATACTCACCATTATCTTAGTCCTGTATTAAGCAATTACACTGACACAACATATCTGCAGCAGGCTTTGCAAATAGCCCTAGCTGCCTGCAGCTCTGTCACTCTGGATTTGGTTTGCACAAAGAAATCTGGAGAGCCTGCCTTAGTTGGCCTCATTTGCTTTCCACTCCCTTCTGTTTGCTTCAGCAGGGGTAATTGCATGCAGGAGCATTATCATGGTATTATGTTTGCTGTCAGTCTTTGTGGAAAACAGGAAAGGCTGCATTTGGTTGTAACATGCACTAAAGCCACCCCAAGGCAAGTTTGTTTGTTGTTTTTTTGTTTTGTTTTTTTTTTGTCATCTGACTTGCAAAATGTTGAGAGAATATTAATGGGATGCTCAACAGCCTATTGCTTTAATGGGTCTGCTTGCTGCTAGGGACTTTGGGCTTCTGCTTTCTGTAGCATTCAACGGGATGCTAAATTTCCACAAAAGCTTTTGTACATGGCCTAGATCCTCCTCCTTTTCCTACTTTTTTTTTTTTTTTTTTTAAGTGAAGAGGAAAAAAATTATTGAAGTAATTAAATGAAAACTTGGTCTTGTAATGACAGGAGAAGGAGGAATGGGTTTGGACTGGGAGAGGAGAGATGCAAACTGGATGTTAGGAAGAAGTTGTTTGCAGTCAGGGTGGTGAGACACTGGCACAGGTTGCCCAGGGAGGTTGTGGAGCACAGAATCACAGAATTCTTTGGACATTAGAGAACGTTTTTCCCAGCAAGAGTGGTCAGGCATTGGAATGAGCTGCCCAGGGAGGTGCTGGAGTCCCCAAACCTGGCTGTGTTTCAAGATGGTTTGTCTGTGGTCCTTGGGGCTATGGTTTAGGGTGCACCTTGTAGAGGAGGGATGTGGGTTGGGCTTGGTGATCCTGAGGGGCTTTGCCAAACTGAAGGTTTCTGTGATTTCTGTGATCTTTCCTTCTTTTTGAAAATACACTGAAAGCAAAAAATTCACTTCTGTGACAGTCCTGTGGTGCTCTGGTAACACTCACAGCTTTCTGCACTCTGTAGCCAAATTGTTGCTGTCTTTTCTTGGTGCAACATGTAATGTATTGTCTAATTAAGAAGACAGCTCTGGAGGCTAACTCTTACCAAATAGATATGAGATTTCATTGTAATCTAATAAATTTTTTTTCACATTATGATAGCTTAATTTCAGGTACTGTATCATCTTGCCCAGGGAGATGGTTGAGGCCCTATCCTTGGACATATTTGAGGTGAGGCTGGACAGGGCTGTGGGCAACCTGATCTAGTTGAGGATGTCCCTGCTAACTACAGTGGGGGTTGGATTAGATGACCATTGGAGGTCTCTTCCAACCCAAACCATTCTATGTAGCATTCTGTTCTATAATAGCACAGTCTGCTGAGCTGATAGGTGGTTAAAAGACAAATGTTTTGGTTCAGTAGAAGAATGACCTCTTGGAGCTTTTGTATCCTTCAGGCAAAATAAAGCTAAAACAGTATGAAAATTAGATTCATAAGTCTTAAACTGATGCTGAAAAGTAAGCATGAAGCTGACATGGGCCAGACAATGACACTGGAAGTTCCACCTCAACACAAGGAGAAACTTCTTTACTGTGAAGGTAAAGAAGCCCTGGAGCAGACTACCCACAGAGGTTGTGGAGTCTCCTTCTCTGGAGCCCTTGAAAGCCAACCTGGATGTGTTCCTGTATGGTCTGCTCTAAGTGACCCTGGTTTGGCAGGGGGTTGGACTGATGATCTGGAGTTGTCCTCTTCTCCCAGGCAACCAGCAACAGAATGAGGGGACACAGCCTCAGCCTGTACCAGGGGAGGTTCAGGCTGGATGTTAGGAGGAAGTTCTTGACAGAGAGAGTGATTGGCATTGGAATGGACTGCCCAGGGAGGTGGCAGAGTTGCCGTCCCTAGAGGTGTTCAAGAAAAGCCTGGATGGGGCGCTTAGTGCCGTGATCTAGTTGATTGGATAAGGTTGGGTGATAGGTTGGGCTGGATTAGCTTGGAGGTCTCTTCCAACCTCATTGATTCCTTGATTCTGTGATTCTGTGATCTCCAGGGATGTGGCCTCAACCACCTCCCTGGGCAACCTGTTGCAGTTGCAGACTCATGGTGCAGAACCTGTTCCTAACATCCAATCTCAATCTGCTCTGCTCTCATTTGAAGCCATTGCCCTCATCCTGTCCCTGCAGCCCTTTGCAAACAGTCTCTCTGCAACCTTCTTGTAGCCCCCTTCAGGTCCTGGCAGGCTGCTGTTAGGTCTCCCCAGAGCCTCCTCTTCTCCAGGCTGAACACCCCCAGCTCCCTCAGCCTGGCTTTGTAGCAGAGCTGCTCCAACCCTCTGAGAATTTTCATGGCTTCCTCTGGACCTGCTCTATCAGGTCCATGTCCTTTCTATATTGAGGGCTCCAGACCTCAATATAGGAGGGGTTGGAGGAGTGAAGGTGATTATTTGTTGTAGGAACATGGCTCTGGGAGGCTGGGTGTCTACTGCTGGAAAAGTAGACACTGTGAACACTTGGAACAGACTATTGACTGCAGTTGGGTGAACAAGGGAAGCTGAACTGCAAATGTAAAAAACTCATCCAGGTAAGGAAATAATCAAGAAAGCTATTGGATGGTGACCAAGGAAATGATATAAAAATCCAACAACTGCTGACTCCTCTAGAAATAGCTAATAGACAATCATTAATTAGAGAGATAATTTGAAAACCGCGCTAAATTAAAAAAAAAATAGAAGTTTATTGTAGCCTTAATTTTTAAGTATGCTTCCCATGAATCTACCTGAAAATGGATCTAACTTTTAATGAAATAACAGTAACAAGATTCTTTCAGGAATGGGTGAATTAGAAAAACATACGGATGCATTAAGTAGAATAATAAATGTACCATGCACAAAAGTAGGACATCCATAAATCATTTATGATGACCCTTCTCATCAGTTCTTGGGCTTTTTGAGTCTTAATTGAAAGTCAGGGTACTTGGATGTTGGAAAAACTAGGTTTGTTAGGCAGATCACAGACAACTTTCATTAAAGCATTAATTAATTTGAGAAGAGTGAGGACCCAATACATGGAAAATACTTGCAGAGCATTGCTACTTTAGTAGGTTTTTTCCCTGTTTTAATAACTGCCTTCTGGTTGGTGAAAGTTATTCCTGTTCTGCTTCAACTTGCTTAGCAAACATGATCACAGAATCATAGAGTGGATTAGATTGGAAGGGACCTCAAAGATCATCCAGTTCCAAGTCCCCACTACAGGTAGGGACAACTCCAGGGACACTACTCCAGGTGGGATCTCACAAGAGCAGAGTAAGGAGTGGTTAGAGGACTAAGTCTTGTCTTGCCCAAACCATTGGGTTTGCAAATGCCTCAGGAGGCTGCATGGGACAGGAATAAAAGTGAAACTGCAAATGAGCTTCTTTCCTCTTTCAGAGGCAGACGTTTAGAGGTCCTGGATTAGGCAGTTCTCCACAGTTACGTGCTGTTAAACTGAAATCCATTAACAGCTGAGCAATGACTGTGTCACAGAATGTCAGGAACTGGAAGAGACCTCCAAAGCTCATCCAGTCCAACCTCCCTACCAGAGCAGCAGCACCTACAGCAGATCACACAGGAACACACCGAGGCAAGTCTGGAATATCCCCAGAGAGGGAGACTCCACAACTCCCCTGGGCAACCTGTGCCAGGCTTCTGTCACCCTCACAGGGAAAAAATTTCTCCTCATGTTTCCATGGAACTTCCTATGCCTCAACTCACACCCATTGGCCTTTGTCCTGGCACTGGGCATCACCCAGTAGAACCTGGCTCCATGCTGTTGGTACTCACCTTTCCATCTCTATAACCATTCCTGAGGTCCCCCCTCAGGCTCCTCCTCTCCCAGCAGCACAGCCCCAGCTCCCTCAGGCTCACCTCCTAAAGAAGAGCTTCCACTGCCTTCAGCATCTTTGTGGCTCTGTGCTGGGCTATCTCAAGCAGTTCCTTGAGGTCCTTCTTGAAGTGAGTTGCGCAGACCTGGATACAATATTCCAGTTGCAGCCTCGGCAGGGCAGAGCAGAGGGGCAGGAGAATATCTCTAGACCTACTAACCCCAGCCCTTCTAATCCACCCCAGGATTCTGTTTGCCTTCTTGGCCACCAGAGCACATTGTTGGCTCATGGTCTACCTCCCTTCTAAGCCAGCAAATTTCTTTCTAGGTCAGACTTAGATGTACCCTGCTGTTAAATCCCTTCTCTTGTTTTCATGCAATTGATCTTTGTTATCCTGTTATGCTACCCTTTTGTTTGGAGATCCAGCCAGGTGTACTCAGTGGTTGGCAATGCTCTCTCTTGGCTCATATCAGATTCAGTTTTGCTTTCTTGGGTGCCCTGTTTGACTCACAGGCTGCCAGCTGACCAGGCCTCATCTGCTGTCAGCAAAACCTAAAATTCTTTTCATTAGAGGTAAGAGATCTGAAGCCAAGAATCCAGTGCTCTTGGCATGTTGCACATTCACCTCTTTTTGATCAATCACTGAAGAAATTAAATACTTTAGAAACAGCTCTCTGCCACTTGGAATGGCTGTTCCAGCACTGTGGCCTCATTGATGTCTTGTGTGTTGCCAGCTCTTGCCAAGCACAGCTGTACAAGTTTGGCAAAGCCTCTTTGGTTTGGCATTTCTTTGGTTTAATGTTGTTGTAGCCCTCTCCGTGCACTGCTCTTCTGCTATGCGTCTTTACTCTCTTGGCCATGTTTCTATTTACCATAGTTTCTTCAGTTGGAATAGAAAGGCACTGACCAGAACCTTTGGCTCCAACACACAGCAATTTATTTTCTTGGCTTAGTCTAACATATAGGCTACATTTTTGCTTTCTTAAAACTTATTCTTCCTGGAGGCTTCCTGGCTCTGCCTCTATCTTTGATTTTCCCTCGTCTCTGATTGTGGACTTCTTTCATAGTGACTTTGAGGCTGATGCAAAGACCTTCGCTTTGATATCACGTCAGCTGGCAACCAGCTTGCTAAAAGCTTGTTAGTTATGGAATAGCTCACACATTCCCCATAGCAACTGAGCTGTACAGGATCAGGAACCACTGAAATGGAGGCTTCTGACTCAAGAACTCAAGGTAGAGTTATCCTGAAAAGAATTTTGAGGGTCAAGGCAAATTTTTGAAGTAAAAAAAACAAAAAAAAAAAGTTAACTGGAATAAAATGGAATTATTTAGGCCCTTTAATTGGGAGGTAAGAATCATAGAATCAGCCAGGTTGGAAGAGACCTCCAAGCTCATCCAGCTCAACATATCACCCAGCCCTAGCCAATCAACTAGACCTTGACACTAAGTGCCCCATCCAGGCTTTGCTTGAACACCTCCAGGGATGGGGACTCCACCACCTCCCTGGGCAGCCCATTCCAATGCCAATCACTCTCTCTGTCAAGAAAGAGAACTTCCTCCTAACATCCAGCCTGAACCTACCCTGGCACAACTTGAGACTGTGTCCTCTTCTTCTGTTACTGGTTGCCTGGCAGAAGAGCCCAACCCCACCTGGCTACAACCTCCATTCAGGTAGCTGCAGAAAGCAATGAGGTCTGCCCTGAGCCTCCTCTTCTGCCAGCTGCACACTCCCAGCTCCCTCAGCCTCTCCTTGCAGGGCTGTGCTCCAGGCCCCTCCCCAGCCTTGGTGCCCTTCTCTGGGCACCTTCCAGCACCTCAACATCTTTCTTGAATTGAGGAGCCCAGAACTGCACACAGCATTCAAGGTGTGGCCTGATCAGTGCTGAGCACAGGGGCAGAATAACCTCCCTTGTCCTGCTGGCCACACTGTTCCTGATCCAGGCCAGGATGCCATTGGCTCTCCTGCCCACTTGGGCACACTGCTGGCTCATGTTCAGCTACTCTCTACCAGCACTGCCAGGTCCCTCTCTGTCTGGTTGCTCTCCAGCCACTCTGTCCCCAGCCTGTAGCACTGCTTGGGGTTGTTGTGGCCCAAATGCAGAACCCTGCACTTAGCCTTCTTAAATCTCATCCCATTGGCCTCTGCCCACCCATCCAACCTGGCAAAGTCCCTCTGCAGAGCCCTCCTACCTGCCAATAGTTCCACACCTGCTCCAAACTTGGTGCCGTCTGCAGACTTACTGATGCTGCACTCAATCCCCTGGTCCAGACCATCGATAAAGATATTGAACAGGATCAGGCCCAGCACTGGTACCTGGGTGACACCACTAGTGACAGTTGCCAGCTGGAGGAGGTAAGTTGTGCCTCACAAAGTGGCCAGAATATCAGAGCTTAAGGCATAGATGCTTGGGTTCCAGCACCTGGCAGGAGCCAAGGGTCATGAGGAGTCGATCAGTTAAATCATCCAAGCCACTTTACTCTGTGCCTGTTTACATTTTAGGATAGACCTGAGACAGGCTTATGCAGGGGATTTTTTCAGTGCACTTAAGATTAGTCTTACCTTTGATATGTGACTTGCTGAATGCCAAGTCTCTTTCAGACACTGAAATGCTTTACTCTTCTTTCCAGATCAATCTTTATTTAATGATCTGGGTTCAGAGGAATCCATGGTGTTGGCAGAAAAATATTTGTTTGGAAGTCTCTAGCCTTTCAATTCACCATATGGCATGTGGAGGACAAAGCAATAATTCTTTACTCTCAAGCACATAACAGATCAAGGACTTGAGTCTCCCCTAGCCAGCATAAAGCTCTAACCACAAATCTGTTGCTTACTCTGAAGGAAATGGATCTTCAGGTCTTAAGCTAGCCCTGGCCCTTAGTGAGATTATCAGCAATATATTATTTGTTAGCAGTGTGAGTTTGAGAATACATTTTGAAGGTGAGAGCTGGAGAAAGAAGCTGTTCATAGCTGTTCTTTTGCAGACAGGCTGTACAGAATCACAGAATTAAACAGGTTGGGAAAGACCTCTGAGATCATTGAGTCCAACCTATCACCTAACACCTCCTAATTAACTAAACCATGGCACCAAGTGCCTCATCCAGCCTCCTCTTAGACACCTCCAGGGATGGGGACTCCACCACCTCCCCAGGCAGCCCATTCCAATGCAAGTCACTCTTGCTGGGAAGAACTTCTTCCTAACATCCAGCCTGAACCTGCCCTGGCACAGCTTGAGGCTGTGTCCTCTTGTTTCTGCCTCTGGGTGCCTGGGAGAAGAGCCCAACCCCAGCTGGCTACGACCTCCCTTCAGGTAGCTGTAGAGAGCAATGAGGTCTGCCCTGAGCCTCCTCTTCTGCAGGCTGCACACCCCCAGCTCCCTCAGCCTCTCCTTGTAGGGCTGTGTTCCAGCACCCTCCCCAGCCTTGATGCCCTTCTGGTTGGATGTTAAGAAGCACTTCCTGCTGGAAAGGGGAATTAGAGACTGGAATGGACTGCCCAGGGGAGTGGTGGAGTCACTGTACCTGGAGATGTTTAAGGCAAGCTTGGCTGCGGCACTTAGTGCCATGGTCTGGTGATGTGGTGTTAGGTCTTAGGCTGGACTGGATGATCTCAGAGCTCTGTTCCAGCCTCAGTAATTAGAATCATAGAATCAGCCAGGGTTGGAAGGGACCACAAGGATCATCTAGTTCGACCCGCCTGCCATGGGCAGGAACACCTCATACTAGATCAGAGTGTCTGGAGCCTCATCCACCTTGGCTTAAACACCTCCAGGGATGAGGCTTCCACCACCTCCCTGGGCAACCCCTTCCAGGCTCTCACCAGTCTCATGCTGAAGAACTTCTTCCTAAGATCCAGTCTGAATCTTCCCACCTCCAGCTTGGCTCCATTCCCCCCAGTCCTATCACTCCTTGATAGCCTAAAAAGTCCCTCCCCAGCTTTTATGTAGGCCCCTTTCAGATACTGGAAGGCTACAATAAGGTCACCTCGCAGCCTCCCCTACTCCAGACTAAACAGCCCCAACTCTTTCAGTCTGTCCTCATAGCAGAGGTGCTCCAGCCCTCTGAGCCTTTGAGCATCTCTGAGGCCCTTCTCTGGACACACTCCAGCATCTCCACATCCCTCTTGTAATAGTGGGTCCAGAACTGGACGCAGTACTCCAGGTGGGGTCTCACCAGAGTGGGGCAGAGGGGTCGCCTTGAGCGACCTGTTCTAGTGGGAGATGTCCCTGCCTATGGCAGGGAGGTTGGAACTTGCTGAGCTTTGAGATCCCTTCCAACCTAAACCTGTGCTGTGCAAGTTTTAGCAATCCTTTAATCCTTTCTTAATCCAACCCTTGTCTTATTTTTTAACCTCTGTTTGGGTTTCAGGCTCTGATAAGGCATATATTTAATTTTACCTCCAATTCTTTCTTAATCGATTTGAACTTGGAAAAGGACTTCAAACGCCACATTCCTCTTCCCTGATCATACCCCTATATAGGCCTTAGAAGTGAAGCTCTTCTGCCCTCCTGGGAGTGCTTCACATCTCTACCTGAGCACTCATCCCTTCTCCTCACCTCATCTCATCCTTCTGATGCCCTGCTGTTGTACCCTCCTCTTTGCGTCTCTCCAGAACTACCCTCTAACCCCCCAGGGCCTTGTCTTACCTTTTTGTTTTAGTCACAGAATTCATCAGGTTGGAAAAAGACCTCTAGGATCATCACCAACTTATCACCCAACCCTTCTAATTAACGCATGGCACTAAGTGCCCCATCCAACCTCCTTTCAAACACCTCCAGGGATGAGGACTTCACCATCTCCCCAGGTAGTCACCTTCATCTTTGTTTCTCTTTTTGTCTTTGTGGTCTACTCCTTCTTCAAATCTCATAGCACCAAACCATTTTACTGATCATAGAATCAAGCAGGTTGGAAGAGAGCTCCAAGCTCATCCAGCCCAACCTATCACCCAGCAGGGCCAATCGACTAGCCCATGGTACTAAGTGCCCCATCCAGGCTTTGCTTGAACACCTCTGGGGATGGTGACTCCACCACCTCCCTGGGCAGCCCATTCCAATGCCAATCACTCTGTGAGATCTCTTCTAAAGAGACAGACGCTGTGATTCTGTGACCTTACCATACTTGACAAATCTTTTGCCTATTCCTTTAGAGTTCTGCCTGATCTTTTAAAATGCCTTTATTAAATCAGTGCTAAAGGTTTTGATTCTGGAGATGCTTGAACACCTCCAGGCACAGTGACTCCACCACCTCTCTGGGCAGTCCATTCCAGTCTCTAATTCCCCTTTCCAGCAGGGAGTGCTTCCTAACATCCAACCTAACCCTCCCCTGCCACAGCTTCGGGCCATGCCCTCTTGTCCTGGCACAAGTTGCCTGGCAGCAGAGCCTGACCCCCACCTTATTACACCTTCCCTTCAGGTAGCTGTAGAGTGTGCTAAGGTCCCCCCTGAGTCTCCTCTCCTCCAGGCTAAGGCAGCCCAGCTGCCTCAGCCTCTCCTCAGCAGCCTTCCCCTCCAGTCCCTTCCCCACTCTCGTTGCTCTCCTCTGGCCCCACTCCAGCCCCTCAATATCTCTCTTGCAGTGAGTGCCCAGAGCTGCACACAGTGCTGGAGGTGAGGCCTCCCCAGTGCCAGTGCCAGGCAAAATGACAGCCCTGGTGCTGCTGGCCACACTGTTCTTGATACAGACCAAGAAGCCACTGGCCTTCTGTGCCAGTTGGGCACACTGCTGGCTCATGCCCAGCTACTGTTACCCAGCATTTCCAGGTCCCTCTCTGCCACGCTGCTCTCCAGCCCCTCACCCCTAGTCTGTACTTCTAGGCTGTAGAAGGGCAGGAGAACCTCTCTTGACCTACTAGCCACAGTCCTTCTAATCCACCCCAGGATGGCATTGCCCCTCCTGGCCACCAGAGCACATTGCTGGCTCCTGCTCAACCTCCCATCCACCAGGACCCCCAGGGCCTTTTCCCCTTCCAACAGGTCAGTCCCCAACCCATCCTGATCCCTGGGGCTGTTCTTTCCCAGGTGCCAGACTCTCCCCTTGTTCAGTTTAATTAAACTTCTCCCTGCCCACCTCTCAGCCTGTCCAAGTCTTGCTGAATGCCAGCAGAGCCTTCTGGTGTGGCAGCCACTCCACCCAGTTTGGTGTCATCAGCAAACTTGCTGACAGTGCCCTCTGTGCCCTCATCCAGGTCATTGATGAATATATTGAACAGAACTGGCCCCAGTACTGACCCCTGTGGGACCCCACTAGTCACAACCGCCAACTAGACTCCATCCCGTTGACCACAGCTCTCTGGCCTCTTTCCTTCAACCAGTTCCCAATCCACCTCACTCCCTGATCATCTAGACCACACTGCCTCAGTTTAACCAGAAGGATGCTGTGGCAGACAGTGTCAAATGCTTTGCTGAAATCAAGATAAACCATATTCACTGCCCTACCATCACCTATCCAACTGGTTCTGTTCTCATCAAAGGCTATCAGGTTGGTCAAACACAACTGCCCCTCGGTGAAACCATGTTGGCTGGTCCTAATGACCTCCCTGTCCTTGATATGCCTAAGGACAGCACTAAGGATAAATTGCTCCATTATCTTTCTGGGGATGGAGGTGAGGCTGTTTGGTCTAGAGTTACCTGGGTCTTCCTTTTTACCCTTTAATGCTCAATTAAAATGAGGTTTGCTGTGAGGTGTACATGCCTAGGTCGCTCAGCAGTCTGGAAATCTGCAGGGTTTCTCCAGATGGATCTGGATGGACAGATTAGATCTGGATGGACAGATTTGATCTGTCTTCTGTGGAATTTTGGTGGGGAATGTCTGGTGGAAACACAGAGAAAAACATCAACTCACAGGATCATCCAGCAGATGTCCCTGTGCTCATAGGTGGCAATGAGCAATATACGTTCAGCTGTCTAATTGCTTTTATTAAAGCCAATTTACACACACACAGTGTCTATTTCCCAAGCCTCTCTTAACCACGGTGTAATAAGATCATGAATAAATGGCAATTACATTAACAGTGTTTGAGAGCTGTAATTATGGAAGTGGATTGCAGGAACTCACTGAGAAATTTCTGCTTGCCAGCACAAGTTTGGTGCTTTCCCCCCTCTCTTCAGTCTGTCTTCATCGTGCATTACATGGCAGAAGTGATAAACATTGATCTATTGCATTTGTAATTTTGATCAGCTTGCATATGCAAATATACTTAACTGTTTAAATATTACCAATTAATAAGTTCTCATCTGTCTGTAAAAGATTCTGAGTTACTACAACTGTAATGACAGGAGGAGGAGGAATGGGTTTAAAGTGGCAGAGGGGAGATTGAAACTGGATGTTAGGAAGAAGTTATTTGCAGTGAGGGTGGTGAGACACTGGCACAGGTTACCCAGGGAAGTTGTGGAGCACAGAAGCACAGAATGTGATCTTGTGAGACCCCACCTGTGTGCAGGTACTGTGTGCAGTTCTGGAGACCCCAACACAAGAAGGACATGGAAGTGTTGGAGCCAGTCCAGAGGACTGCAGCAGCTCTGCTGTGAGGACAGGCTGAGAGAGTTGGGGCTCTGCAGCCTGGAGAAGAGAAGGCTTCCAGGAGACCTTGGAGTGGCCTTCTAGGATCTCCAGGGGGCTCTAGTAGGGCTGGGGAGGAACTATTGACGAGGTCTTGTGATGACAGGAGGAGGAGGAATGGGTTTAAAGTGGCAGAGGGGAGATTGAAAGTGGATGTTAGGAAGAAGTTGTTTGCAGTGAGGGTGTTGAGAGACTGGCACAGGTTGCCCAGGGAGGTTGTGGAGCACAGAACACCAGTATGAGTTTTATCTTAATAACTGCCTTCTGGTGTCTAAGCACTGTAAGCTTGATTAAGGAAGTGCAAATCACGGCGAACCAAAGGAGGCAGGAAGGGAGTCAGAACAAATTTCTTAACTAATTTGGAGCAAAGAAGCCACATTGGAAAGCAGAAGACATCCTCGTCTTGGTGGATGTGCTGAGGGTTTGCCTTTCTTATCAAGACTTTATACTTACTACATTTAAAAAAATCTTATATTTTATTGATATCTGTATTCATGTATTTCAAACTGACAGATTTTGGGGAAAGTTAAGCCTTTGCTTTGGAGTTTTTTGTTTGTAAAGCTTCCTGTTTCCATAAATCATTACTGTCCCTTTACTGCCAGCTGTCAAGCAACACAGTAACAAAAAATCATGGAATCATAGAATCAGCCAGAGTTGGAAGGGATCACAAGGGTCAACCATTTCCAACCCTACTGCCATGGGCAGGGACACCTCACACTGGATCAGGCTGTCCAGAGCCTTTTCCAGCCTGGCCTTAAACACCTCCAGGGTTGAGGCTTTAAACACCTCCCTGGGCAACCCATTCCAGTCTCTCACCACTCTTGACCCTGAAGAAGAAAGAACTTCTTGCTAACATCTAGTCTGAGTCTACCCATTTCTAACTCTGCTCCATTCCCCTCAGTCCTATCACTCCCTGACAGCCTAAAAAGTCCCTCCCCAGCTTTCTTGTAGCCCACTTGAGATACTGGAAGGCCACCATAAGGTCACCTGGGAGCCTTCTCCTCTCCAGACTGAATAGCCCCAAATGCCTCAGTCTCTCCTCACAGCACAGCAGCTCCAACCCTCTGCTCATCTTCATGACCCTTCTCTGGACACCTTCCAGCACCTCCACATCCCTCTTGTCCCAGGGTTTCCAGAACTAGATGCAGTGCTCCAGGTAGGGTCTCAGCAGTGGGGAGCAGAGGGGCAGGATCACTTTCCTCGCCCTACTGCCCACACTGCTTTTGGTGCAGCCCAGGCTCTGGTTTGCTTTCTGGGCTGCAAGAGCACACTGAAAATTGTTTATTGCCATAGCCCACTGAACAAGGCATGAAACCAGTCACATTTTCAAATTCACACACTAATGCTGAAGCAAATCCTTTGGTTTTCTACCTTTTTTGTTCCTCCTGAAAAATACTTAATTTTATTAAAGTACTTTTAGCTCTGGCAGGGGTGGGGGTTGGACTGGAAGATCTCCAGAGGTCCCTTCCAACCCTTAACAGCCTATGAGCCTGTCATATGCTCTGATATTAATGGAAAGGAGCTTTCAGGAAGAAAATATAGCAGAAGTTACAAGTTTTTATCATTTTTAGCTCAATAGACTGAACGAAATTCACTTCAGTCCACTGAGCTAAATCTGTAACTTAATTCTGCTATTTTAGTTGCAGTTTCCAGGATTAGCTCTAGCCCTTTTTAAGCTCACAAACTACCACCATGATTATTAAACTGCTTGCATGGGCTGAGGAAACGCTTTGACTGAAAAAGGAAATAGAGACAACCAAATTCCTGGCACAATTTGCTTCATTGGACTGAAGCAATCAATGTACAGCAGCTACTGTAAAGGCAGTGATCAAGTCTAAGTCTCACACAGAGAGTGGTGATCAAGGGCACAATGTCCACCTGGAGACCAGTGACAAGTGGTGTTCCTCAGGGGTCAGTGCTGGGACCAGTGCTGTTTAACATCTTTGTCAGTGACATGGACACAGGAATCAGTGCACCCTCAGCAAGTTTGCAGATGACACCAAGCTGTGTGGCACAGTCGAATTGCTAGAGGGCAGGGATGCCATCCAGAGGGACCTGGACAGGCTGCAGAGGTGGGCCCAGGCCAACCTCATGAAATTCAACAAGGCCAAGTGTAAGGTCCTGCACCTGGGTAGGCACAATCCCAAGCACAAATCCAGGCTGGGTGGTGAATGGCTGGAGAGCAGCCCTGAGGAACAGGACCTGGGGGTCTGGGCTGATGAAAAACTCAACATGAGTCTGCAGTGTGCACATGCAGCCCAGACAGCCAACCGAGTCCTAGGCTGCATCAAGAGAAGCGTGGCCAGCAGGGCAAGGGAGGTGATTCTGCCCCTTTACTCTGCTCTCGTCAGACCCCACCTGGAGTACTGTGTGCAGTTCTGGAACCCTCAGCACAGGAAGGACATGGAAGTGTTGGAGCGGGTCCAGAGGAGGGCCACAAAGATGATCAGAGGGCTGGAGCAGCTCTCCTATGAGGACAGGCTGAGAGAGTTGGGGCTCTGCAGCCTGGAGAAGAGAAGGCTTCGAGGGGACCTGATAGTAGCCTTCCAGTATCTGAAGGGGGCCTACAGGAAGGCTGGGGAAGGATTATTTACAAGGTCTTGCAACAACAGGACAAGGGGCAATGGGTTTAAACTGGCAGAGGGGAGATTTAGACTAGATGTTAGGAGGAAGTTCTTTCCAGTGAGGGTGGTGAGACACTGGAACAGGTTGCCCAGGGAGGTTGTGGCTGCTCCCTCCCTGGAAGTGTTGAAGGCCAGACTGGATGAGGCCTTGAGTAACCTGTACTAGTGGGAGGTGTCCCTGCCTATGGCAGGGGGTTCGGAATTGGATGATCCTTGAGGTCCCTTCCAACCTTACCATTCTATGATTCTAATTCCTACAAGTAAGTGCTTGTGATCTTTGAACAGATTTTGTGCCTGAGCCTAGAAGGAATATTACAAAGGCATAATAACCAAGCTCTGTTTTAGCAGTATCTTGATAATGTTGCAATAAAAAGAGCTCTTGTCTGTAGTTACTTTAAAATGCTCATTATATCTTCTGCTTATAATGACCCAAATTGCATTTTACGGACCTGTCTAGCACTGACTAATTCCACAGTGATGGTAAATATGAAATATTGCAATACTTGAGCTACTCTTTTATGAAGTAGGTGTCAAACAGGGATAAATTTTGGTGATCACTAGCCGTGGTTTTTAGTTTTTTTTAAATAAAATTGCTTTAATGACTCTTATTCTAGACGAGTTAAAATTTCCTTGCTGTTACGTTTTAGAGTGGTGTTTACTGACAGTGGGTGTAACATCTGTCTCTGATTTGGTAGAGCTGACAGTGGATTGTTCAAGTGACCAGAAAATGTAAGGAGTATCACAGAATCACAGAGCCTTAGAGATTGGAAGGGACCTCCAGAGATCATCCAGTCCAACCCCTCTGCCAAAGCAGCATCACCCAGGGCAGTCCACACAGGAATGCATCCAGGTGGGGTTGGAAAGGCTCCAGAGAAGGAGACTACTCAACCTCTCTGGGTAGCCTGCTCCAGGGCTCTGTCATCCTCACTCCAAAGGAGTTTCTCCTCTTGGTGAGCTGAAACCTTCTCTGTCCCAGTTTGTATCCATTGCTCCTTGGCTTATTGCTGTGCACCGTCCAAAAAGAGCTTGGCCCCCTCCACTTGCCCCTCAGCTATTGATAGACATTGCTCAGATCCCCTCTCAGCCTTCTCTTCTCCAGACTAACCAACCCCAGGGCTCTCAGGCTCTCTCCATAGGGGAGATGCTCAAGTCCCCCAGTCATCCTTGTGGCTCTCCACTGGACTCTCTCCAACAGGTCCCTGCCTCTCCTGAACTGGGGATCCTGAAACTGGACACAGTATTGCAGGTGTGGTCTCAGCCAGGCAGAGTAGAGAGGAAGAAGAACCTCTATAGACCACACTCTTCTTGATGCCCCCAGGATGCCACTGGCTCTCTTGGCCACAAGAGAACATTACTGGCCCATGGAGAACTTGCTGCCCACCAGGTTGATTGCTGAGACATCTATTTGCATGTGTCTTATTGAGGGAAGGGAGCCAAAGCTCCCATCCTATGGGCACTTGCTCAATCTGAACACATTGTAGATAAACAGCTATACAGGACATACAACCAGAGACTGATCTGCATCAGAAGTGTGGCTAGCAGGTCAAGGGAGGTGATTCTCCCCTTCTGCCCCACTCTGGGGAGACCCCACCTGGAGTACTGCGTCCAGTTCTGGAGCCACTATTACAAGAGGGATGTGGAGATGCTGGAGTGTGTCCAGAGAAGAGACATGAGGATGCTTAGAGGGCTGGAGCTGCTCTGTTGTGAGGACAGACTGAAAAAGTTGGGGCTGTTTAGTCTGGAGTAGGGGAGGCTGCGAGTTGACCTTATTGTGGCCTTCCAGTATCTGAAAGCGGCCTACAAAAACCTGAGGAGGGACTTTTTAGGCTATCAAGGAGTGATAGGACTGGGGGGAATGGAGCCAAGCTGAAGGTGGGGAGATTCAGTCTGGACATGAGGAGGAAGTTCTTCACCATGAGAGTAGTGAGACCCTGGAAGGGGTTGCCCAAGGAGCTGGTGGAAACCTCACCCCTGGAGGTGTTTAAGCTAAGGTGGATGAGGCTCTGGCCAGGGTAGGGTGTCCCTGCCCATGACAGGGGGATTGGAACTGGATGATCCTTGTGGTTCCTTCCAACTCTGACTGATTCTGTGATTCTTTGACTCTATGATTCTGTGATTCTATGACTCTGATTCTATGACTTTATGACTCTATGTTTCTGTGATTCTATGACTCTGCATCTCTGATTCTATAACTCTATGACTGATTCTATGGCTCTATGACTATGTTTCTGTGATTCTATGACTCAATGAGTCTATGATTCTATGACTCTATGTTTCTATGTTTCTGTGACTCTATGACTCTGATTCTATGGCTCTATGACTATGTTTCTGTGATTCTATGACTCAGTGTCTCTATGACTCTGATTCTATTACTCTATGACTATGTTTCTGTTATTCTATGACTCTGCATCTATGATTCTATGACTCTGATTCTATGGCTCTATGACTCTATGTTTCTGTGATTCTACGACTCAATGACTCTGATTCTATGACTCTGCATCTATGACTCTATGACTCTGATTCTATGGCTGTATGACTGTTTCTGTGATTCTATGACTCTATGACTGATTCTATGGCTCTATGACTGTTTCTGTGATTCTATGACTCTGTATCTATGATTCTATGACTCTGATTCTATGACTGTGCATCTATGACTCTATGACTCTGATTCTATGGTTCTGTGACTCTATGTTTCTGTGATTCTATGACTCTGATTCTATATCTCTTTCTGTGACTATGACTCTATGACTGATTCTATGACTCTATGATTCTGTGACATGCGACCGTGTTCATTTCTACTTTGTTGATAAAAGCAATGGCTTGAGTTCAGCAGCAGCTTCTGCCTAGACAGGCCTGAGTTCTAAGTGCATGAGAAAATGAAGCTGCAGGCCAGCAGTACAGTGCTGCAGCACAGCTAGTGAATGAAGAGTGCAGAAGGGACTGAATGAGCTCTGTCTGTGTTTTCATTCTAAGTCTTACGATGATGCTCTCAAATCACTCAGATTCCAGCGAGCATGGACAGCTTTGTTTGTTTGGTTTGAATATTTGCTAGGGTTATACTTGTGGTTCCAGAATACCTTTCCAATAGCTGCATGCTTGCTGTTGGTCATTGTGACACTGAACTGCCTGAAAGCTTCTCTCCAGGGTCTTCTGACCTCAATACAAGAGAGATGTGGAGGTGCTGAAGGCAGGGCAGAGGAGGACAAGGAAGCTGGGGAAGGGCCTAGGGAATAAATGTGATGAGGAGAGACTGAAGGAGCTGGGGATGGTTAGTGTGAAACAGAAGAGGCTGAGGGCAGATCTCTTGGCTGTCTGCAGCTACCTGAAAGGAAGTTGTGGAGAGGTTGGTGTTGGTCTCTTCTCACGGGTCATTAGTGATAGAACAAGAGGGAACAGCCTCAAGCTGCCACTGGGTAGGTTTAGACTGGTTATTAGGAAATATTTTTTGCCGACAACAGTGGTCAGGCACTGGAATGAACTGCTCAGGGAGGTGGTGGAGTCCCCAGTCCTGGCTGTGTTTCAAGGTGGTTTGCCTGTGGTGCTTGGGGCTATGGTTTAGGGTGCACCTTGCAGAGTAGGGATGTGGATTTGGCTTGGTGACCCTGAGGGGCTTTTCCAGCCTGAATGTTTCTGTGATTCTGTGACCACAGGAGCTGCCCACAATGCAGTTATCCTTCATTTCTTGTCCTGTACTTGCTTTCTTCCTGTGAAAACCAATGGCACTCATGATGTGTTGGGGTTGGTTTGGTTTGGGTTTTTTTGAGGACAAATCTAATGCCTGATTTTCTGAGAACTAATCTGTTTACATTTGGCTTGGCTCCATCAATGACAAACAATATTAAGTCTATTCCATAGCATCCTGGTATTTCAGAGCATTTGTGCATAAGTTTTGCAAAACAGGGCTTGAAGGTTGTTTACAGAAGGAAAAAGGCAATTCTCCTAGCTTAGTGTATCAGTTATTTCTCATAACGTTTGGATCTCAGTCCAAGGCAGATGAAATACATTCTCAAAGGCAAGAATCCAGGAAAAGCCTTTTCTCCAGCAGAGCAGCTGAAGTGAACAAAATGTTCCTCCTTCTTTAATTGCTTTTCTTTCTAAGGCTTGCCATATCACATAGTAACATGGAAGAAACCAAAAGTGCATCTGTCTCATCTCATAGCACTCATTCAAGATGAACTCCTACCTACTTCAACTTCAACCTCTTCCTTTTGGTTGTGATCCTTTTGCTAGGATAACAGAAGTGAAATACCTGTGACAGAAGTGGCAACATGTGGGAGATCAGTAGTTTACTTGGGTGTGGCCTTGTCAAACAACTTGTTTTGGGGAGGAGATTGGGAGAGGAGTAGCCTGGGAGGGTCAGAGCTCTGCCCTGGAGCTTGCTGCCTTTTGGAGCAGTGTGGCTTCCCAACAGATGTTTCTTCTGAGTACAGCCACAAGCCTGCCAAGGTGTGCTTGTGTTTAAGCTGCTTTTAGCCAAGCAGCTCCACATTTTCAGCCTCTTTAAAGATCATTCTCATGAGCATATTGCTCATGCTTGCTTGCTTGCTGATTTGATCACGTAGACCCCATGGAAGCTGGAGTAGCAAATGAGGGCAAATTTTGGTGTGCATTGCACAGAGCTAGCTGTAAATGAACCAGAAGAGGTATGGATCAGGGGGTTGGAGCAGCTCTGCTACAAGGACAGGAGCAAAACAGAGGTGGGGATGTTCAGCCTGGATAAGAGTAGGCTCGGGGGAGACCTAATAACAGCCTGCCAATACCCGAAGAGGCTACAAGAAGGCTGCAGAAAGACTGTTTGCAAAAGCCTGCAGGGGCAGGACGAGGGCAATGGCTTCAAACTAGAGCAGAGCAGACTGAGATTGGATGTTAGGAACAGGTTCTGCACCATGAGAGTGGTGTAACACTGGAACAGGTTGTGCAGGGAGGTGTTTAGCAACTGAGGGAGCTGGGGATGGTTAGTTTGAGGAAGAGGAGGCTGAGGGGAGACCTCATGGCTGTCTACAGCTACCTGAAGGTTCACTGTGGAGAGGTTGCTGCTGGTTTCACAGGGAATTGGAGACAGAACAAGGGGGAATGGCCTCAAACTGCCACTGGGTAGGTTTAGATTGGACATTAGGAAAAAGTTTTTCAGGGGAAGAGTGGTCAGGGACTGGAATGAGCTGCCCAGGGAGGTGGTGGAGTCACCCACCCTGCCTGTGTTTAAGGGTGGTTTGGATGTGATGCTTAGGGCTATTGTTTTAGGTGCACCTTGTAGAGTAGGGTTCTAGGTTGAACTTGGTGATCTTGAAGGACTTTGCCAACCTGCATGTTGCTGAGATTCTGTGGTGCTGTTTGAGACTCCATCCCTGGAGATATTCAAGGTGACACTCAACAGAGCTCTGGGTAACCTGATCTAGTTGAGGCTGCCCCTGGCAACTGCAGAAAGGGTTGGACTAGATGAGCTTTAAAGGTTCCTTCCAACTCAAACCATTCTATGACTGGAAGCAGCATCACCATCACCCCATAGTGACCATAGCTGTGGTTAACTTGTCTCAGGAAGCTCTTTGGGTTTATGTACACTGCAGTTCAAAATGTCAAGACTTAGCAGTTGGCATCTACAGAGACCGAATGCATAAGAAGGGACCATGTGTACATAAAATCTCTTCTCTTCTGGTGCAATGAATGTCCTCTGAGATGCAAGGTCATAAAGTGGTAAAATGAGGTCTCTGTCATAACCAGGTACATTATATATATACATATATAAAAAATAATTTATAGCTTTATATATATATTATGTATATTTTATATTTATATATAAAAATGTATAATTTATATATATGTATATATGTGTATGTATATGTATATATGTGTATGCATAGAATCATAGAATGGTAAGGTTGGAAGGGACCTCAAGGATCATCTAGTTCCACTCCCCTGCCATAGGCAGGGACACCTCCCACTAGTACAGCTCACTCAAGGCCTCATCCAACCTGGCCTTGAACACCTCCAGGGAGGGAGCAACCACAACCTCCCTGGGCAACCTGTTCCAGTGTCTCACCACTCTCACTGTAAAGAACTTCCTCCTAACATCCAGTCTAAATCTCCCCTCTGCCAGTTTAAGCCCATTGCCCCTTGTCCTGTCATTACAGGACCTTGTAAATAGCCCCTCCCCAGCCTTCCTGTAGGCCCCCTTCAGCTACTGGAAGGCTACTATCAGGTCTCCTCTAAGCCTTCTCTTCTCCAGGCTGCAGAGCTCCAACTCTCTCAGTCTGTCCTCATAGCAGAGCTGCTCCAGCCCTCTGAGCATCCTCGTGGCCTCCTCTGGACCTACTCCAACACTTTCATGTCCTATATATATATATATTTATATGTATGTATGTATGTATATATGCTAAATGGTATATATTTAATAATTATTATGAATAAGAGGCAAATTATTTCTTAGTTCTCTGAACTGTATGAAACTTTAAAAGACAGAGTGAAATCTTGTGCAGGAATTTAATCAGAGAACAAGATGAGGCTTGGGAGGTACTGCTCCATTGCTTGTAAATTCAAAATGAGTGCTTTTTAAAAATGTGTTTGCTTGTTATAGTCTAATGAAGAGTTAACTAATGGCTGGTAACTAAGTGGAAGATACCAAATGCTGCTGTGATGAAATATGGACTGCATAAAAAAAAAGAGGGAACAGAATCCCTCTTTCCTCCTTCTGTGCCTAAAGCAGTCACTAAACTGCAAACTCAGAGTGGCAATTGGCTCTTTATCTAGTCTCAGAAATGTGGGCTTCTTATCTGTACCCTGGTGTGTCTTCAAAAGGTTGGATGGAGAATGCTGAAAGTCCTGGAATAACCTCAGGACTGTCTTGGGAATTGTGGTTTGAAGTCTTCTTGCAAAAGTGAGAATATTGGACCCATATCTTTTTTTTTTTTTTTTTTTTTTTTTT
>VWZE01022657.1:90303-167146 GCA_013396675.1 Eubucco bourcierii
TGTCAGTCAGCACCCCCAGATCCCTTTCTGTTTGGCTACTCTCCAGCCACTCCGACCCCAGCCTGTAGCTCTGCATGAGGTTGTTGTGGCCAACATCAATGGTTTAGGCTGCACCTTGTAGAGTAGGGATGTGGGGTGGTCTTGGTCAACCTGAGGGGCTTTGCCAACCTGAACATTTCTGTGATATTCTTAGAGATTTTCCAGCTTATTCTGAATGCAATTAGCAGTCTGCTCAGTAATTTAACTCTATTAGTATATATTCTGCATTGCCATGCCTTTGTCTGTTTAAGGTTTGCGTGCCTGCCTGCCTGCCTGTGGTCATGACCTCTCATGCAATAAGCATAGCTTGCAAATATTTGTTCCCTTATTGCTGGTTGTTGACCTCCTTAGCTGCAATAAAGCAAAGCAAACAGCTACAGGCAGCATCTGCTCACCTCATTGGTAGGCTGCAAAACGGTGAGTCAGGGTGAAAAATTATTTGGAAAGCAGCTTGCTTCAGAGCAAAGAAAGCTTCCCACCTTGTATCATCGCAGATACTTTTACACGTATTAGGAGAATATTGGCTTGGAAGGCCAGACTGAGCCAAATTAGGAGGATATTAACACTTGTTTCTAATGTAAAGAGACAGAGTAAAAGGTCACAGAGAAATTTCATTACTGTAAGTCTCCCAAAGATGTAGCTGCTCCTGAGATGAGGCAAACTTCTCCTAAAAACATGCATTTGGAAACCTCTTTTTTGGAGGGTTTGTTGTCCTTACTCACTGAAGTCAGTGGCAAAAATATCTTGATCACAGGATCAAAGGATGTTAGGGCTTGGAAGGGACCTCTGGATTAAGGAAGGTGAACATCTTCCTTATGAGGAGAGACTAAAGGGGCTGGGGCGCTTTATCTTGGAGAGGAGGAAATTAAAGGGTGACCTGATTAATGTTTGTAAATGTGTAAGAGGTGCCTTCCAGGAGGCTGGAGCCAGGCTCTGCTGGGTGATGCCCAGTGACAGGACAAGGGGCAACAGGTGGGAGTTGAGGCATAGGAAGTTCCCTGTGAACCTGAGGAAGAAATTTTTCACTGAAGGTGACAGAGCACTGGAACAGGCTGCCCAGGGGGTTGTGCAGTCTCTCTCTCTGAAGATACTCAAGAACCATCTGGATGTGTTCCTTTGTGATCTGCTGTAGGTGATCCTGCTCTGGCAGTGGGGCTGGACCAGATGAGCTTTCGAGGTCCCTTCCAGCCCCTGACATTCTGTGATTCTATGATTCTATAACCTTCCAGTCCAACCTCCCTTCCACAGCAGGAGCTGAGAATCCAGAGCAGGTCACACAGGAACACATCCAGACAGGGCTCGAAAGGCTCCAGAGAAGGAGACTCCACAACCTCTCTGGGCAGCCTGTGCCAGGGCTCTCTCACCTTTACACTCAAGAAGTTCTTCCTCATGCTGAGCTGGAGCTTCCTGTGCTGCAGTTTCCATCCCTTGCCCCTTGTCCTATGCCAGGGCACAAGTGAGCAGAGGCTGTCCCTGTCCCTTCCTTCCTTACCCCCAACTCTCAGCTATTTCTATCCATTGCTCAGATTCCCTCTCAGCCTTCTCCTCTTCAGCCTAAGCAGCCCCAGGGCTTTCAGCCTTTCATCTCCAGGGCAGGAGCCTCCACAACCTGTCTGGGCAGCCTGTGCCAGTGCTCTGTCACCCTTAGAGTCAAGAAGTTCTTCATGCTGAGGTGTATCATAGAATCATAGAATGGTAAGGTTGGAAGGGACCTCAAGGATCATCTAGTTCCAAACCCCTGCCATAGACAGGGACACCTCCCACTAGTGCAGGTTACTCAAGGCCTCATCTAACCTTGTCCGACAAATACCATCTTGATGGTGCTCATGGCATAAAGCTGCTGTCCTGCAAGGTGTGGTCCTCACTTCCACCTTTGGGATTTGAGTCAGCAAACATCAATCCCTCCACTGATGTCTGATGGGGTCTCACTACTAGGGTACAAGGCTTGAGTGAGAGGTTGTGTGTAAGGTGAGAGGTGGTGCCGGGGCAGCTGCTGCAAGAAAGATGCTGTCTGTGTGGCAGTGCTAGGTAGGAAGTAAGGGAAGGGAAAAAAAACCAAACCCACGATAATTTGAACTTCCTATGAGGACAGGCTAGGAGATTTGGGGCTCTGTAGCCTGGAAAAGAGAAAGCTTCAAGGAGACCTTGGAGAAGCCGGAAGGGGGACCTACAGGAGGGCTGGGGAGGGACTATTGCCCAAACAGCTACCGTGTGCTGGGCTGCAGCAAGAGTAGTGTGACCAGCAGGGCAAGGGAGGGGATTCTACCCCTTTGCTCTGCTTTCCTCAGACCCCACCTGGAGTCCTGTGTGCAGTTCTGGAGCCCCCAACACAAGAAGGACATGGAAGTGTTGGAGCCAGTGCAGAGGAGGCCACCAAGATGTTCGGAGGACTGCAGCAGCTGTGCTGTGAGGACAGGCTGAGAGAGTTGGGGCTCTGCAGCCTGGAGAAGAGAAGGCTTCCAGGAGAACTTGGAGTGGCCTTCCAGGATCTGCAGGGGGCCACAGGAGGGCTGGGGACAGGCTACTGATAAGATCTTGTAATGACAGAAGGAGGAGGAGGAGGAGGAATGAGTTTGAACTAGCAGAGGGGAGATTGAAAGTGAATGTTAGGAAGAAGTTCCTTGCAGTGAGAGTGGTGAGACACTGGCACAGGTTGCCCAGGGAGGTGGTGGAGCGGAGAATNCTGCCAATGTGCTTTCCGAAAAAAAAAAAAAAAAAAAAAAAAAAAAAAAAAAAAAAGTGTGAGATTTTCTGTTCTGGCTTTTTTGACTGAAGATAGCTGGAATGAGTTTAGTCAGTTTCACATCAGGCATGGATGACTAAAAGTCACTTCTTGCTGGTCCTTGTCTATAATTTCCTTCTCCCGTAACATATTGTCTCAGGCTTTTTTCTGCTGCCTCACTTCATTTCTCTTTTCTACTCCAGAAAAGAGAATCCCTAGGTAGGGAATGGGGGAGGGGAAAAGCAAGTAGTGCCTATCTCTGTATTTCTTCTTGACAGTAGGTTTATTCATGTGGCTAATCATCACTAATGATTAATACTAAATGTCATCACCTTTCGCTTCACCCTCAGACACCAGTAGATGAGTGGAGCTTGCTAGGCTGTCCCCACCCTCCTTTTCCAAAGGTCATTCAATAGGTCCCTCCTGATTTCTCTCTAGAGAAGCTATTCAGAGGAAACTTGCTGCTTCCTGCTCTGATGCCACAGGAGGCCAGTGTTGAGAAATCCAATCTTCAGCCTTCCTCCTTTCCTCCTGTGAAAAAGCTGCTTAACTGTAATGATATTTGATTAGAAATAATGATTCTATTTCTAATCAAAGACATTCATTATTTTGGATCCTCTCCAGGCCTTACACTGCCACATTACACCATACTGCACTCCATTTCCATTTTGGCCAGAGGAAATCACTAAGAGATCTTCCAGCACCCTTCTGAAAAATGTCGCTATTGGACTGGTTGTGCTTTCCTCCAAGTGATGTACAGAATCACGGAATGGTAAGGTTGGAAGGGATCTCAAGGATCATCTAGTTCCAACTCCCTGCCATAGGCAGGGACACCTCCCACTAGTACAGCTCACTCAAGGCCTTGTCCAACCTGGCCTTGAACACCTCCAGGGAGGGAGCAGCCACAACCTCCCCGGGCAACCTGTGCCAGTGTCTCACCACCCTCACTGGAAAGAACTTCCTCCTAACATCCAGTCTAAATCTCCCCTCTGTCAGTTTAAGCCCATTACCCCTTGTCCTGTCATTGCAGGACCTTGTAAATAATCCCTCCCCAGCCTTCCTGCAGGCCCCCTTCAGATATTGGAAGGCTACTATCAGGTCTCCTCAAAGCCTTCTCTTCTCCAGGCTGCAGAGCTCCAACTCTCTCAGCCTATCCTCAGAGCAGAGCTGCTGCAGCCCTCTGAGCATCTTCACGGCCTCCTCTGGACCCCCTCCAACAGTTCAGTGTCCTTCCTGTGTTGGGGGCTCCAGAACTGTACACAGTACTCCAGGTGGAGTACTGTATAGCATCCCATTGAAAATTTTTGTTGTATTGCACCCAGTGCTGGGCTCCCCAGTTCATAGAATCACGGAATCATAGAAGCACAGAGTCATAGAATCAGCCAGGTTGGAAGAGACCTCCAAGCTCATCCAGCCCAACCTATCACCCAGCCCTAACCAATCAACCAGACCATGGCACTAAGTGCCCCATCCAGGCTTTGCTTGAACACCTCCAGGGATGGTGACTCCACCACCTCCCTGGGCAGCCCATTCCAATGCCAATCACTCTCTCTGTGAAGAACTTTGTCCTAACGTCCAGCCTGAACCTGCCTTGGCACAGCTTGAGACTGTGTCCCCTTGTTCTGTTGCTGGTTGACTGTGAGAAGAGCCCAACCCCACCTGGCTACAACCTCCCTTCAGGTAGTTGTAGACAGCAAGGAGGTCAAACCTGAGCCTTCTCTTTTCCAGGACCAATCAAGAGGGTCAGGGATCTACTGGAGAGAATCCAACAGAGGGTTGCAAAGATGCTGAAGGGACTGGAGCACTGCCTGATGAGGAAAGGCTGAGAGCCCTGGGGCTGCTTAGACTAAGGAGGAGAAGGCTGAGAGGGATTCTGAGAATGGGGGTCAGGAAGAAAGGGACAGGAACAGCCTCTGCTCACTTGTGCCCTTCCATAGAACAAGGGGCCAGGGATGGAAACTGCAGCACAGGAAGTTCCAGCTCAGCATGAGGGAGAACTTCTTGAGTGTAAAGGTGAGAGAGCTCTGGCACAGGCTGCCCGGAGAGGTTGTGGAGTCTCCTTCTCTGGAGCCTTTCAAGCCCTATCTGGATGTGTTCCAGGGTAACCCGTGCTGGATTCCCTGCTCCTGCTGTGGAAGGGAGGTTAGTCTAGAAGCTCTCCAGAGGTCCCTTCCAACCCCTAACACCCTGTGATCCTGTGAACCATAGAATGGTCTAGGTTGGAAGTGACCTCAAAGCTCATCCAGTTCCAACCCTCCACCAAGGTCCCTTTCCACCCCTAACATCCTGTGATCCTGTGACCCATCCTGTGTTATCCTTATCATTTTACCACAGCAATTCAATAAGCATCTGCCAGATAAATGACTTCAATTCCATGTAAGTGTAGCCTAAAGCCATGTGAAATCAGACTGTCAAGGAGCTCCATATGAAGAATCACTCTGAAACAATTTGTGTTTTTCTCTATTCTTCTTTCCACTCAGTTCTCCAGTGAGCAGGGGAAAATATTTCTGCAAAATGGTTTCATGTTTTATGAAGCTACAGAGAGGATGCTGAGAAAAGAAAGCCTAGGTGGGCACATACCATTTATGATTTGAACCTGTCTGCTTTAGCAGGCAAACTTCTATTGCATACATTAAAAAAAAAGATATCTTGGCCTCCCAGCACAGGCTGAGCTGTTCTCCCTTCGTACAAAATTTAGCATGATTGCAGAAAAAAAAAACAAACCAGAAAGAAAATGAGCAAATAAACCCTGAATCTTCACTTCCATTAATAGTTAATTGATAATTGAATAACATCTTACTTACGAGATTATACTGGGGCAGAGATTCTTCTGTTTTACCAATTGCTGTGATATTAATAGAGGCAGAGGGGAAAAAAGTAATGGGGAAAAAAATCTGCCAATAAATGCAGTCCTCAGAGAAATAAAACCTTCTGAGATTTTTCAGCCTTTTAGAAAACACTTCAGATGGTCATCAGACTCTAATAATGAGTATGTCTGGGAAAGCAAATCAATGGTGGTGTTCAAAAGAAAAAAAAAATAAAAGGGGAGTGGGAAGCTCAGATGCTCTTTAAGGGTTTTGTGGATCTTTCTTGGTAATGTTAATGAAGTTCATTCTCTGTAGATAATGTAAATGCACAGGCTAATGGTTCCTGCATTAGTGAATGAATTCCCTTGTCTCTTATGGCAGAGCAAGTCTCTACTGAGACACTGAATTCCTCTTGAGGTATAGGTCAGTATGTCCCATTGCACAGAATCACAGACACACCCAGGTTAGCAAAGCCCCTCAGGATCACCAAGGCCAACCTAGAACCCTACTCTACAAGATTCACCTTAAACCACAGCCCTAAGCACCACATCCAAACCACCCTTAAACACAGCCAGGCTGGGGGACACCACCACCTCTCTGGGCAGCTCATTCCAGTCCTTGACCACTCTCTCCATGAAAAACTTTTTCCTAATGTCCAATCTAAACCTCCCCAGCCTCAGCTTCAGGCCTTTTCCTCTTGTTCTGTCTCCAATTCCCTGTGAGAAGAGACCAGGAGCAGCCTCTCCACAACGTTCCTTTAGGTAGCTGCAGACAGCCATGGGGTCTGCCCTCAGACTCCTCTGTTTCACACTAACCATCCTCAGCTCCTTCAGTTTCTCTGCATCAGATTTATTGTCCAGGACCTTCCCAGCTTCCTTGACCTTCTCTGTACTGGTTTCAGCACCTCCACAAATCTCTTGTATTGAGTACCGAGGGTGTGTTAGAAAGAATTAAAAAACATTCACCCTTCTACTTTTTGCTAGTGGAAAGCAATTGCTGGATGAGGACCTATGTTCATTTTCCAGTCTTACATCTTCCTCAACATTGAGATTTCACCTTAACGTGAGGAGAAACTTCTTTAGAGTGAGGCTGACAGTGCCCTGGAACAGGCTGCCCAGAGAGGTTGTGGCATCTCCTTCTCTGGAGGCTTTCCAACCCCACCTGGATACATTCCTGTGTGGTCTCCCCTGGGTGATCCTGTTTTGGCAGAGGGGTTGGACTCAGTGGTCTCTGGAGGTCCCTTCAAACCTCTAACATTCTGTGATTCTGTGATTCCTGTTCAGAACTCTATAGAGAGGCACATTTTCATGCACTGCCACTACCATCCAGTGCCTTGATAAACACTAATCAGGGTCAACCTGAGCCTGCAGTGTGAGTGTAGCCCAGACAGCAACCCTGTGCTGGGCTGCAGCAAGAGCAGCGTGGCCAACAGGACAAGAGAGGGGATTCTGCCCCTTTGCTTTGCTCTCCTGAGACCCCACCTGGAGTCCTGTGTGCAGTTCTGGAGCCCCCAACACAAGGACATGGGAGTGTTGGAGCCAGTGCAGAGGAGGCCACCAAGATGCCCAGAGGGCTGCAGCAGCTCTGCTGTGAGGACAGGCTGAGAGAGTTGGAGCTCTGTAGCCTGGAGAAGAGAAGGCTTCCAGGAGACCTTGGAGTGGCCTTCCAGGATCTGCAGGGGGCTCCAGGAGGGCTGGGGACAGGCTACTGATAAGGTCTTGTAATGACAGGAGGAGGAGGAGGAAGGGGCTTGAACTGGCAGAGGGGAGGCTGAATCTGGATGTTAGGAAGAAGTTCCTTGCAGTGAGGGTGGTGAGACACTGGCACAGGTTGCCCAGGGAGGCTGTGGAGCACAGAAGCATGGAATGCAATCTTCAGTCACATTCTGTGCTTCTGTGCTCCACAACCTCCCTGGAGGTGTTCAAGGCCAGGTTGGATGAGGCCTTGAACCATCTGTTCTAGTGGGAGGTGTCCCTGCCTATGGCATAGGGGGTTTGGAACTGGCTGAGTTCTGAGGTCTTTTCCAACCCTATGATTCTATCATCTTTGCTTTGTGTGCTGAATAAAAAGCACAGGATGCTCCTGTGTGGTTGCTGTATGAGCAGGAACAGACACTCAGTTGCAGTATTTGTTGTTACAGATTTCTGGATTTGGTGACAGGAAAGAGTGAAATAATGCAAAATAGTTTCAGGGTAGAACTTCTGGTTTGCAACTACAACATATGGCACCATGCACAGTATGTCTGATGATTCCCAAACCTGAAGTGGAGATGGTAAAAATATGCTGAATGAAGTGCATGGCTGGCAGAGGACGGCTGCTCTCTGGGCAACTTATGCCAGTGTCTCACCACCCTCACTGCAGAGAACTTCTTCCTAACGCCCAGTTTCAATCTCCCCTCTGCCACTTTAAACCCATTCCTCCTCCTCCTGTCATGACAAGACCTTGTCAATAGTCCCTCCCCAGCACTCCTGTAGCCCTTTTCAGATCCTGGAAGGCCACTCCAAGGTCTCCTGGAAGCCTTCTCTTCTCCAGGCTGCGGAGCCCCAACTCTCTCAGCCTGTCCTCACAACAGAACTGCTGCAGCCCTCCATTCCTAGAGAGCTTCCAAACTGGTTCCGTCTACAATTACCTGAAGGGACATTGTGGAGAGGCTGCTGCTGGGCTCTTCTCACAGGTAATTGGAGACAGACCAAGAGGGAATAGCCACAAGCTGAGGCTGGGGAGGTTTAAAATTGGACATTAGGAAAAAGTTTTTCAAGGAGAGAGTGGTCAGAGACTGGAATGAGCTGCCCAGGGAGGTGGTGGAGTGCCCCAGCATGGCTGTGTTTAAGGGTGGTTTGGATGTGGTGCCTGGGGCTATGGTTTAAGGTGAATCTTGTAGAGTAGGGTTCTAGGTTGGCCTTGGTGACACTTAGGGGCTTTGCCAACCTGTGTGTGTCTGTGAGTCTGCATAATTGAAAAATCACCTCTCTGTTTTCCCCTCTTGGTTTAAGCAGAATTTGAGCCTACCTTTCCTGTCCCTTTCATAACAGCTTCCTCAGTGGGGTTCTAATCAAATCTACATTCTAGCAAGATGTTGTGGGTTTCTGCTTGTTCCCTTGTATGTAAAAGCACTCTTTTCTTCTCAGGAACACTACTTTCATTAGATAGCTGTTAAGGGTATTAAAGAAAAGACTCTAAAAACTGTCTTTTGCCACCCCTACAGAAGCCTGGAACAGGCTGCTCAGGGAGGCTGTGGAGTCTCCCTCTCTGGAGATACTTAAAACCCACCTGGATGTGTCCTCCTCTCCCATTGCTGTGTCTCATGCACAGCTGTAAGTAGACCTGACAGGAAAAGTGAAAACAGGGCAAGCAGGTGAAGTCTCTCTCCTGTTGCTGATCCTATGCCAAAGCACTCTTGGCTCAGGGCATTTTGTATGCCTCCTGTGGTTTGCCAGAACAATGAGAACCTTCAGCATGTCTCTTCCTTTTGTGAGCTGGAGCAAACTTCTTGCAGCCACAGCAAGTCTGGGTGAGGTCTACTGCTCACTGTCTCAAGAGCCACTTTCTTCACCTGATCTGAATCCAGTTCCTTCAAGGATGGGTGAAGACTAAATAGGAGTGGATTAAATAGGAGCCAGCAGTGCCCAGGTGGCCAAGAAAGCCAATGGCATCCTGGCTTGGGTTAGGAAGACAGTGGCCAGCAGGGACAGGAGGTGATCGTCCCTCTGTACTTGGCACTGCTGAGGTTACACCTTGAGTGCTGTGTTCAGTTCTGGGCTCTTCACTGCCAGAAAGACACTGAGGTTCTGGAGTGTGTCCAGAGAAGGGCAAGGAGGCTGGAGAAGGGCCTGGAGCAGCTGGGCTGTGAGGAGGGGCTGAGGGAGCTGGGGGTGTGCAGGCTGGAGCAGAGGAGGCTGAGGGCAGAGCTCATTGCTCTCTGCAATTCCCTGCAGGGAGGTTGGGGTGAGGAGGAGGCAGCCTCTGCTCCTTGGTGGTAAGGGACAGGAGCAGAGGAAATGGTTCCAAGCTGCCTCAGGAGAGGTTCAGGCAGGATGCTAGGAAATATTTCTTCCCAGGGAAGGTTCTCAGCCACTGGAATGGTCTGCCCAGAGCAGTGCTGGAGTTGCCATCCCTGGAGGTGTTCAAGCAGCCTGTGGGGCTGGTGCTTAGGGACAGGATTTAGGATTGACCCTAAACTGGGTTGAAGTTTGGACTTGATGTACTTTGAGATCTCTTCCATCTGGATGTTTTCTGTGATGTCAAGCAAGGAGGAGGCAACACAACAGTGCAGCCATTCCCACAAGTGGCCTGGGGCAGCGAGTACACAGGTTAGGCAGGTTACAGAGCTGATCTGTGCTAGCACTACAGGCTTCTGATTTCAGCCCACAAACCACAGCAATGACCATTAGATGATGATGTCTTGATGCACATGCCCCACTGGGACCTGACTGATGTTTGTGAATACTTTAAGGGTGGGTGTGAAAGAAATGGGGGCCAGCCTCTTTGTACTGGTGCCCAGTGATGAGGGGTAACAGGCACAAACTGGGACACAGGAAGTGTCACCACAACATGAGGGAAAACTCCTTTGCAATGGAACAGAGAGCTTGTGGAGTCTCCTTCTCTGCAGACTTTCCAGATCCACCTGGACACATTTCTGTGTGACCTGCCCTGGGTGATCCTGCTCTGGCAGGGGGGTTGGACTCAATGATCTCCAGAGGTCCCTTCCAACCCCCTACCATCCTGTGATTCTGTGATGCTGTGCTTCAGCTAAGTTTTCTTCAGTCTGGCTTCCAGAAAAAAAAAAAAAAGCACCTCACCAAGTAATTAGTACTGCAATATTCCATAATTTCTTGTCTGTGTGCATTCACTTAGGATTATTTTTTCCAACAATAAAAGCATTTTGCTGATGAATTATTGTCATATACAGCTGCAAAGTTCTGCAGAATTTATTTTATCCTCTAAGAGGTTCTAGACAGCTTCAAGAAAGCCACTTCTGACTCTTTCTCTGTAGGAAGTGGCCGTTAAATAAGGGATGTCTGAGTTTGCAGGTACTGAACTCAATCTGTAGCACAGGTTTCAACCTTAGATTTTGCTCCCTTCATTAGAAGCATACAGGGGAGCATACAGAAGCTGCAGGAGGCTATCTCCTTATGTATTGATATTAAAATCCCCTCTTCCCACCCCTTAGAATTTGCTAGGATCAAAGCATTCTACAGAAGCTGTCAGACTGGGATAAGCCTCTGAGACAAACTCTGAAGCTTACCAAGCTTCCTGCCTTCTCCCCTGCCCAGTGCCACCAAGGTGCCATGCAAGCACAGGGTTTCAAAGGGATTTTCTGCTTGTCACTTCTGGCCACAGCCTTTCCCTCTACAGTTCATGGAAGATGAGATTGAACTTAGAGCCAAGATGCCAAAGAGAACTGCTTAAACTGGGGCTTGTTCTAATTCAGTCATTACACTGGGGTTAACTTTGCTCTGTTTCAGCAGAATTGATGTCATTGCAAGGCAATGTAACAGCTTTTATTTTTCTCTGCCTTCTGGAAAGGACATATTTAGGCATGCAAATAATTTAGGCAAAGCATGAAGAGTCACACAGGATCTGAAGGCAAGAGCTCTCTATATAATGGGATATGATAAAAGCCATCCCAGATTTTTTTGGTAGCTACAGCTTACTCTTCCTCACCCCCTCACCAGCTGTTACTCTCCTGAATGTGAAATGCATCCAAATTGTTTCACATATACAAAAAATCCTTCCAAAACAAGTTAAGAATAGAGCAGTTCAAACCTATGGCAACAGGAAAGGCAGAAAAGCAAGTCCCTTTAGTCATTCAACTTAGCAAGTCAAACCCATTGCTGCAATGTGACGGGCAGCCGTGGCAGAGGCGGAGAAATGGCACAGTGCAGTGGAAAACCTCAGCTGGAGAGAACAGAACTGTTGCTTGTGAAGATGTGCCCTGGTGGCCAAGAAGGCCAGTGGGATCCTGGGGGGGGGCATTAGGAAGAGCCTGGCCAGCAGATGCAGGGAGATTCTCCTCCTCTTCTCCACCCTGATGAGGCAGGAATAGTTACAGTTAGGTATCATTTCCCATGAGCTTAAAGCACAAGAGTGATTCACCTCAGTAATCACAGAATTATTGAGGCTGGAACAGCTCTGAGATCATCCAGTCCAGCCTAGGACCTAACACCACCACATCACCAGACCATGGCACCAAGTGCCACAGCCAAGCTTGCCTTAAACACCTCCAGGCACAGCAACTCCATCACCTCCCTGGACAGTCCATTCCAGGCTCTAATTCCCCTTTCCAGCAGGAAGTGCTTCCTAACATCCAACCTAACCCTCCCCTGGCACAGCTTCAGGCCATGCCCTCTCATCCTGGCACAAGTTGCCTGGCAGCAGAGCCTGACTACACCTGACTACACCTTCCCTTCATGTAGCTGTAGAGTGTGCTAAGGTCCCCCCTGAGTCTCCTCTCCTCCAGGCTAAGGCAGCCCAGCTCCCTCAGCCTCTCAGCAGCCTTCCCCACCAGCCCCTTCCCGACTCTCACCACTCTCCTCTGGCCTCAGTTGCAGTACTTCTCCCACTGTAAGAAGCCTTTCAAATCTTCATGTGATCTGCTGGTGTATGGCTTTCTATATGCAATGAGCATCTGAACCACTAGATAACTTTTTAAAGGATCCAGATATGATGTTCCTGGATACCTTTATTTTGTTTTAACAATTTGTGCCTTGAGTAGTTGATTGAATCATAAAAAATGTGACTTGGATAAGGAGATGAGTTGAGATGTTCTTTTTTTTTTTTTTCTTAGTGGTTGTGCAGACCTTCCACTATTGAAGTTAATGTGGCTGATGCAGGGTAAGGGAAAGAAAGACAAGTGGAAGTTTCACGGAAATGTGAGGAGGAATTTTTTCACTGTGAGGGTGACAGAAGCCTGGCACAGGCTGCCCAGGGGGGTTGTGGAGTCTCCCTCTCTGGAGATATTTCAGACCCACCTGGATGTGATCTGCTGTAGGTACTCCTGCTCTGGCAGGGGGGTTGGACTGGCTGAGTTTTGCAGGTCCCTTCCAACCCCTGACATTGTGTGGTTCCGTGGTTCTGTGATTCCATGGTTCTGTGGTTCTGTGACTGTGATTCTGTGTAGCTATTAAAAGTGAGAGGCAAAGATTTGTTAATGATACAGAAAGTGAAAGATGGAACTCCTGAGATGCCCTGGTTTTGTAAAACTGTGGTGGGTGGGAAGAAAGTGCTTTATGGCAAAAGGTTTCTGTCCTACTGTACCTTCTGACAAGAGAAGAGCCTGCGGTTCACAGAGATAATGCTGAGTGGTTTTTTGTCTGATAGGATGCCTAAGGAGATGACAAACTGACCTACCAGCTCTACAGGGTGTTAATGATACACAATGCTGCTGTTCATCACAGAAATTCAGCTCTCAGCAGGAGAAACAGCACAAGTAAGGAAGGCAGGACACACATATATGCTTTGTCCCCCCTGTCCCTGCACAGCCACACTGTGGGTTTGCCACTGAATCCTCCTCTTGTTCTACTGGGCACAGTGAATGACATCCTACAGTAACAGTAGGCAGTAGAAGTCCTGCTGGGCAGGCCTGAGGGCTGTGGTCTGCCCTGAGATGCCAGGTGTCATAGATCACAAAACGCTTGTCGCATCATCCCCACTCCCCTCCCCCACTTTGCTTGGCTACCACTGAATAGTGGATGTCTGCTGTTAGTAGTATCATGGCAGCACTCATCCTTCCTGCCCTGCTCAGGTACAAGAGATGTGCATTTTGGAGCTCAGTATTTCTCTCCTAGCCCTTACAACCTACAGGGTTGCAGAAAGATCCAATGCTTTCATGTGTCTCACCAACCCCAGAAATGAAACAAAACTACCAAGCTGATTTCCACCTGAAATATCTCCCTCTCTGGAGTTATTTGAGACCCACTTGGATGTGTACCTGTGTGATCTGCTGTAGGTGCTCCTGCTCTGGCAGGGGGGTTGGTCTGGATGAGCTTTGCAGGTCCCTTCCAGCCTCTGACATTATGTGATTCTGTGATCAGGGTTTGGTGAGTTATGCTTCTGGAGGATTCATTGTTCTTCAGTTGTACTAAAGCACAGACCACCTCAGTGACGGCTGCTTCCCTCCTTTATCTAGACTCCAAACCCTAGCTTTAGGTCAGCAACTGAAAGGACTTGTTTTAACTTGTCCGAGCCATCTCCAGAATCAAAACTTTTAGCACTGATTTAATAAAGGCATTTTAAAAGATCAGGCAGAACTCTAAAAGAATAGGCAAAAGATTTGTCAAGTATGGTAAGGTCACAGAATCACAGCATCTGTCTCTTTGGAAGAGATCTCGCAGAGTGATTGGCATTGGAATGGGCTGCCCAGGGAGGTGGTGGAGTCACCATCCCCAGAGGTGTTCAAGCAAAGCCTGGATGGGGCACTTAGTGCCATGGTCTAGTTGATTGGCTAGGGCTGGGTGATAGGGTGGGCTGGATGAGCTTGGAGGTCTCTCCCAACCTGGGTGATTCTCTGATTCTATGATCATCCAGTCCAAATCTTGACTCACCACTTGAAGGGTCGACACTAAACCACGTCCTTAAGTGCCAGGTCCATATGTTTGAATAGGCCATGGGATGGTGACTACAACACTGCCCTTTCAGTGAAGAAGGATTTCCTCATGTCCTGCCTGAACCTCCCCTGGTGCAACTTGGAACCATTTCCTCTGCTCCTGTCCCTTACCACCAAGGAGCAGAGGCTGCCTCCTCCTCACCCCAACCTCCCTGCAGGGAATTGCAGAGAGCAATGAGCTCTGCCCTCAGCCTCCTCTGCTCCAGCCTGCACACCCCCAGCTCCCTCAGCCCCTCCTCACAGCCCAGCTGCTCCAGGCCCTTCTCCAGCCTCCTTGCCCTTCTCTGGACACACTCCAGAACCTCAGTGTCTTTCTGGCAGTGAAGAGCCCAGAACTGAACACAGCACTCAAGGTGTAACCTCAGCAGTGCCAAGTACAGAGGGACGATCACCTCCTGTCCCTGCTGGCCACTGTCTTCCTAACCCAAGCCAGGATGCCATTGGCTTTCTTGGCCACCTGGGCACTGCTGGCTCCTATTTAATCCACTCCTATTTAGTCTTCACCCATCCTTGAAGGAACTGGATTCAGATCAGGTGAAGAAAGTGGCTCTTGAGACAGTGAGCAGTAGACCTCACCCAGACTTGCTGTGGCTGCAAGAAGTTTGCTCCAGCTCACAAAAGGAAGAGACATGCTGAAGGTTCTCATTGTTCTGGCAAACCACAGGAGGCATACAAAATGCCCTGAGCCAAGAGTGCTTTGGCATAGGATCAGTAACAGGAGAGAGACTTCACCTGCTTGCTCTGTTCTTACTTTTCCTGTCAGGTCTACTTACAGCTGTGCATGAGATACAGTGTTGGGTGAGGAGGATATCTGGCCAGAACCAGGAAAGCTGTCTGTGTCTGTTGTTAAATGCAAGCACTGGCAGAGCTTAAGTAATGTGTTAATTTTATTTAATGAGAGCTCATTTATGAATTTTTTTATGCCAATTTCTGCATCACTGAGTGTGAAACAGAAGGCATCTTTCAGGAAATTTCATGCTGTGAGGTGATGTGAAGGAGTTGCCTTCCTCCTTCAGGTGTTACATGCATAGCAGATCTGTGAACAGTGCTGGAGGCTGTTGCGGGGTAACATCACACAGTCACAGAACCACAGAGTGTCAGGGGCTGGAAGAGACTCCCAAAGCTCATCCAGTCCAACCCCCTGCCAGAGCAGCAGCACCTACAGCAGATCACACAGGAAGGAACACATCCAGGTAGGTCTTGAATATCTCCAGAGAGAGAGACTCCACAACCCTCCTGGGCAGCCTGTGCCAGGCTTCTGTCACCCGCACAGGGAAAAAATTCCTCCTCGTGTTTCCATGCAACTTCCTATGCTTCAGGTCCCACCCACTACCCCTTGTGCTGGCACTGGGCATCACCCAGCAGAGCCTGGCTCCAACCTCTTGACACTCACCCTGTACATCTTTAGAACCATTACTGAGGTCCCCCCTCAGGCTCCTCCTCTCCCAGCAGCACAGCCCCAGCTCCCTCAGGCTCTCCTCCTAAGGAAGAGCTTCCACTGCCTTCAGCATTGCTGTGGCTCTCTGCTGGACTCTCTCAAGCAGTTCCCTGAGGTCCTTCTTGAACTGAGGGGCCCAGAACTGGACACAATATTCCAACTGCAGCCTCAGCAGGGCAGAGTAGAGGAGCAGGAGAACATCTCTGGACCACCTACCCACAACCCTTCTAAACCACCCCAGGATGCCATTGGCCTTCTTGGCCACCAGAGCACATTGCTGGCTCATGCTGAACCTCCCACCCACTCAGACACTCAGGGCCTTTCCCTTTCACTACTCTCCATGAGGTCAGACCCCAACCTATCTTGATCCCTGGAGTCATTCTTTCCCAGGTGCCCTTGTTGAATTTCATTCCATTTCTCCCTGCCCTGCTCTCATCCTGTCCAAGTCTGTTTATCCACGATGCTATTCCAAGTGTACTCTCAAAGGCAGAGGCTAACGAGCCACAAGGCAGCAAATCCCTATGAATCCATGAATCCTTTACTGGATGTTCATAGGAGCACTGATATTCCTGGAATAATCACAACAGCTGCTCTGGAAAAGGATTGCAAAATGCCACTCTTGTTGGCAGCTCTGTGCCCTCTGCTCATAAGCACAGCTGCTTCATATTAGATAGAGAAGTAAGTTTCTCTTTGTTTTATTGCTGTCAACTCTGTAGCTCTGGGAGAGTGGTCAGCACGAAGCACTTAAGCAGTGTGGCAGAGTTTCATACTGAAAGAAGGAAACATTTTTTTTAACTTTCTTGCTTTACTGATTTTACTTTTTGCCTTTGGGAAACAAACAAAATACCCATGTTGTTTCCCTTACAGGATTACTTCCAGGGGAGAAGTTACTGTGCAGGAACAATGCATAGATCAAACTCACTGATTCTGGCTAATTTAGAATCACAGAATCACAGAATTAAGCAGGTTGGAAAAGACCTCTGAGATAATCATGTCCAACCTATCACCCAACACCTTCTCATTAAGTAAACCATGGCGCTAAGTGCCTCATTTAGCCTCATTTTAAACACCTTCAGGGATGGGGACTCCACCACCTCCCCAGGCAGCCCATTCCAATGCAAATCACTCTCTTGCTGGGAAGAACTTCTTCCTAACATCCAGCCTGAACCTGCCCTGGAACAGCTTGAGGCTGTGTCCTCTTGAGGCTGTGTCCTCTTCTTCTGTTCCTGGGTGCCTGGCAGAAGAGACCAACCCTACCTGGCTACAACCTCCCTTCAGGTAGCTGTAGAGAGCAATGAGGTCTGCCCTGAGCCTCCTCTTCTCCAAGCTGCACACCCCCAGCTCCCTTAGCTTCTCCTCACAGGGCTGTGCTCCAGAATGTTGTGGTTAATTTCTTCTCATAGAGTGACAACTGGTGACTGTGTAGTCCAACCTTCTGCCCAAAGCAGGGCTCCTCAGAAACACAGAAGGTTTCACCTTAACATGAGGAGAAACTTCTTTACAGTGAGGGTGACAGAGCCCTGGCAAAGGCTGCCCAGAGAGATTGTGGAGTCTCCTTCTCTGGAGACTTTCAAAGCCAACCTGAATGTGTTCTTGTGTGTCCTGCCCTAGACCTGGTGTGAATGGTGCACTGAAGATCCTCTGAGATGCAAGATCATTAAAAAAAAAGGTTGCCTAGGGAAAGAAATTGGAATGTTCCATCCTAGCTGCTTTCCCTGTACCTAGATTGGATGTCAGGGACAGGTTCTGCACCATGAGGGTAGTGGAACACTGCAAACAGGTTGCCCAGGGAGGTGGTTGAGGCCCCATCCCTGGAGATACTCAAGGTGAGGCTGGACAGGGCTGTGGGCAATCTGATCTAGTTGAGGATGTCCCTGCTGACTGCAGAGAGGGTTGGCTGGATGACCTTTGGATGTCCCTTCCAGCCCAAAGCATGATTCTGTGATTCAAGGTTACACATTTTTGCCCTCTGCCTGAAAGCTCTGCTCTAGGGGCTGTGAAGCACCCATTTAGTGGCAGGCAGGTGAAAGAGGATCCAAAGTAGAACAGGGGCAGTAAAGCCCTGAGTGAGTAACTTTCAGTGTACAGCTGCACAGAGCAGCAAAAAGAGTAAATGGTGCTCCCAAGGCCTAACCCACCTCTAGTTCATTCCTCCATGCACCCTCTGCATCTTCCCATTGTTCTGTGGGGAAAACAAATTCTGAGATTTCCCCAGGGGAGAAGGGATTCTACCAGATTGCTGTACCTGTTCACTGACCCTAGGCAGAAGCAGGAATCATCATTGAAAGTGCAAAAGCTGTTAGGCTCATCCAGCATTAAACAAACAAAAAAAAGTTTTGCTCACATTATTTTTGTGCTTTAAAACCATTTCTCCTTAGCATGTAATGTAGAAAATGGGGTTTGATGACTGTTGGTAATTGCCTGTGTTTGCTGTGATCCACTTGTGCAGTGTTCAAAATTGATGTGTCTTACTAAATAACAGAAACAGGAAGCAAGAGTTAATTGCAGCATGCCCAGGTTGCCCCTTAGGTGTTTTGTGTCACCTGGTAAGTCTCAGCTCATTAGCAGAAACAAAGTCAGTAAGTGTTTACCAGAGCTGGAAGCATCTGGAGAGTTACAGAATCACCATCTGCCAGAGAAGCTGTGTGCTTGTGGATGTGTGTGGCCACACTTCTACTCCTGCTCCTGCTCCTGCTCCTGCTCCTGCTCCTGCTCACCAGCCTGAGAAAGACTTTAATGAACTGACAGCAAATGAAAATGACAGCCTGCATGTCATTAAAATGACAACTCCTGCACCCAGGTGGGTGCAATCCCAAGCACAACTCTAGGCTGTGTGGGGAATGGCTGAGAGCAGCCCTGAGGAAAAAGCCCTGGAGGTTTGAGGTGATGAAAAGCTCAACCTCAGCCTGCAGTGTGCATGCAGCCCAGACAGCAACCCAGTGCTGGGCTGCAGCAAGAGCAGCATGGGCATCAAGGCAAGGGAGGGGATTCTGCCCCTTTGCTCTGCTCTCCTCAGACCCCACCTGGAGTCCTGTGTGCAGTTCTGGAGCCCCCAACACAAGGACATGGAAGTGTTGGAGCCAGTGCAGAGGAGGCCACAAAGATGTTCAGAGGACTGCAGCAGCTCTGCTGTGAGGACAGGCTGAGAGAGTTGGGGCTCTGCAGCCTGGAGAAGAGAAGGCTTCCAGGAGACCTTGGAGTGGCCTTCCAGGATCTGAAAAGGGCTCCAGGAGGGCTGGGGAGGGACTATTGACAAGGTCTTGTCATGACAGGAGTAGGAGGAATGGGTTTGAACTGGCAGAGGGGAGATTGAAACTGGATGTTAAGAAGTTCCTTGCAGTGAGAGTGGTGAGACACTGGCGCAGGTTGGCCAGGAAGGTTGTGGAGCACAGAATCTTTGATCACATTCTGTGCTTCTGTGCTCCACAACCTGCCTGGAGGTGTTCAAGGCCAGGTTGGGTGAGGCCTTGAGGGACCTGTTCTACTGGGAGGTGTCCCTGCCTATGGCACAGGGGGCGTTGGAACTGGCTGAGCTTTGAGGTCCCTTCCAACCTCAACGATTCTATGATTCTGTGATTCTAAGATTCTGTGATTCTATGATTCCATGATTCCCTGATTCTATGATTCTATGCTCATGCTCCTGCTTCTGCTCACCAGCAGGAGCAAGACATCAATGAACTGCAATCATATGAAAATGACAGCTTGCATCTAGTTTCTCCGTGCTGATTGTCAAGCAGAGAGGCAAAATAATTGACTTTTACCACAGCTCTGACGTGGCCATTACCACTTCCAGTCAGTTCAGAGGTTATGCAGGGATTACATTCATAAAACCTCGGCCTGCACACTGTCCTGGGAGGGAGGATCTGCTCAGCTGGAAGTCAGATCTGAACCTTGGCTCATTTTCTGAGTCACTGCTTTTGAAAGGACATTTCTTTGCAGTGAGCTCCATGTGCTTGCCCATGATTCATGTGGTCTCAGTCTTCAGCTGAATTTTGTCCAGAATCATGGAATTGTTGAGGTTGGAAGGGACCTCAAACTCAGCCAGTTCCAAACCCCCCACCACAGGCAAGGACACCTCCTGTTAGAACAGGTCACTCAAGGTCTCATCCAACCTGGCCTTGAGCACCTCCAGGGAGGTTGTGGAGCACAGAAGCAGAGAATGGGATCAAATATCACATTCTGTGATTCTGTGCTCCACAACTTCCCTGAGCAACCTGTGTCAGTGTCTCACCACCCTCACTGCAAAGGACTTCTTCCTAACATCCAGTTTCAATCTTCCCTCTGCCACTTTAAAAGAATACCAATGGCCTTCTTGGCTACCAGAGCACATTGCTGGCTCATGGTCAACTTCCCATCGACTATGACCCCCAGGTCCTTTTCCCTTTCACTGCTCTCCAACAGGTCAGTCCCCAATCTATCCTGATCCCTGGGGTTGCTCTTTCCCAGGTGCCAGACTCACTCCTTGCCCATGTCCAATTTAATTCAATTTCTCCCTGCCCACCTGCCCAAATCTGGCTAAATGGCAGCACAACCCTGCAGTGTCTCAGCCATTCCATCCAGTTTGGTACCATCAGCAAACTTGCTGGCACTGCCCTCTGTGCCCTCACCCAGGTCATGGATGAATATATTGAATAGTCCTGGTTCTGACCCCTGAGGGACTCCACTAGTCAGAGGCCTCAAACTAGACTCCATCCCATTGACCACAACTCTCTAGCTTCATTCCTTCATCCAGTTCACAACCACCTTAATAGTTGATGTTCAGGTGAATTTTGTTCATCTGAAACTACCAATAAAAGTTATCTCTGCTAATAAATCCAAGAGAATCACAGAATCACAGAATCAACAGTGTGATTGGAAAAGACCCTCAGGATCATCAAGTCCAAGAAAGCTGGAAGTGCAGCAGTGCTGAAGTCTTACTTTGATTTTCAGAGCAATGAGAAAGGTTACTAAGGAGAGCAAGTCAGTGAGAGTCTCATGGTCACATCAGTTCTTGAAAGATATGGGAACTGCTGTACTACAGAATCACAGAATTGTCAGGACTGGAAGGGAGCTCAAGGATCAGCCAGTTCCAACCCCCCTGCCATGGGCAGGGACACCTCACACTAGATCAGGCTGCCCAGAGCCTCATCCAGCCTGTCCTTAAACACCTCCAGGGATGAGGCTTCCACCACCTCCCTGGGAAACCTCTTCCAGGGTCTCACCACCCTCATGCTGAAGAACTTCTTCCTAACACCCAATCTGAATCTCCCCTCCTCTAGCTTGGATCCATTCCCCCAATCCTTTCACTACCTGATGCTCTAAAAGTACCTTATCAGCTTTCCTGTAGCCCCTTGCAGATCCTGGAAGGCCACAATAATGTCTACTGGAAGCCTTCTCTTCTCCAAACTGACAACCCCAACTCTCTCTCAGCCTGTCCTCACAGCAGAGCAGCTCCAGCCCTCTGCTTATCCTCCTGGCCCTTCTCTGGACACCTAAAGCTACTGTTTTAGGTTTCTAATTTCTAGTTTTATAGACACACATAGAAATCTCTCTGTGTGTGTGTCTCTACTACACACTGAATTCTGAAGACAAAATGAGAATGTTTTGATGTGAATTTTTTTTTTTATGCCTGTCATTTTTTTTTTCTGCAAGACATTTTGATTTATCGAGAACCATCTTACAAAGTTCATACCAGGAAATTAAGCTTCAGTAAGTTAAGCAGCATTTGAAGCATAAAACTGCATGAAATGAGTGTTTTACAGAAGGAGTAAGGAGAAACACTACTGAGGTTCTGGTATTTTAGCTTGACACTGGCTGTACCCAGAAATGTAATGACTGGACAGAAAAACCTGTTCTAAAGCACAGTGCTGGAGGGGCTCAGAGGGGTCTGCTTGCTTGGAAGGGTTACAGCTGCCTCTGGGATGATGAAATAGGATGTGACTGGTACAATCATGCTGTGCATAAAGGCTCTACCAGACATAACAGCTCCCTGTGATTCCTTTGCAATGGAATAGTTTTGGGTTTTTTTCCTTTGGCTAATATTGAATGAGGACAGATAGGACAATTTTATGAAGCTCATTCTATGAGCCCCTAAAAGAATCTGAAGGTTGAAAGAGTGTTCATCTCAGCTCTGTTTCCACATCTGTGCTTGTCACAGGAGGTTCCCAGCTGTGAAGCTGTCACTGCACTGAAAGTCAGCAGTCTGGTCTGAGGAAAAGGAGAAAGGGAGATGTTGCTGAAATAGGAAGTCTGTTGTGAGGGTCCCTAGAGATCCATCGGGACAGTATAAAGACTGTGAAATGTCTTCCCTGAGTCAGCAACCCTGAGTTAGGGGAAGAGTGCCAACTGTTGTTACTGAGCAAAATTAGCAGGCATAAAATTAAAATGCATTCAGCTAGACATAGTAGAGCCACAGATCAGATCATGTTAACAGAGGTGGTGTTAAACAGTCTGCTAAGTGCTCACTGATAAAGACAGAGAAATGAGACAGCCAGAAATATACCCAGCTTCAAGTGAAACAGATCTTAAAGAGCCTATAAAGGGGTAACAAATTCTCACAGATTTACTATGCTGGGATTGTAGTTCATCATCTCCAGGAACAGGAGATCCTGGAGATCTCCAGGATCACAGATCACAGGATGTTAGGGGTTGGAAGGAACCTCTGGAGAGCTTCCAGTCCAACTCCTCTGACAGAGCAGGAGCAGAGAATCCAGTGCAGGTCACACAGGAACACATCCAGACAGGGCTGCAAAGACTCCAGAGAAGGAGACTCCACAACCTCTCTGGGCAGCCTGTGCTAGGGCTCTGCCACCCTTACAGTCAAAAAGTTCTTCCTCATGCTGAGCTGGAACTTCCTGTGCTGCAGTTTCCATCCCTTGCCCCTTGTCCTATGCCAGGGCACAAGTGAGCAGAGGCTGTCTCTGTCCCTTCCTTCCTGACCCCCAGCCCTCAGCTATTTCTATCCATTGCTCAGATCCCCTCTCAACCTTCTCCTCTGCAGACTAAACAGCCCCAGGGCTCTCAGCCTTTCTTCTGTTATCATGTCGTTTTCAAGTGTCTGCCATAAGGGAGGAGGCCTGGGAGAGGTGGATGGAGAAAGGAGAAAGCCTGGAAAATGATCAGATCTTTGAAAAGAACCTCAGCTGTTGTTTAAAACAAAGAGAAAAAAAAGAAAACTCAAGCAAACAAAAACCCAAAAGGCTCCCAAAACAAACAAAGAAACACACCCCCTCCAAAAAAAAAAAAAAAAAAAAAAAAAAAAAAAAAAAAAAAAAAGAAAAGAAAAAAAAAAGAAAAATTCCAATCAACAACAAAAAAAATTCCCCAAACCCTTGAAATGCTTCCTGGTCTGAAATACTCCCTGATAAAGTGAATCCCTTGCAGAAAGGCAGCAACAAACATATTAAAAAAGAGAAGAATGAACTTTTGCAGGCAATGTGAAGGAAGTTGGAAAGTTCCATCCTAGCTGCTTTCCCCCTATCTAGATTGGATGTTAGGAACAGGTTCTGCATCATGAGGGTGGTGGAACACTGGAACAGGTTGCCCAGTGAGGTGGTTGGGTCCGCATTTTGGTCCACATCCCTGGAAATACTCAAGGTGAGGCTGGACAGGGCTGTGGGCAACCTGATCTAGTTGAGGATCTCCCTGCTGACTGCAGAGTGGGTTGGACTGGATGAGCTTTGGAGGTCCCTTCCAGTCCAGCCCATTCTGTAACTCCATAACTGTATCTTCCTACTGAAATATATAAAGACCTGTGAAAGAGACAAATGTTACTGTCCTCGTTTTATAGGCATAGAACTGAGGCAGGTTAACTGAGGAGGTTAAGGAGAGAGTGGTCAGGGACTGGAATGAGCTGCCTAGGGAGGTGGTGGTGGTCCCCCACCCTGCCTGTGTTTAAGGGTGGTTTGGATGTAGTGCTTAGGGATATGGTTTGAGGTGAATCTTGTAGAGTAGGGTTCTAGGTTGGCCTTGGTGATCCTGAGAGGCTTTGGCAACCTGGATGTGCTCCACAACCTCCCTGGAGGTGTTCAAGGCCAGGTTAGATGAGGCCTTGAGCAACCTGTTCTAGTGGGAGGTGTCCCTGCCTATGGTGGGGGGTTGGAACTGGCTGAGCTTTGAGGTCCCTTCTGACCTAAACCATTTTCTGATTCTATGCATCTATGGACTTGGCGATCCTCAGGGGCTTTCCCAAGCTGAATGTTTGTGTAATTCTGTGATTGATCTGAGCTGGGTTTGTTTTTCAGACCCTGCAGATGGATGTGAACAAGCTGAACATCACATTGCTTCGGGTGTTCCGCAGAGGAGTGGCAGCAGCACTGGGGCTCTTACCTCAGCAAGTTCATATCAACAGGCTCATCGTAAGTACCAGAGGGATGCATTTAATAACATCTACCTGATTTCTTTTTTTTTTTTTTTTTATTTCAATTCTCTTAAACTTATTTTCCTGTCTTTATGGAAATGTGCAATAAAATAGGACAGAAAAATCTTTTTCCCCCCAATCTTTTCCTTTTTATGTACTACAGAAAAAATAGGTCTCTATTACAAAATGACTTAAATTAAATACCTGAAGAATCATTGTACAGGGGCTGCTGCTGGTCTCTTCTCACAGGTGATTTGAGACAGAACAAGGAGAAATGGCCTCAAGCTGAGGCTGGGGAGGTTTAGATTGGACATTAGGAAGAAGCTTTTCATGTAGATAGTGGTCAGGGACTGGAATGAGCTGCCCAGGGGGGTGGTGGAGTCCCCCAGGCTGGCTGTGTTTAAGGGTGGTTTGGATGTGGTGCTTAGGGCTGTGGTTTAAGGTGAATCTTGTAGAGTAGGGTTCTAGTTTGGCCTTGGTCATCCTGAGGGGCTTTGCCTGCCTGGGTGTATCTGTGATTTCTGTGATATTCTTTTGAGAGGAAACCATTCTCAGTTCAATGAAGATAATGATATACAGGCAAGGTGAGGGGAAGAGGCAATCAGCATTATTCTGGTTTGAATTGGTCTCTCCCATCCTGTAATGCTGAATGGCAAATAACCAAACCAGTGAGGTTCTTACTTACACCAGTAGTAGCTCTATGCTTACCTTGTGTATCTGGACCCGCCAGATTTGGGACTCTGCAGCACAGCCTCAGCTAATCTGACCAGAAGTTTGAGGAATCCATATTGCTATACCTTGTTTGGGCATTGAGTTTGTTGATGATATTAAGCTGGGAGGCTCGGGTGAGACAGCTGCAGACTGTGCAGCCACTCAGTGAGGCTGTTACTGACTGGAGAGCTGGGCAGAGAGTAACCTAAGGAGGGTCAACCAGGATAAGTGCAGAGTCCTGCATCTGGAAAGGAACAAAAATCTGCACCAGTACAGGTTGGGAGGTGACCTGCTGAAGAGCAGCCCTGTGGAGAGGGACCTGGGAGTGCTGGTAGATAACATCCATGGGACTGCAGTGTGCCCTGGTGGGCAAGGAGGCCAATGGGGTCCTGGGGGGCATTAAGCACAGTGTGTCCAGCAAGTCGAGGGAGGTTCTCCTCCCTTTCTACTCTGCTCTGGTGAGACCTCACCTGGAATATTGCATCCAGTTCTGGGCTCCCCAGTTCAGGAGCGACAGGGATCTACTGAAGAGATTCCATGGGAGGGCTGCAAAAATGCTGAAGGGCCTGGAGCACTGCCTGAGGAGAGTCTGAGAGCCCAGGGGGTGCTTAGTCTGCAGAGGAGAAGTCTGAGAGGGGATCTGAGCAATGGATAGAAATAGCTGAGGGCTGGGAGTCAGGAAGAAAGGGACAGGGACAGCCTCTGCCCACTTGTGCCCTGGCACAGGACAAGGGGCAAGAGATGGAAACTGCAGCACAAGAACACAACACGAGGAATAACTTCTCAAGTGTAAGGGTGAGAGATCCGTGGCACAGGCTGCCCAGAGAGGGTTGTGAAGTCTCCTTGTCTGGAGCCTTTCCAGCCTGATCTGCATGTGTTCTTGTGCAACCTGTGTCGGATTCTCTGCTCCTGCTCTATCAGAGGGGTTGGACTGGAAGCTCTCCAGAGGTCTCTTCCAACCCTAGCATCCTGTGGGCCTGCAATTGACACTGTCTGGAGCACTGCTCCCAGGTGCTGTTGTAGCCTGTCACAACCAGAGGCTCACACTGGCACTCTCCTTTCCCTCCACTGCAACAGAATAAGCATTATCAACAACTTTAATATAGCATTCCTTGGGCTACCAACACTGCTTCAAAGACACCAGGGCAGGAATTCCTAGAGAGCAGAGCAGGCATTCTCTGCCTACCCATTAAATGTGAGAAAAACCTTCTCTGGTCCTTTCATTTTGTCATGCCTGTTTAAGGAGGTGCACTGCAGCCACCTAAAACAACTTCAAGCTTTACTGTGGTCCATGTCTGTAGTGGATTGACTCAGGGTTAGAAAGCACTGCCAAAGTACCACAGCATTACACTAAGCAGTCCTGTTTAAGCACTTCCTTCTAAAATGGGGCTACACAGCTCAGCTCAGCTGAGCTCTCTACTAAAATCCCTGCTGGCTCTTTGCCTTTGACCCCATCCCATATTTCCTCCTCCCACCGTGGTACATTGACCTGTCTTGTTTAGAATTGTAGAATCATAGAATGTCAGGGACTGGAAGGGACCTCGAAAGCCCAGCCAGTCCAAGCCCCCTGCCAGAGCAGAAGCACCTACAGCAGATCACACAGGAACACATCCAGACAGCTCTTGAAAATCTCCAGAGAGGGAGACTCCACAACCTCCCTGGGCAGCCTCTTCCAGTGCTCTGTCACCCTCACAAGGAAAAAAATTCTTCCTCAGGTTCATATGGAGCCCCCCCATGCCTCAACTTCCACCCATTGCCCTTTGTCCTGGCACTGGGCTGACTCCATCCTCCTGGGACTCACCCCTTTACATATTTAGAAATATTAATGTGGTCTCCTCCTCTCCAAGCTTAAAAATCCTCAGCTCCCTCAGTCTCTCTTTAATGACACTGGAGTCAGGAAGAAGGTACCTTAAGGGTCAGTAGTGAATGAGACAAAGCACATGTACCAATACTTGGTGTTCTTACCCAGTCAGCTGGGATTTAAGGAGTCAGGGAGCAGACAGACTCTCCTTACAGAGCAGGTGCCAGCCTCTCTATTAAATGCTTTTAGTTTTGGAATGAGTTGCAACCTACAGACAGCAGAGATTATCTAATCTCTGTCCCTTCCTGTGATTCAGCTTTTGTTTGTTTGCTTGTTTGTTTGTTTTCCTAGGGGAAGAAGAACTGTGTGGAGCTGTTTGTGTCCCCACTGAACGGCAAGCCAGGAATTTCCGAGGCACTCCCCTCGGAGGAAGTGCTGCGTTCCCTCAACATCAACATTTTGCACCAGAGCTTATCCCAGTTTGGAATAACAGAAGTATCCCCTGAGGTTGGTTAGCACTTTTCTAACCTGTGTTTTGTTAGGGAGTAGACAGTTGTTATATCCCTGCTGCTAAAGGCTGAGGTTCTCGGGCGTGAGGCAGGAAATGTATAAGCTAAGAAGGCATTAATGCTGTAAGGCAATTACACGGCTAGCCATGTTTAATTGCTTTAATAGTGCTTCATTAGATTCTCTAAGCCTTAATACCCAGGTCCTCCTCACATGGCTGGGCTACCATTGAAAGCAGGGTTTAGATCTTAGCATCCATCAGTTGCCTTAAAGGAACAAGAGGACACAGCCTCAAGCTGCCCCAGGGCAGGTTCGGACTGGATATTAGGAAGAAGTTCTTCCCAGCAAGAGTGATTGGCATTGGAATGGGCTGCCCAGGGAGGTGGTGGAGTCCCCATCCATGGAGCTGTTTAAAAAGAGGGTGGATGAGGCACTAGTGCGACCCCACCTACAGTACTGCATCCAGGACCCACTATTACAAGAGGGATGTGGATGTGCTGGAAGGTGTCCAGAGAAGGGATATGAGGATGAGCAAAGGGCTGGAGCTGCTCTGCTGTGAGGAGAGACTGAGAGAGTTGGGACTGTTCAGTCTGAAGAAGAGAAGGCTCTCAGGTGACCTTCTTGTGGCCTTTGAGTATCTGAAGGGGGCCTACAAGAAAGCTAGGAAGGGACTTTTGAGAGTGTGAGATAGTGATAGGACTGAGGCGAATGGAGCAAAGCTAGAAACGTGTAGATTCAGGCTGGATGTTAGGAAGAAGTTGTTCAGCATGAGGGTTGTGAGAGCCTGGAATGGGTTGCCCAGGGAGGTGGTGGAAGCCTCATCCCTGGTGATGTTTAAGACCAGGCTGGATGAGGCTCTGGCCAGCCTGATCTAGGGTTGGGTGTCCCTGCCCTTGGCAGGGGAGTTGGAACTGGATGATCCTTGTGGTCCCTTCCAATCCTGACTGATTCTATGATCCTGTGTGTTCCTGTGTGACCTGCTGGAGGTGCTCCTGCTCTGGCAGGGGGATTGGACTGTATGATCTTTGGAGGTCCCTTCCAGCCGTTGACATTCTGGGATTCTGTGAAGCTAACTTTCAGCTGGGAGATGTGGCCTGTAAAGGGGAAATTTCCACAGCTCATGCCAAAATGATGCAATCCCAAAATGTACCATTACAGCCTCCTCGCACCAAGCTTCTGATGGTTGCCTTTGAAGTGTGTGATGTTAACTTGTTGGAGAAGAAATCAAAGGAAGCAATCATGCACTTAAAGCATACAGAAACCCTCAGTCATTGTAAGGATGAAAGATCAAAACCAATAGCTGAGAACTTACAACAGCCCAGACTGACAGAGATGGCCAGGAGCAGAGCAGAGCACAGCCTGCTGCTGTGATCAGGCTGAGCCAGATCTCAGAATCACAGAACCTCAGAGGTTGGAAGGGACCTCCAGAAACCATTGCATCCAACTCCCTTGCCAAAGCAGCATCACCCAGGGGAGACCACACAAGAATGCATCCAGGTGGGGTTGGAAAGCCTCCAGAGAAGGAGACGCCACAACCTCTCTGGGCAGCCTGTTCTAGGGCTCTGTCAGCCTCACTCTAAAGAAGTTTCTCCTCATGTTGAGGTGAAATCTCAATGTTGAGGAAGATGTAAGACTGGAAAATGAACATAGGTCCTCATTTAGCATTTACTTTCCACTAGCAAAAAGTAGAAGGGTGAATGATTTTAAATCCTTTCTCAGATAAAGCAGAAAATGGAAGGCTCTAAGGAGACCTCATAGGAGCCTGCCAGTACCTGAAGAGGCCTACAAGAAGGCTGCAGAGGTCCTCATCTAGCATTTGCTTTCCACTAGCAAAAAGTAGAAGAGTTTGTATTGACAGTGAAGATTGTTCCATCCCAGGTGCACTTGACCTCTCCAACTTGACTTCTGGCTGCCATGCTGTTACCAATAGCATGGGATAGTTCTGAATGCATTGATTCTTCCCCACCCTGGATTTAAACTGTTTCAATTAACCCCATCTGGTACCTGGGCTCCTGAAACTCCCCCGCTATCCCACCTGCTCTGCTATTTCCCCCACCTTCATGAGCTGTGGCTTTTTGCAGATTGAGTTTAGTTTCTCTTCCTGCCCTCTGATGGCAGTGGTACACTCACATAAAAACCACCCAGAAGTTTTAGTGGCTTCTTTGGCAGGAAAAAAGAATCCCAACTGAGAGAAATGTAGAATAGCATCAATTGAGACACACACCAGATCTCCATGTGGAAGGCTCATTGCCTCTCATCATGGAATCAGAGAATGGTTTAGGTTGGAAGGGACCTCAAAGTTGAGCCAGTTCCAACCTCCCTGTACCATACTCAGGGACACCTCCCACTAGAACAGGTCACTCACCGGCCTTGAACACCTCCAGGGAGGTTGTGGAGCACAGAATCACACACTGGGGAGTGTCTGTGCTTCACAACCTTCCTGGGCAACCTGTACCGGTGTCTCAACACCCTCACTGCAAAGGACTTCTTCCTAACATCCAGTTTCAATCTCCCCTCTGACACTTTAACCAATTCTTCCTCCTTCTGTCATGACAAGACCTTGTCAATAACCCTTTCCCAGCCCTCCTGTAGCCCTTTTCAGATCCTGGAAGGCCACTCCAAGGTCTCCTGGAAGCCTTCTCTTCTCCAGGCTGCAAAGCCCCAACTCTCTCAGCCTATCATCACACAGAGCTGCTGCAGCCCTCTGAGCATCTTGGTGGCCTCCTCTGGACCCGCTCCAACACTTCCATGTCCTTCTTGTGTTGGGGGTCCCAGAACTGCACACTGTATTCCAGTTGGGGTCTCAGGAGAGACATCATGGACAGAACAACTTTCTTTTTCACTTTTCCCTAGCCTGAGATCTTGCTTTCTGGGTGTCAACAATTTGTAGTGAGTGAGGAAGTTGCCTTCACTCTTATCAGTTCTCCCAGACCAAGGAACAAAGTTCTGAATGAGCAGCACTGACGTTGCAGAAAGCAGTTCCTTATCATGGGTATGAGATGGCTCAGTTACAACCTCTACTGTCATTAGGGAGCAGCTTAAGTAATGATTCTGCTGTCCTGAGGTTAGATCCTGCAGAGAGATTTCCTGGTTGCTACTAAATTGTTCCAGAGTTGTGTGCCAGATGTGTCAGAGTTGTGCTGTACATTTTTTATCCTTTTAAGAGCACTTCTTAATATTCTTTGAGCTTTATTTTTAGAAAGAGAAAGCGGGGAAAGGCATATCAGGGAAGGTTCTCCTCCCCAGGTCAAGAGGGACAGGGATCTATTGAGAGAGTCCAACAGGAGGCTACAAGGATGCTGAAGGGCCTGGAGCACTGTCTGATGAGGAAAGGCTGAGAGCCCTGGGGCTGCTTAGGCTGAAGAGAAGGCTGAGAGGGAATCTGAGCAATGGATCTGAATAGCTGAGGGCTGGGGGTCAGGAAGGAAGGGACAGGGACAGCCTCTGCTCACTTGTGCCCTGGCATAGGACAAGGGGCAAGGGATGGAAACTGCAGCACAGGAAGTTCCAGCTCAGCATGAGGAAGAACTTCTTGAGTGTAAGGGTGACAGTACTGGAAGAGGCTCCTTAGAGAGTTTGTGGAGTCTGTTTCTTTGGAGCCTTTCCAACCCTGTCTGGATGTGTTCCTGTGTGACCTGCACTGTATTCTCTGCTCCTGCTGTGGCAGGGACATTGGACTGGAAGCTCTCCAGAGATCCGTTACAACCACTAGCATCCTGTGAGCCTGTGATCTCCTAAACGCACATACCATTAGACAGACTCCTAGACTCAGTTATGTGTACAGAGCCTATTGTAAAATTTGTCTTAAGTTATGTGACATTTCATTTAGTTCGTTTAGGTCTTTCACCCACTGAGTCAAAAAAACCTATAAGCAACTCATTTACTCTTTAGTGTATTTGTCCTTTCAGTGATGAGATCTAAGAGAGCCCCATTTAACTGACAGGAAGTCAGCCTGGCACATTCTCCTTTGCAGAACCACAGAACCACAGAATGTCAGGGGCTGGAAGGGACCTCCAAAACTCAGCCAGTCCAAAGCCCCTGCCAGAGCAGGAGCACCTACAGCAGATCACTCAGGAACACATCCAAGCAGCTCTGGAGTATCTCCAGGAAGGGAGACTCCACAACACCCTGGGCAGCCTGTGCAAGGGCTCTGTCACCCTCAGACAGCTCCTTCTTTTTATTGAGATTTCCTCCTGAGAGAGCTGAAACACCACAAAGCCATCACCCAGGGTCACTTAGTTTATGGCTGCTGGGCCAGAGCTGCAGCTGCTACTGTCGCCATGGGATTCCCATGGAGCTCAACAGCAGCAGTCCTGAGTGCAGAGCAGCTGCAAATTTGAGCTCTGAGACAATTTTGGGACCCCAGTCCTGTGCCATGAGCTCAACAGAATCATAGAATCACAGAACTGTCAGGGCTGGAAGGGAGCTCAAGGATCAGACAGTTCGAACCCCCCTACCATGGGCAGGGACACCTCACACTAGGTCAGGTTGCCCAGAGCCACATCCAGCCTGTCCTTAAACACCTCCAGGGATGAGGCTTCCACCACCTCCCTGGGCAACCTGTTCCAGGGTCTCACCACCCTCATGCTAAAGATCTTCTTCCTAACATCTAATTTCTATCTCCCCTCCTCTAGCTTGGATCCATTCCCCCCCAGTCCTATCACTACCCAATGCCCTAAAAAGTCCCTCAGCAGCTTTCTAGTAGCCCCTTTCAGATACTCAAAGGCCACAAAGAGGTCTCCTCAGAGCCTTCTCTTCTCCAAACTAAATAGCCCAAACTCTCTCCTCCTGTCCTCATAGCAGAGCAGCTCCAGCCCTTCTATTTCCAAATGCAGATTTGGGCTCTGAGCCAGTTTTGGTACCTGAATCCTGTGCAGTGAGCTCAGCAGAATGATAGAATCATGGAAATGTAAGGGACCTCAAGTATCACCTATCTCCAACCCCTCTGCCATGGGCAAGGACACCTCACGCTAGATCAGGCCGCTCAGAGCTACATCCAGATCGGCCTTAAAGATCTCCAGGGACGAGGCTTCCACCACCTCCCTGGGAATTACATTGCTGTGCTGAGGCAGCAGATTGCATGGAGAGCTGCACCCTGCTGGAGCAGCAACCCTGTTGCAGTATGTCTAGGAACCACCTTTTGCAGAGATTACTTGGCAAGATTTCCAGGCTCCTTTGGAAAGATTTGGTTTTATAGAATCATAGAATCATAGAATGGTAAGGTTGGAAGGGATCTCAAGGATCATCTAGTTCCAACCCCCTGCCATAGGTAGGGACACCTCCCACTAGCACAGCTCACTCAAGGCCTTGTCCAACCTGGCCTTGGACACCTCCAGGGAGGGAGCAGCCACAACCTCCCTGGGCAACCTGTGCCAGTGCCTCACCACCCTCACTGTAAAGAACTTCCTCCTAACATCCAGTCTAAATCTCCCCTCTGCCAGTTTAAACCCATTGCCCCTTGTCCTGTCATTGCAAGGCCTTGTCAATAGTCCCTCCCCAGCCTTCCTGTAGGCCTCCTTCAGATGCTGGAAGGCTACTCTAAGGTCTTCCTGAAGCCTTCTCTTCTCCAGGCTGCAGAGCCCCAACTCTCTCAGTCTGCCCTCAGAGCAGAGCTGCTGCAGCTCTCTGATCATCTTTGTGGCCCTCCTCTGGATTCGCTCCAACAGTTCCATGTCCTTCCTGTGCTGGGGGCTCCAGAACTGCACACAGTTTTGAAGTCCTTCACTAAACAGCAGACCAGACTGACACTCAGAAAGCTTGTTAAACTGTCAGTACCTGCAATACCTTTAAGCTCAACTCATTAAATGCTGCATGGTTGCACACACAGAGAGAAATACACTAATTTTACAAAATCTGTTTCTGTAGTTTAGCAGAAGGAGGTAAAGGATTTCCATTCTGGACCCTAGGGCTATGACTTTCAAAGAAATCTCTTCTTTATTATGCTTTCAGCACCACCTCCCCTTTTCTACCCCACATTTTCCCCCCAAACCCAGAGCACCTGGGTTCTGTTTGAGTCTCCTCCCACCCCAGGTGCCACCACCTCCAGCCTGGCCTTAAAGACCTCTAGGGAGGAGGCTTCCACCACTTCCCTGGTCATCTGCTTCCAGATTCTCATCACCCTCATGTTGAAGAACTTTTTCCTAACATCTAATCCTCTAACTTGGATCCATTCCCCCCAGTGCCATCTCTAGCTGGCACCCTAAAAAGTCCCTCCCTGGCTTTCTTGTAGCCCCCTGCAGACACTGGATGGCCACAATTAGGTCTCCTCAGAGCTTTCTCTTCTCCAGACTGACCAACCCCAACTCTCTCAGCCTGTCCTCACAGCAGAGCAGCTTCAGCCCTCCTGTTTGCAAATCTCCAGCCCTCTCTGCCACTCCCCTTTTTTAACGGGCTCTAGGAAGAGCAGAAGCCCCAAGCTGTGCCCAGCTGGGCAGAGGGATTCATCTCATGCCACCACTGGTGAGTGCCCATGGTGCACACTGGGTGAATGGGAGTGGGATAAAGGCTGGGAGGCCTGCTGGCCCCCCAGTTAGGCAGGAATAGGCACCAGTTTGATGGGATTTGAAATAGTAGGGGGTTTTAAAATTAAGTTAAACATTTTTGTGTGTGTCCAGATCATCTATCCCTTTCTGTCTGTACAGAGTGTAGGACTTGACTGTGGTAGTTTCAGCTGCTGTCTTGTAGCAGAAGTCCACCTCTCCATTTTCCTTGGTGTTCCAAGCATAAGTCATTGCTGCTAGGTGATGAATGGCTTCAGAATGTCTCAGAAAAAGATCCTAGTCCTTATTTGCCTTGGACTTGCTTCCTTTACTTATTGCTGTGTTCTTCTCTTTCCTTAGCATCATCCAATCTCAATTTTTATCTAATTCTGAGTTTTCCAGAGGGCCGGAAAAGCAGAATCACAGAACCTTAGATGTTGGAAGGGACCTCCAGAGATCATCCAGTTCAACCCCTCCTGCCAAAGCAGGATCCCCTAGGGTAGTTCACACAGGTATGCATCCAGGTGGGTTTGGAAAGTCTCCAAGAGGAGACTCCACAACCTCTCTGGGCAGCCTGCTCCAATGAAATGAAGCTCTGGCTGCAGTGGTTGTTCTCATCTTGGTGCAGATTAATCTTCGGTCAGATCCCATATCAGCTATGATGCTTGCTGATACAGTAAGTGTTTGAATGAGCAGGCAAATTGATGGCTGAGCAGGCTGGAGCATGACATACCCCTGTAAAGTGCTTGATGATCCCTGCAGATCTACAGGCCCAGTGAACAGCCACTCAGCTTTAAACAGGAATTCTTTCCTCTGTGGAAAACTCCCAGTTCTCTTACAAGATGTTCCTAGAGGGGAAAATAAAAGACCACCTTGGGATGAGAAGACAACCCACTAGTCAAACAAGAAGCTTAATTAAAGCCATTAGGGAATTTTAGTGAAAGAGAAACACCAAAGACCTTGAACATTTAGAGTGGAAACCAATTTAAGAAGTAATTTTTGCTCGGTCTGAGAACTGTGTTGAAAAAACCCAAGAAAAGAAAAGAAAGTAGCTGAAAATTGGGAGAGCAATGTCTACTGAACTGCATTTACAGAGGCACATGACATCAGAATTTATTCTAGATAATACAATGCAGTCAGGCTGAGGGTACCTGTATTCTGTTTCTGCTACTAAATCTCTGTTTGGGAAGAGGAGGGCTGAAGCTGCTCTGCTGTGAGGACAGGCTGAGAGAGTTGGAGTTGGTCAGTCTGGAGAAGAGAATGCCTTGAGGAGACCTTATTGTGGCCTTCCAGTGTCTGCAGGGGGCTACAAGAAAGCTGGGGAGGGACTTTTTAGGGTGTCAGAGACTGATAGGACTGGAGGGGAATGAATCCAAGCTAGAGGAGGGGAGATTTAGATTAGATGTTAGGAAGAGGTTTTTCAGTGTGAGGGTGGTGAGAGACTGGCACAGGTTGCCCAGGGAGGTGGTGGAAGCCTCACCCCTGGAGGTCTTTTAAGGCCAGGCTGGATGTGGGTCTGAGCAATCTGATTTGGCGTGAGGTGTCCCTGCCTCTGGCAGAGGGGTTGAAGCTGGCTGATCCTTGAGGTCACTTCCAACTCTGACAGTTCTGTGATTCTGTCAACAGTGACATTCTGATAATTTAATAGCCCAATCAACTCCCCACACTGCAATAAAGCCCAAAAGAAAGACTTTTACAATTAGTATTATTATTTTACAAACCCCAGGAGTTCCCCGTGAGTTCTGTTTTAGGATCGTGCTATCAGCAGGAGCCCGAAGGTGATGAGATGATTTCAGGCATGCTCAGAATTATAGATAGATGGATAATGAGATTCATTTTGCCCTAATCATAAAATCAGAGAATGGTTTAGTTTGGAAGGGACCTCAAAGCTCATCCAGTTCCAACCTCCTGCCATAGGCAGGGACACCTCCCACTAGAACAGATGGCTCAAGGCCTCATCCAGGCTGGCCTTGAACACCTCCAGGGAGGTTGTGGAGCACAGAATCACAGAATATGATCAAATATCACATTCTGTGCTTCTGTGCTCCACAACCTTCCTGGTCAACCTGTGCCAGTGTCTCATCAACCTCACTGCAAAGAACTTCTTCCTAACATCCCGTTTAAATCTCCTCTCTGCCACTTTAAATCCATTCCTCCTCCTCCTGTCATAACAAGACCTTGCCAGTAGTCCCTCCCCAGCCCTCCTGGAGTCCCCTTCAGATCCTGGAAGGCCACTCCAAGGTCTCCTGGAAGCCTTCTCTTCTCCAGGCTGCAGAACCCCAACTCTCTCAGCCTGTCAGAAGTGTTTATGTGTGCACAAGTGTATGTGTGTGTGTGTGACAGCATTGGGGCTTCCCAGTTCAGGTAGGTAACCTGGCAAGTCACCTGCTCTTTGCTCCTGTGCCAAGTGCAAACAGTCCCAAGGGTGCTGGAGATAAGCACTAAAAAGGAAGAGGCAGAGTAGGAAGCAGCAGAGTGAGCAGTTCCCACAGCCCACACGGGAGCTCTGCCCTTTTCAGCTGCTGTGCCAGGCACTTTGCAAGGAGGACCACAGCTCCTGTTTGCTTGCCTTCAACCAGCCCACAGCTTCTGGTGAAGGATTCTTACAGCAGCCAGGGGCTCTTGTAACTTGTGCCCCCCCTGAGCTAGGCTCAGGTGCACAGGCACACTGAGGCGTGCAGCCAAGGTGGGTGTGCGAGGAGCAGCGTTCAAAGCCAGTGCCATTTGCTGTGGAATGCCAACTGTGGCTAATGCTCTGACAAGAGCTGTTTAATCTACTTTCATGACTGTGTAACTTTTGTTCTTGTTTTTTGTTGTTTTTTTCTCTCTCTCTTTCTCTCTCTCTCTTCCTATTTCTATTTCATTGTTTTAAAAAAAAGAAAAATGTTTTACAAGGCCAGCGCGAAGCAGACAAAATCTGGAGCAAAGAAGGATTTTATGCAGTTGTCATATTTCTCAGCATCTTTGTCATTCTAGTAACTTGCTTGATGGTAAGTTTCCTTTTTTTTTTTTTTTTTTTTTTTTTTTTTTTTTTTTTNNNGTTGGGTTGGTTTTTTTTTTTTTTTTGCTTGTTTTTGCTGTTCTTTACTTGGTGCTTTTCTGAGTCTGAGGGAGAGACTCACATGTTCTCACATGGTTTTTTTTTGTGAAAGGCAGGAGTTGGTCGCTCTCATCAGGCTGTAAAACCAAGGTTTGTAGAATCACAATTCTGGATATATTTTTAGTTCAGTTGAGGTCTTTACCTGGAAGGAAGCTGAAGAAATAAATAACAGACTCTTTAAGTCAGCAGGCTAACTGTGCAGTGATACGAGTGATGACTTCTTTTGGCCACAACAACCCCAAGCAGTGCTACAGGTGGGGACAGAGTGGCTGGAGAGCAGCCATACAGAGGCGGACCTGGAGGTGCTGGTAGAGAGTAGCTGAACATGAGCCAGAAGTATGCCCAGGTGGGCAGGAGAGGCAATGGCATGCTGGGCTGGATCAGGAACAGTGTGGCCAGCAGGACCAGGGAGGTTATTCTGCCCCTGTGCTCAGCACTGGTCAGGCCACATCTTGAGTGCTATGTCCAGTTCTGGACCACTCAATTCAAGAGAGATGTTGAGGTGCTGGAAGGTGTCCAGAGAAGGGCACCAAGGGTGGTGAGGGGCCGTGGAGCACAGCCCTGTGAGGAGAGGCTGAGGGAGCTGGGAGTGTGCAGCCTGCAGAAGAGGAGGCTCAGGGCAGACCTCATTGCTCTCTAAAACTACCTGAAAGGAGGTTGTAGCCATGTGGGGTTGGGCTCTTCTGCCAGGCAACCAGCAAAAGAACAAGGGGGGACAGTCTCAAGTTGCACGAGGGGAGGTCTAGGCTGGATGTTAGGAGGAAGTTCTTGGCAGAGAGAGTGATTGGCATTGGAATGGGCTGCCCAGGGAGGTGGTGGAGTTACCATGCCTGCAGGTGTTCAAGAAAAGCCTGGATGGGGCACTTAGTGTCATGGTTTAGTTGATTGACTAGGGCTGGGCAGTAGGTTGGACCAGATGAGCTTGGGGATCTCTTCCAACCTGGTCGATTCTATGATTCTGCAATTTTCAACTGTTTTACTACGACTCCTAGATCCCTGAAGTCATTTTAGCTGCCTGTATTTCAGCTTTGCTGGCTGGTAAGAACACCACTACATGGAGACAATATTGTCCATACAAAGCTGAAATGTGTGTTGGTATCCATGTACTGAACAGACACATTTTCATCTGAAATGGCTGGTAAGTACATGAAGAAGTGAGCATAGTTTCTCAGAGCTTTGCCATTCAGATTGTATGAGCTCCATGGCAGCTTTCTGGGCATTAGACATACTTCTAATATAGTGAATATGAGATATGCAAGGGTCAAAAAGATGAACAACACCTTCATAGAGGAGGTTCTCCTTCCCCTCTACTCTGCCCTGGTGGGGCCCCACCTGAAATATTGCATCCAGTCCTGGGCTGCCCAGTTCAGGAGGGACAGGAAGCTACTGGAGAACATCCAAGGGAGGGCTGCAAGGATGCTGAAGGGAGTGGAGCACTGCCTGGGGAGGAAAGGCTGAGAGCCCTGGGGCTGCTTAGTCTGTCGAGGAGAAGGCTGAGAGGGGATCTGAGCAATGGATCTAAATAGCTGAGGGCTGGGGGTCAGGAAGGAAGGGACAGGGACAGCCTCTGCTCACTTGTGCCCCGACATAGGACAAGGGGCAAGGGATGGAAACTGCAGCACAGGAAGTTCCAGCTCAACATTTCTCTGCAGACTACTCTAGAGGATCCTGCCTTGGCAGGAGGATTGGACTCAATGATCTCTGGAGGTCCTTTCCAACCTCTAAGGTTCTGTGAATCTGTGAACCTGAGGAAGAACTTCTTGAGTGTCAGGGTGACAGAGCCCTGGCACAAGGTGCTAGAGAGGTTGTGGAGTCACCTTCTTTGGAACCTTTCCAGCCCTGTCTGGATGTGTTCCTGTGCCACCTGTCCTGGGTTCTCTGCTCCTACTGTGTCAGGGGGGTTGGACTGGAAGCTCTCCAGAGGTCCCTTCCAACCCCTAACTTCCTGTGATATGGCAATAGTTGCATTTTTTTCCCAATGTTGTATCTGAAGTGTTTTCCTTCTCTGAGCTGTGTATTTCTGTTGCAATGCCACACTCTGAGGCTTTGTTATATTCGGTGACAGTTCTCAGCATTTATGAGCACAGAGTCCTTTGAGATATTCTGCATTCAAAGACATTCAGATTTTCTTTAGCTTAGATGTATTTCACAGATTCACAGATTGCTTTGATTTGGAAAGGATCCTCAAAGGTCATCTTGTCCAACTCCTCTGCAGGGACACCTCCAGCTAGATCAGTCTGCCCAGGGCCACATTGAGGCTGACTATGAATGTCTCCAGGACTGGAGCCTCAACCACATGGTTTAGTATTTTACCACTCTCGTTGTGAAGAACTTCTTCCTTATGTCCAACCTACATCTACCCTGCTCTAGTTTAAAGCCATCACCCTTTGTCCTGTTGCTCCTTCTCAGCAGCCCTTCCCCACCCTTCCTCTTGGTACTCTTCAGATCTCTGAAGTCTCCCCAGTGCCTTATCCTTTCCAGGCCAAACAACGTGTACAACCTGAAGATGGAAAGAATGTTTAAACTGAAGGTATTAATAAATATTCACATTTATAGCAAAATCTTAGGGAGACTTTAAAAACTTACATAAGATTTGAAAAGAACTTTTCTCACATGTAAAAAAAAAAATAATAAAAAAAAAAAAGTTGCATTATGTAATTTCTACTTCCTACTCATCTCCAGTTCTCTATTGCCATCTCACTCAGAAGCAGGAGGGTAACTGGAAATGCTTTTACTCAAAGTTTTTCCTGGGCAGAAGCAGATATTTTGGTCAGCATCAGAGTTATTCTCCAGACCCTTCCCCAGCTTCCTTGCCCTCCTCTGCACTGGCTCCAGCACCTCCATATCTCTCTTGTATTGAGGTGCCCAAAACTGAACACAGCACTCACGGAGTGACCTCACCAGAGCCAACTCCAAGGACACAATCCCCTTCCTGCTCCTGCTGGCCACAGCATTTCTAATCCCAGCCAGGATGCCATTGGCTTTCTTGGCCTCCTGGGCACACTGCTGGCTCATATTCTGCTGCTTATCCTTTACAGCCCCCAGTTCCCTTTCTGCCAGCAGCTCTCCAGCCACACTGCTCCAAGTCTGTAGCATTGCTCAAGGGGTTTGGGGAAACACTTCTTGATGGAAAGGGGAATTAGAGACTGGAATGGACTGCCCAGGGAGGTAGTGGAGTCACTGTGCTTGGAGGTGTTTCAGTCAAGCTTGGCTGTGGCACTTAGTGCCACAGTCTCATTGATGTAGTGGTGTCAGGTCTTAGGCTGGACTGGATGATCTCAGAGCTCTATTCCAGCCTCAGTAATTCTGTGATTCTGTAAAAAGAATTCTGCTCACCAAGGACAAGAGTTCTAACCATGTGCATCAATACATCATAGGAAATGGGCAAGTAGCAGTTCTATAGGACACAGCCTCAAGCTGTGCCAGGGCAGATTCAGACTGGATGTTAGGAAGAAGCTCTTCCCAGCAAGAGTGATTGGCATTGGAATGGGCTACCCAGGGAGATGGTCTAGTCCTCATCCCTGGAGGAATTTAAGAGGAGGCTGGATGAGGTACTTGGTGCTATGGCTTAGTGAATTAGGAGTTAGGTGATAAGTTGAACTCGATAATCTTGGAAGATCTTTTCCAATCTGATTAATTCTGTGAATCCTGTAGTTCTGTAAAAGGTTCCAGCAGCAGCACAGAGCATATGGTGTAGTAAATGAGTAACATCAGCTTTTTGGAAAAAAAAGAGAAAAAAAGAATTCACTCCTTGCTCTGGACTATATAAATAAAGATTTGATCTCTGAGATCTGCATTCAGCTTGGCTCTGGTAGTAATTTGGTTGCAGTGTCATGTCTGACTCCTCTGCGGTCTCTTTCAAGTGCCACACTTGTGACAAATGTTAGGCAGTTGTAGTAGGGAGTGATCAAAGGGACAGAAGGCAATAAATAATTTGGTTTATTTATGACAAAGTAAAGAAGAGGAAGAAGAAACATGGTTGTTCTCAAACATGGAATGACTTCAAAGGCTGTGATAAGGAAGGAGATAGTACTTTCTCCACTGGGGGTTGGAAGAGAAGCCAAATTTTTTGGAAGGGTGATTTGACTGACTCATTAGAAAGCAGAGCCACTAGACCCTGGAGGGCATTGTTTGGTGAAGCTTGGTAGTTTTCAGCCATGAAAGTTTTAGGCAAGGACCTGTCAGGAATACTTTGCATGTAGGTGGAGTTAAGGCAGAGGTAAATGCTAGCAGTCCCCTTGAAGTCCCTTCCAGAAGGATTTGCTTTGATGCTGTGGTCTTTTTCTGCAGGTGCAATCCTTTCTATACCCTGCCAGGTCCAACGTGTGCTACTTTTTAGACTGTAAATGGACACTGTCAGATTTTACCACAAACTGCTGATACAAGAACTAAGAAAAATGTAGTAAAGCTGGAGGTGGGAAGATTCAGACTGGATGTAAGGAGGAAGTTCTCACCATGAGAGTGGTGAGAACCTGGAATGGGTTGCCCAGGGAGGTGGTTGAGGCCCCATCCCTGGAGGTGTTTAAGGCCAGGTTGGATGAGGCTGTGGACAGCCTGATCTAGTGTGAGGTGTCCCTGCCCATGGCAGGGGGGTTGTAACTGGTTGATCCTTGTGGTCCCTTCCAACCCTGACTGGTTCTATGATTCTAAGGACTATGTTCACTCTATAAAGCTAACAAGCAGAAAGCATTGGTTTCAACCCAGCTGATGTGTCGGAGTGGCAGATTGATGAAAAGCAGGAGTTCAGTATTCCAAGCTCATCCACTGCATCTAGCAGACCATTCAGCTTAGCACATTCAGCCGGGCTCTGGTTGGTGATGCCCAGTGCCAGGACAAGGACCAATGAGTTGAGGATAGGAAACAGGAGGGAAAATATTTCCATTGTGAGGGTGATGGAATACTGGAAGAGGCTGCCCAGGGGGTTGTGGAGTCTCCCTTTCTGGATATTTCAGAACTGCCTGGATGTGTTCCTGTGTGACCTGCTGTAGGTGCTCCTGCTCTGGCGGGGGGGGGGTTGGACTGGCTGAGCTTTGGAGGTTCCTTCCAGCCCCTGATTCTGTGATTGATTCTGTGTGTTTAAACTGATTTGAAATCTGCATACAACTAAGTTACTCCCTTTGCAGAGCCTGCTGACTGTGTTGCTTGTTGTCTTTTTGGCCATTTCTCTTTTTTTGACTTTCACCTGTAATCCCTGGGTGCATTCCTGTGTGGTCTACCCTAAGCGACCCTGCTGTGATTCTGTAATTAAAAACCTCAGTGACCCTGACATCACTTTCTGAGGAGAGTGTGTTGTTGGCTCTTAGATCAAATGTGGGGTTTTGTGGGTTTTTTTCAGGCAGTCTTTTTTTTTGTTGTTTTGTTTTTTCCCCTGAGGTCTAATAATCGAGTGTTGAAAATACTCATTCATGACTTTGGAAGTCAAAACCATAATTCTCTGGATCTCCAATCTATGTCAAAATAAATCAGTGACAAGTAGATATGGTTAACGTTGCCATTACAATTAATGAGCTGCGTATCTGTGGACTAACAGAAATAAATGAGAACAAAATAATCAGTGGAAGAAAATAGGGTTAAGGCATTTCAAGCCCTTGTTTTATCTTTGCTGAAAGCTGTGTCCATTTTTCACAAGTGGGGCTGTCAAAGAGCACATTATCTTATCCACGCAATTCAATTCTAAACTCTCCTGAATGAACAGATGCTTTATGTAGCTAATTCTTGTTTAATGGTTGTGTTGCTAACGACATTAGGTCAGGTCCCAGCTAAACCTCTAATGCTAATCCCTGAAAAAACAAACCCATCAGATAAATCAACTGGAAAGATGTGGAGTGATAGATCTTTATGAGGTGCTAGTTGGGCAGCAGCTGTCAAAGGGCTTTGGGCTGGCAACAAAAGAAGGATGTCCAACTGTTAGAGTGAGTCCAGAGGAGGCCACCAAGATGCTCAGAGGGCTGCAGCAGCTCTGCTCTGAGGATAGGCTGAGAGAGTTTGGGCTCTGCAGCCTGGAGAGGAGAAGGCTTCAAGGAGACCTTGCAGTAGCCTTCCAGGTTCTGAAGGGAGCTTCAGAAAGGCTGGGGAGGGATTATTCACAAGGTCTTGTAATGACAGGATGAGAAGGAATGGGTTTGAACTGGTAGAGGGGAGATGTAAACTGGATGTTAGGAAGAAGTCATTTGCAGTGAGGGTGTTGAGACACTGGCACAGGTTGCCCAGGGAGGTTGTGGCTGCTCCCTCCCTGGAGGTGTTTAAGGCCAGGTTGGATGAGGCCTTGAGCGACCTGTTCTAGTGGGAGGTGTCCCTGCCTATGGCACGGGGTTGGAACTGGCTGAGCTTTGAGGTCCCTTCCAACCTAAACCATTCTATGATTCTATGGCCTGTTAAAGTTACTATGTTCAGCCATCAGCTACATGCAAAATGGTCTGTCCCACGTTAGAATTCGCCCAATTCTTTCTGCAATCACTTCTTCACCAGTGGCTCCTTCTTCACAGTGTCTTTTGTAACTATTTTCCATTCCATGTTATTTGCCCCTTCAATAATCAACCTGCTACCATTACAAATAATTACTGGTGCAAGTGGGAGCTGTTAGAATCCCTGCTGCCCGCAGGTACACGCTGTCTGCTTTGCATAATGGAAACATTTATCCTACTGTGGCCAACACTGTGTGACACAGCTCGTGGCTTACCTTCTAGGAATGAAAACCACATCCAGCAATCTTCCCCACCCTTGTTTACCAGAGAACTGAGATTGGGTTTTCCTCCTTGTTTGTGCAGGTTCTGTACAGACTAAAGGAGAAGATCCAGTTGTCACTGAGACAAGAGAAGGAAAAGAAGCAGGAGATCCACCTCTCACCCCTTCCCCTGCAGACATCTCAGACTGAATATAAGACTACCAACAGCATGGTTCAACCTGAACAGGCTCCAAAGGTTGTCAGCGTTGTGGTGGATCCTCAAGGTCAATGTGTTCCTGAGCACAAACCTCCCCTGTGTGCCAGTCCATCTCCTTTCAGAATGAAACCTGTGGGGCTTCAGGAAAGGTAGGATGATGCTTGATGCATTCAGGATTTAGTTTGCTTTGTTAACACTCATACTGCATCATTTCATCTGTGTCTCTTCTGTCAATGAATGGGAGGCTTTGCCATATGGGCAAAGGAGAAGTGGGATTTTGGTGTGTTAGCATGTATCTCCTGGGGTATATTCTCTTCTTTCCACATGAGTCTGGGCTGAGTTAACTGCAGTACTGGAACATTGTTTTCTAATTCTCAACTATTTCCTTTCCAGCAATTACTCCAAAGAAATTATTTTTTCTTTTCCCTTGATATTTGACTGTTTTGATCCTGGAGATCCTGGCAGAGGGCGTAAGGGTTGGTTCTGTTCTGCCAGCAAAGGATATTCCTATTGTCAGGGAATCCCTAGCATGTGGAAAGGATGAAACATTTACACTGAGTGGATCTACCAATCTCATGCAGTGTTTTCATTATCACCTCTGATCTTTTTTTCTTCCTGAATCCAGCTTCCCATGATGGTCAGGATACAGTCCAGTGTCTATATGATTTACAGAAAAGAAAACAGTGATTAGTAATGAAACTGACCCTCATAGAATCAACCAGGTTGGAAGAGACATCCAAAATCATCCAGTCCAACTTATCACCCAGCCCTATCCAGTCAACTAAACCATGGCACTAAGTGCCCCATCCAGGTTTTTCTTCAACACCTCCAGGGATGGCGACTCCACCACCTCCCTGGGCAGCCCGTTCCAATGCCAATCACTCTCTCTGTCAAGAACTTCCTCCTCACATCCAGCCTAGACCACCCCTGGCACAGCTTGAGACTGTGTCCCCTTGTTCTGTTGCTGGTTGCCTGGCAGAAGAGCCCAACCCCAGCTGGCTACAACCTCCCTTCAGGTAGTTGTAGAGAGCGATGAGGTCTACCCCAAACCTTCTCTTCTCCAGGCTATTATAGGGGTAAGTCAGTATGTCCAGTATGTCTTGTTGGGAAGAACTTCTTCCTAATATCCAGCCTAAACCTGTCCTGGCACAACTTGAAGCTGTGTCCTCTTGTTCTGTCTCTGGGTGCCTGGCAGAAGAGCCCAACCCCACCTGGCTACAACCTCCCTTCAGGTAACTGTAGAGAGCAATGAGGTCTGTCCTGAACCTCCTCTTCTCCAAGCTGCGCACCCTCAGCTCCCTCAGCCTCTCCTCACAGGGCTGTGTTCCAGGCCCCTCCCCAGCCTTGGTGCCCTTCTCTGGACATGTTCCAGCACCTCAACATCTCTCTTGAATTGAGTGGCCCAGAATTGCACACAGCACTCAAGGTGTGGCCTGGCCAGTTCTGACCATGTGTGGCTCCACAGAAATACTTGGGCACCAAAACTTGCCACTGGTTTTATGCCTCAAAAACTGGGCCACTGCTCTTTTTATGAAGCTACTTAAATCTTCCCACAGGAGAATGCACACTGGCATCTGTCTCTCCTCTGTTACAAACCTGTGTAGTTTCTTGCCTGATGGCTGCAGGCTGCTCTCATAAAGCATCAGTGCTATGAAAAAGTAATGCAGCATGCAACCACACAACTGAACTCTTCAACCCCAGCACAAACGACAGCTGAAAGAACAGAAACCATGCAGGGAAATCGGAGTGAAAGGGAGACGGAGCAGAGCCTGGGCTGTGAGGACTCTCAGAGTTGAGCAGTAACACTGATTCAGCTGGAACCACAGGATTTCAATGACAGAGATTTTATCAATGACTTTCTGAGCCAGGGACAAGGCTGAAGGAGAGGGACTGAGAGGAGGAGACTGGGGAAGGCTGCTGAGGAGAGGCTGAGGGGACTGGGCTGGGTTAGTCTGGAGAAGAAGAGACTCTGGGGGACCTTAGCACACTCTGCAGCTACCTGAAGGGAAGGTGTAGTCAGGTGGGGGTCAGGCTCTGCTGCCAGGCAACTTGTGCCAGGATGAGAGGGCATGGCCTGAAGCTGTCCCAGGGTAGGATTAGGTTGGATGTAGAAAGCACTTCCTGCTGGAAAGGGGAATTAGAGATTGGAATGGACTGCCCAGGGAGGTGGTGGAGTTGCTGGGTCTGGAGGTGTTTAAGGCAAACTTGGCTGTGTCATTTAGTGCCATGGTCTGGTTGCTGTGGTGTTAGGTCCTAGGCTGGATAGGATGATCTCAGAGCTCTATTCCAACCTCAATAATTCTGTGATTCTGTGTTACTCAAGTAAAAGATGCTGAAAGGCAACGCTGTCATAAAATATGTAGTGGTATGACCGCAGCTGAAAGAATAAGAAATGAAGCCAGTAAATACGTTTTGATAGTTGTTCTCATTGCACAGGACCCTAAAAATAAAGCACACAAGCATGGGGATTACCTAGTTAGTTTATGATACCTAGTACCTAACACAGCGTATGTAATGGTTGAGGGGGTTTGGGGTGAAGGAATTTGTAGGGGGAGTTTCTACTTAAGGACTAGGGAAGAAATTTTTCCATTGCTCAAACAACAAAAATAAAAACTGTTGATCTAAGATCTTAATTCCCAGCACCACAGAGAGGAACTCAGCATTTAATACTCCTAAATTAAATTTCTTCCTCTGGAAGGACAAAGTTTTGAGTCAGATGTGTCAAAATGGAAAGCTGAAATACAAAGAGGAAACTGAACCTAATGTCTGAGCAAACAAACCTGGCATTTCAGCTTATTGCTAAGAAGAAGGTGAAGGAACTGAGCGCTTCAGTTTCTGATGTAAAGGAACATCAGAAACTGTGCCATTGTGGAAAAATGAAAGCAATTGTGCTAAGGTCCCATTTTGTAGTTCATGTTTAACACATGTACAATTTGCCAGCCCAAATGCACTTCTAAGAGTTTGTGGTTTAGGTTTCATTTCATGTTCAGTAATGTGAAGATATCAGGGATGTGAGGGAGAGAACTTTAGGGAACCGGTTGTCTTCTCTTCCTCTGAAATAAGCAATTATTATATACATTATTTACTATATCCTGTACTGTGAATACATGGGCACACATTTTTTGACTCTCGGAAGCACAAGAAGCAAAAAAATAGTAATAATACAGCAGCACATCATCCTCAGATAGCATCTAATGACCAGGAATGTGCACAACTTAACCCCCCTTTCCATCATTCTGCTCCAAAGCAACTTTGCACTGGGCTACCCTAAGCCATCCCCATTACATGGTGCCCTTATAGCAGGGGTCTGCACACTGTGCACTGAACAGTCTGGTCCCAGCCCTTTTTCTGACAGTATGGAGTGGTTTTCAAGCCTGGAGGTCCCCTCCTATCCATAGATACAACTTGAAGGCACTCATTCAATAGTGTTTGTGTCATCTTTTTGGTTTCTGCCAGGGGAAGCAACTCTTGCCAGCCTCACGTGGATATGGGAACTTGATAAACTTAACATTGAGATTCCTTTGGCCAGATAGCTTCACAGTGGCTCCTGAGCAGTATTTTCATAGAATCAGTCAGGGCTGGAAGGGACCACAAGGATCAGCCAGTTCCAACCCCCCTACCATGGGCAGGGACACCCTACCCTAGATCAGGCTATCCACAGCCTCATCCAGCCTGGCCTTAAACAACTCCAGGGGTGAAGCTTCCACTACTTCCCTGGGCAACTCCTTCCAGGCTCTCACCACACTCATGCTGAAGAACTTCTTCCTAACATCCAGGCTGAATCTACCCATTTCTGGTTTTGCTCCATTCCTCCCAGTCCTATCACTAGCTGACACCCTAAAAAGTCCCTCCCCAACTTTTTTGTAGCCTCCTGAATATACTGAAAGGCCACAATAAGGTCACCTGGGAGCCTTCTCCTCTCCAGATGAAACAACCCCAACTCCCTCAGTCTCTCCTCACAGCAGAGCAACTCCAGACCTCTGATCATCCTTGTAGCCCTTCTCTGAACACCTTTCAGCACATCCATATCACTCATTCTCTAACTATCCAAACTCCTTGTTTTGATCCACAGTCATGAAACACCTAGTATGAGCCAGACCAAACTGTATCTCTTCAAAGACAGAGATCAGTGGACTGTGAGCAAAACTAGAGTGTGAGCCAGTTGCTGTGTTCAGCCATCTAGATGGGAAGTTTGTGACAGTATCTCTGAAGGGTGGGAGAAGAGCTGAGGGATGCCTGATTCTCAAGCTCTCCCTGCTCTGCACACTGGGTGCTGCTTTGAGGAGCACATCTAAATGCAAAACTTCAGTGGAACTGAGTTTTTAGAAAGCACCACATCAGTGCCTGGCCCTTGGGACCTTTCATTTTGAAAGGGGGTAGCATTGGCTGGTACAGAGGCAGACAACTTCTTAATCAACAGCTGCTCATAGATCAAAACGTTCCTGAGAGTTTGCCCAACTTCTTCAAATGGATTTTGCTTCTGAATAGTCATAGAATAATTTTGGTTGGAAAAGAACTTTAACAACATCATAGAAAGATAGAATGGTTTAGATTGGAAGTGACCTCAAAGCTCAGCCAGTTCCAACCCCCCTGTGCCATAGGCAGGGACACCTCTCACTAGAACAGGTCCCTCAAGGCCTCATCCAACCTGGTCCTGAACACCTCCAGGGAGATTGTGGAGCAAGAAGCATAGACTGTGATCAAAGATCACATCCCGTGATTCTGTGCTCCACAACCTCCCTGGGCAACCTGTGCCAGTGTCTCACCACCCTCACTGCAAACAACTTCTTCCTAACATCCACTTTCAATCTCCCCTCTGCCAGTTCAAACCCATTCCTCCTTGTCCTGTCATTACAAGACCTTGTAAGTAGCCCCTCCCCAACCCTCCTGTAGGCTTTCTTCAGATCCCGGAAGGCCACTCCGAGGTCTCCTGGAAGCCTTCTCTTCTCCAGGCTGCAGAGTCTCAGCTTTGTTCTGTGTTTCTGTATGACCTCACCAGTGCCCTGCTTCCTGACCCTACTTGTCGCTTCCCTGACCCTACTTGTCGCACTGCTCCTCATACAGGAACATTCCCAATACCAGAGCCAGGTCCATGTTTTTTCTGCCTACTGGGACAGACTCTTATGCAGCAGTTTTCATAAGATTCGGCTTCCCTGGTGAGACATCATCTTGAGTCCTGCCTTCAGTTTTTGGCTTACCAGTTCAAGAGGGACAGGGATCTGCTGGAGAGAGTCCAGCAGAAGGCTATGAGGATGATGAGGGGACTGGAGCACTGCCTGTTGAGGAGAGGCTGAGGGACTTGGGGCTGCTTAGTCTGGAGAAGAGAAGACTGAGAGGGGATTTAATAAATGTTTATAACTACCTGAAGGCTGGGGGTCAGGAGTGGGGGGACAGACTCTGCTCACTTGCGCCCTGGGGTAGGACAAGGAGCAATGGATGGAAGTTGCAGCACAGGAGGTTCCACTTCAACACAAGGGGGAACTTCGTGCCTGTAAGGGTGACAGAGCCCTGGCACAGACTGCCCAGAGAGGTTGTGGAGTCTTCTTCTCTGGAGCCTTTCAAGATCTGTCTGGATGTGTTCCTGTGCTAGATTCTTTCGTCCTGCTCCTCCAGGGGAGTTAGACTCGATGATCTCTTTGGATCCCTTCCAACCCCCTAGCATCCTGTGATCTCCCAGGCCCTGCAGCACCGGCGGGGCAGACGCGAGCAGGCGGCAGCGGCCGCTCCCTGACGGTGTTCTTCCCTCTGTGCCTCGCCGGGCGCGGCAGTCAGCGAGGCCGGGCGCGGAGTGGGCGCCACCTACAGCCTGCGGCCAGTACTGCCACCCCTCCCGGCTCCGGCTGCAGCGCGGCCTGCGGCTTCAGTCCCTTCCGCTAGCTGCCGGCGGAGGGAAGGTGTTCAGGTAGTGAGGGTGGCGCCCGGCTCAGTGGCTTCAGGAGGCGCCTTCTTTTCCTGCATACCGATCAGAGATGTGCGCCCACCTGCAGTGTGCAGCCAGAGAAGATGGTGACCGGGATGGACCAACCGGTGTGGAGATGAGGGCCGATAAAGAGGCAGTGATGCCTTTCATTGCAGTTAATGACAGGTACTGTGGTAGGCAAGTGAAGGACTTGCTTCAGAGCTTCCTGCTGTCTTCCACATCAGTCAGCACAGAATCACAGAATGTTAGATGTTGGAAGGGACCTCCAGAGATCATCCAGTCCAAACTCCCTGCCAAAGCAGCATCACCCAGGGCAGTCCACACATGAGTGCATCCAGGTGGGATTAGAAAGTCTCCAGAGAAGGAGACTCCACAACTTCTCTGGGCAGCCTGCTCCAGGGCTCTGTCACCCTCACTCTAAAGAAGTTTCTCCACACGTGGAGCTGAAACCTTCTCTGTTCCAGTTTTTATCCATTGCTCCCGGCTTATTGCTGTGCACCAAAAGAACTTGGCCCCCTCCACTTGTCCCCCAGCCCTCAGCTATTGATAGACATTGCTCAGATCCCCTCCCAACCTTCTCTTCTCTAGACTAAACAGCCCCAGGGCTCTCAGTCTCTCTTTGTAGGGAAGATGCTGAAGTCCCCCACGCATCCTTGTGGCTCTCTGCTGGAGTCTCTCTAGCAGGTCACTGTCTCTCCTGAACTGAGGAACCCAAAACTGGACACAGTATTCCAAGTGTGGTCTCACCAGGGCAGAGGTGAGACCTTCTATGTTCCAGTCCATGTCTTATTGCTGCTGACCAGCGAAAAGAGCTTGGCCCCCTCCACTTGACACCCACCTCTCAACTATTGATAGACATTGCTCAGATCCCTTCTCAGCCTTCTCTTCTCCAGACCAAACAGCCCCAGGGCTCTCAGTCTCTATACACAGGGGAGATGCTCAAGTCCCAGAGCATCACAGAATGCTTCAAAGTTGCTGTTGACAGAGCTGCTACTTCTTTGCAGCAAAACCCTTTTCCACTGGCAATCCACACAGTGCTGTTGCTGACCAAAGGAGTGGGAGAGTTAATGTTGTTCTCCAGCGGGTGTCTGTCAAAAGCACCAATGCCTGAATTTAGAATGTAAATGGTCCTTGTCTCTTTCATAGGCATACCTATGAATACTGCATCAGTATTTAATTATCTACTTAGGGTTTTGTAGGTTTATGTAAATAATATATAGTTTTTCCTTCACCAGAGTTTAAGACTTCATTTCATCCTGCTGATTGCCCCCAAATTAATCTTGATATGAATGCTCCCAGCCAAAACCAGAATTTAAAGTGGCTGAGATAGAAATATAAATGTTACCACACCAGCACAGTACTCACTTGGCTTACAACTAAATTCTTCTTCAAACCACTGCTTCTATGAGTTTTAGTTCTGGAGTTATTTACAGCTCATGTAACTATATTTCATCTAATTAGTGCATGACATTCAGTTTTGTTCAAATTAGTTGCTATGTAAAAGTGACTGGAAAAAAAGGCAAAAGTGAATGGAATTAAAAATCATTATTGGGACCAGTCTTCTTTAGCATCTTTGTCAGCAACATGGGCAGTGACATTGAGGCAGCCTCAGCAAGTTCACTGATGACACCAAGCTGTGTAGTGCTGCTGACAACTGGAGGGAAGGGATCCATCCAGAGGGACCTGGACAGGCTGCAGAGCTGGGTCCAAACCAGCTTCATGAGGGTCAACAAGTGTAGGGTCCTGCATCTGGGTCAGGGCAATCTCAAGCACTGATATAGGCTGGGCAGAGACTGTTTGAAAGCAGTCCTGGAGAGAGAGACTCGAGGGTGCTGGTGGATGAGAAGCTCAGCATGAGCCAGCAGTGTGCACCTGCGGCCCAGAGACACAACCAGATCCTGGGCTGCATCAAGAGAAATGTGGGCAGCAGGGCAAGGGAGGTGATTCTCCCCCTCTACTTCACTCTGGTGAGAGCCCACCTGGAGCACTGAGTCCAGTTCTGGAGCCTCTATTACAAGAAAGATTTGGAAGTGCTGGAAGGTGTCCAGAGAATGGCCATGAGGATCAGAGGGCTGGAGCTGCTCTGCTAAGAGGGGAGACTGTTGGGGCTGTTCAGTCTGGAGAAGAGAAGGCTCTGAGGAGACCTTATCGTGGCCTTTCAGTGTCTGAAGGGGTCCTACAGGAAAGCTGAGGAGGGACTTTTTAGGATGTCAGGTAGTGATAGGACTGGGGGGAATGGAGCAAAGCTAGAAATGCATAGATTCAGGCTGGATATTAGGAAGAAGTTCTCCAGCATAAGGGTGGTGAGACCCTGGAACAGGTTACCTGGGGAGATGATGGAAGCCTGATCCCTGGAGATGTTTTAGGCCAGGCTGGATGAGGCTGTGGACAGCCTGATCTAGTGTGAAGTGTCTCTGCCCATGGCAGGGAGGTTGGAACTAGATGATGCTTGAGGTCCCTTCCAACCCTGACAATTCTGTGATTCGGTGAAACTCTGGAAAATAGCTCTTCTGCTGTGTGTGTTTGAAAAAAAAAGCAGTGCTTTGGAATGTACTTCTTAGTCATTTGTAGTCTGTCCTAGACCCAAAGGTCTGAAACTGTGGCTATTACATCTAATAATCAGTGAGAAAAATCACAACATTTGTGGTTTTTTTCAGTCTGCTACACATTCACTGGAAAATTTGTCTGTCTAAAAGTAACAGCTCCTCATGTTCACGTATCAGAATGCTAGGGGCATGCAGGAGTGCTTCATGCTCAGGGTTTGTTTTTTTTATCCCTCTGCAAATAAATACAAGAGGCTGAATACAGCAGAATGTGATAGCAAACTGTTTGACAAGTAGAACAAAACAAAAATAATTTTAAAAACCAACAACCAAACAAAAAAACTGGCAGAGAAGTGAAATAAAATACTTCTGAAATGTAAACCAAAAGAATTCTGCAGCAGTCTGGAAGCACGGCTGGGACAGAGGAGAGCAGAAGATGCTGTGCAAAAGGAGGGGCAGCAATGCCAGCTTGAGCAGTGCCGGAGGGGAGAGATCCACTCACTGCTCACAGAGCATAGCTGCTGCTGCAAAGAAAATGATGGTGTTGCTGATCTGTCATATGTCTGCAAAACCATTCACTGTGAGTAATCATTGTAAGTTAATGCTCAGAGGGTAGCACCTTGCAGTTGGACTACTGTAAACATGCCAGGTTTTGTAGTTTATGGCACAAGTGTGGGAATTTAATGTATTTACAGGAAGGGGCCTTGAATTTCCTGGCTAAGGTATACTAGCTTTGCATAGATTTGGAGGATATATTTACACTATTGTGTGGAACTGAATATGCTTTCTGCATTCTTAATTTAAATCCTAGGGGTTGTTGTCAGGAAAATATCTGTGTAATTGTTCAAAGCCAGCACAAAAGTACCAGAGAACAATTTTCTGGGTGGGATCCTATCAGAAGGAGATTGCAAAGCACCAGGGAACAGTAAAATGAGTTTGAGTTGAGAGGCAGAATTTTTGTGCTCAGGTCTATCTCTGCCACCAACTCATTAGAGCATTTTGGATATGGCAAATAAAGCTCCTGTAGCCACACTCTTTACCCCTGGATTGAGAGTGGCTGGACAGTGTTTCTACCTTGAATTTACCACTCTGAAAAACTTCTTACAAGTGCTGGAGCTCTGAGTTGCATAAATGTCTGTTCTGTCCAACTCATTACAGGAGTCTTTGCTTATCTGATGTGTAGGAAGAGGACAGGAATGCAAATTGTCCCCTTTCTCTGGAGGGGAAGCGAACTCCGGCAGCAGCCGAACAAAGACCCTTTAAAAACCATGTTTTAACCGTTCGATTCCTGGCTGGTTGAGAAGCTGTTTTGGTTGTGGCTAGAGAACTTTGAAGCAAAAACTCTGTGGGAGTTACCATCTAAATAAATAGATGCAAATAGCTATGTACTAGCTCCCAGACTGTCCCTTTTCCTGTGCCTCTAGCATCTCTTTCAAACTGCTTCAGCTCAGCGTGGGCAGAGAGGACGTTTCCGCTCCTAGCTCCATCTCTTCTTTAAACTGTCCCACGTGTTTGGGGATTTTTTTAGCTGTTGCAAAGAGATAAAAGCTCTTCAGAGCACATGACATTCATTTCTGGGAGTGCATAATTGAGGTGAAGTAACCCACCCTGTTTTGGGGAAATTCTTCCTGAGCAACTCTCTTTGAGATGTTCAGTTTGCAATGTTTAGCTCTCTCTGAGATGCCAGGGAGCACTGAGTTCAGCACTCAGTCCATGCCTACCCAAAGTATTACCTTTGCTGCCCTGTGAGATTTAGTCAGGACTTTAGTAGTAAATTTATTATACTCCCAGCTCTCTTATCTGGGAATTTATTCTTGTTACTCCAGTTGCTACTGGTTTTAGGTTGTATACAGGAAACCGCAGTGCCAATCAGTGCTGTTCCCAAGGTGACAGGAAACCCTGTTTGGTCGGATGTTGATTGTGCTTGTCTTTACTGCTCCACCCATCACATTTTCTTCCTTTTTGGCTCAAGTTAAGACAAATTAATCAGTGGCCACCATCTGGTAAGACAGTTCTGGTGGCTTTGCAGTGATTGGTCCAGCTGATCTTCTGAAAAGCAATGCACAATGCACGGCACAAGAAACTGAGGGGAAGTAACCATAGAATCATAGAATGGTTTAGGTTGGAAGGGACCTCAAAGATCATCTAGTTCCAAGATTTAAATGATTCTCAGGGCTAGGATCAAACAAGCTGTTGTTGCTCTGGGCACATGAGTACTTTTGAGTTGTGTGAGTGAATCTTCTTGTGTTGGAGGCAGCAGGTTCAGTTTTTAAAGCACAGTTTGATGAGAGGGTTTACAGGATCATAGGATGTTAGGGGTTGGGAGGGACCTCCAGAGATTGAGTCCAACCCCGCTGCCACAGCAGGACCACAGACTCTAGCACAGGTTGCACAGGAACACATCCAGACAGGGCTGGAAAGCCTCTAGAGAAGGAGACTCCACAACCTCTCTGGGCAGCCTGTGCCAGTGCTCTCTCACCCTTACAGTCAAGAACTTCTTCCTCCTCTTGAGGTGGAACTTCCTGTGCTGCAGTTTCCATCCCTTGCCCCTTGTCCTATGCCAGGGCACAAGCAAGCAGAGGCTGTCCCTGTCCCTTCCTTCCTGACCCCCATCCCTCATGTGTTTATAAATGCTGATTAGATCCGCTTTAAGTCTCTTCACCAGACTAAAAAGCCCCAGGCCCCTCAACCTCTCTGCACAGGGCAGTGCTCCAACCTTTTCATCATCTTTGTAGCCCTCTGTTGGACAACAATGCAGCTTTCCAGTGACTGATTTCCTTCACTCCTCTCTGCCTCTGCTTTGTTTCTGTGGTTGCCCGTCCCAGGCAGGGTTTCTGTGAACGCTTCACCAGCTGTCCCAGGGTGCAGGCAGAGTGGGACATCTGGGAAAGCGAGGAGAAGCACATTAGCTGAACTTGAAGGCTCCAAGTATCTTGGCTCTACCCAAGCAGGATGTGTCCATCTGTGAAATTTACAACCCAACTCGTCACCTTTTCACCTCGGCAGCTTGGAAATGCCACCCTAAAGGACAAAGAGAGTAAGAAGAGAAACAGTTTCATGGTGAGATTGGGTTAGAAGCAGGGTGAAGTGCATTCCACCTAACAAGGCCTTGACAAGAACCCACAGGTACCAATAGCAGTAAAATAAACAGCTGATGTAGAAGGAAGGAAGCATCCCGAGGAGATACACCAGGGTTTGAAATTTACGAGAAAGGTTGCTTTTGCTATGTGTGTGGGTCTTTATAGAAGTCTTCTTGAATGCCTCTGTTAGTCACAGGATCACAGGATGTTAGGCATTGGAAGGGACCTCTGGAGACCTTCTTCAGCCCAGAAAGCCAACCAGATCCTGGGCTGCAGCAAGAGCAGTGTGGGCATCAGGGCGAGGGAAGCGATCCTGCCCTTCTACTCCACACTGGTGAGACCCCACCTGGAGTACTGCATCCAGTTTTGGAGCCACTATTAAAAGAGGGCTATGGAGGTGCTGGAAGGTGTCCAGAAAAGGGCCATGAGGATGATCAGAGGGCTGGAGCTGCTCTGCTGTGAGGAGAGACTGAGGCAGTTGGGGTTGTTCAGTCTGGAGAGGAGAAGGCTCCCAGGTGACCTTATTGTGGCCTTTCCATATCTTAAGGGGGCTACAAGAAAGCTGGGGAAGAACTTTTGAGGGTGTCAGGTAGTGATAGGACTGGGGGGAATGAAACAAAGCTAGAAATGGGTAAATTCATGCTGGATGTTAGGAAGTTGTTCAGCATGAGGGTGATGAGAGGCTGGAATGGATTGCCCAGGGAGGTGGTGGAAACCTCACCCCTGGAGGTGTTTAAGGCCAGGCTGGATGAGGCTGTGGACAGCCTGATCTAGTGTGAGGGGTCCCTGCCCATGGCAGGGGTGTTGGAACTAGATGATCCATGAGGTCCCTTCCAACCCTGACAATTCAGTGATTCTGTGATTTTCAAACCAAGGCAAGTGAGACATTAATTGGCTAAGTGACTGATCCAAACTGTTATTGCCAATCACTTCCCTGGCTTCATCCAACACCTGGACTCGTGAACTTTGCCTTCAGGTTTTGCACCAGGGTTGTCTGTAAAAAGCTACACTAGTGGGATTTCTTTCTGGCACAGGAACTTCTCTTCTGTTCCCTGTCAAAGAATGTACTTTTGATAGTTAGGCTGTGTGCATTGTTGCTATTAATTTATGGCAGCTATAATTACCCCTGTGATGTTAATACTGTGGCTTGATAACACGGAGCAAAGCTGAGCGCTGCGGCTTCAAGCGACCGCTCAAATATGCGATAGGCATCAGGAGGGGAAGTGCTGTATATAATTCCCACACAGAAAAATGTCGTTAAGGACAATGTTTCTCTAGGGAACTCAGTCCCCATGCTTTGGAATGACCAATTGTAGCTCTCTGGAAAGCTGTGATGCCAGCGAAAGCTGGGGCCAGTGCTGGGCAGGAGGCAGCTGAGCCTACTCCTCTTCCAGGGCTGGTGCTTCCGCTTCCCACCCTCCCCCTGGCAGCCCCGTTGCTTGTCTTTGAGATGTCTCAAATCCTTCCTGCTTCGTAGCAAATTCCACCAGAGGCCTGCTGCATACTCAAGAGGCTTTGTGCTCCTTTCCCTGCATTTGATAGTGGATGCAACACCACAGCCTTGCAACAAATGAAGGAAAGCAATCAGAACAGCAGGGAAGCGCACGAGAGCTAATCAATCCAATTTACATGGCCTTGTTTCACTTCAGACTCTACTTTGTTTTGCCTCAGTGGATGTAGAGAGGCATCTGGATAGAGAATTTGGCCCACTGAGCACAATACTGAAAAGGTTTGTGAAAGCAAAAGGCATTGTGGAAAGCAGAAAACTGGTATTGTAATTAATCCCAGAGGTAATCCTCTGGATAGAGAGGATGCATTTACAATTTACTAATAAGATTAGAATAAAAGAAATATTGTCTCCTTTGTCACAAGGAATTTCCTAAATGTAGAAGACCTAGATAGCTCTCAAGTGCCCATGCATAGTGTTCACTATTACCTGGCTCCCAGCTACACAACTCATTGTCCTGGGACAGTGCAGAAGCCATAAGGTGGGCTGAGAAAACTGTCTGAAGGAAAAAGCGCAGGAGACACCAGACACAAAGACATAGAAGGAACCTTTGGTTCTAGAAGGTCCATGTCCTAGTGGAGACCAGTGACAAGTGGAGCCCCTCCAGGATCAGTACTGGGACCAGTCTTGTTCAACATCTTCGCTAGCAACATGGGCAGTGGCATTGAGGCAGCCTCAGCAAGTTCACTGATGACACCAAGCTGTGTGGTGCTGCTGACAACTGGAGGGAAGGGATCCATCCAGAGGGACCTGGACAGGCTGCAGAGCTGGGTTCAAACCAGCTTCATGAGGGTCAACAAGTGCAGGGTCCTGTATCTGGGTCAGGGCAATCTCAAGCACTGGTATAGGCTGGGCAGGGACTGTCTTGAGAGTAGGCCTGGAGAGAGAGACTTGAGGGTGCTGGTGGATGAGAAGCTCAGCATGAGCCAGCAGTGTGCACCTGCAGCCCAGAGACACAACCAGATCCTGGGCTGCATCAAGAGAAATGTGGGCAGCAGGGCAAGGGAGGTGATTCTTCCCCTCTACTTCACTCTGGTGAGAGCCCACCTGGAGCACTGAGTCCAGTTCTGGAACCTCTATTACAGGAATGATCTAGAGGTGCCGGAAGGTGTCCAGAGAAGGGTCATGACGATTATCAGAGTGCTGGAGCTACTCTGCAGTGAGGGCAGGCTGAAAGAGTTGGGACTGTTCAGTCTGGAGAAGAGAAGACTCTGAGGAGACCTTATTGTGGCCTTCCAGTGTCTGAAGGGGGCCTACAAGAAAACTGAGGTGAGACATTTTAGGATATCAGGTAGTGATAGGACAGGGGTGGGAATGGAGCAAAGCTAGAAATGGGTAGATTCAGACTGGATATTAGGAAGAAGTTGTTCAGCATGAGGGTGGTGAGAGCCTGGAAGGAGTTGCCCAAGGAGGTGTTGGAAGCCTTGTCTCTGAAGGTGTTTAAGGCCAGGCTGGATATGGCTCTGGGCAACCTGATCTAGTGTGAGGTGTCCTTGCCATGGCAGAGTAATTGGAACTGGATGATGCTTGAGGAGAGCAAGGAAGCTGGGGAATAAATCTGATGAGGAGCGACTGAGGGAGCTGGGGATGGTTAGTTTGAGGAAGAGGAGGCTGAAGGGAGACCTCATTGCTGTCTAAAGCTACCTGAAGAGACATTGTGGAGAGGCTGCTGCTGGGTTCTGCTCACAGGTCATTGGAGACAGAACAAGGGTGAATGGCCTCAAGCTGAGACTGGAGAGGTTTATACTGGACGTGAGAAAGAAGTCTTGCACAGAAAGAGTGGTCAGGGACTGGAATGAGCTGCCCAGGGAGGTGGTGGAGTCCTCCACCCTGGGTGTATTTAAGGGTGGTTTGGATGTGGTCCTTAGGGCTATGATTGTGATGGTCTTGGAGTTACCTGACCCCCAGTCTGTGAAATCACCCAGACTAGACTCAGACAGCTGGAAGTTAAGGAATGAAGTTTTATATTCACAGTTTATCACAATATACAAGCAGATACATGCACAATATACACAAATATTTACAGAGATATACAAGTTAAAGGTAATACAGAAACACAACAGCCCTCCCAGAAGTCAGAGTCCCCAGGAGGGGCTCCCAACCACTCTTCCACATTCTTTCCACCCCTCTACCTTTTCCCAGGGTCTTCCTTATGTGCAGGGTGAGTTTGGAGGATGGGCAAAGGGGGTTAGAAGCAGAGTGATTAGTTAGGTTACACAGCAGAGAGGCCAGAAGACACACCAGCTCCCAGAGACAGCAAGAGACTCTCTCATCTTATCTATATTTGTGTCCTTGTTTCTATATATCTGAGCAAGCCCGTGAGTGAAGCAGACATCACTATTGTTTTTCTTTTCACAGACTATAATCTAATTTTTTTTTTCATTATAATATTCCAGTTAGCCTCAAACCAGCACAATGATTTAAGGTAAATCTTGTAGAGTAGGATTGTAGGTTGGACTTGGTGATCCTGAGGGGCTTTGCCAATCTGCATGTGTCTGTGACTGTGTGATTCAGAGGTGTCCGTAGATGGCGCAGTGCTGTTGAGCAGCGGCGCAGGGCAGGAGGTTCTTCTGCATCCCTCAGGAACTGCTGCTGTGCAGTAACTTCTTCAAAGTGCACTAACGATTCATTTGTCTGCTCAGAAATCTTCTGTCTGTGACACTTAGAGTAGTTTAAAGATAATGAAGACCAAGTCAAATAAACAAGGAATGTGCTTTTCTATTATCTTAAAGTTGACAGGCTGTAGTAAACGCCTCTTTTCCCAGATGTTCCTTCCTGTCTTTCCCAAATGGCAAACTCACCAGGAAGGAACTCATTGTACTGATTAGTCTTCAAGCCACAATAAAATAACAAAAAAGCCAAAACCTCTCTTGCTGCTACTGTCTGAAGATATTTGCTTTTACATAAAGAGTACTCCTACCCAGGTCTTTTTCCAGATCAGATGATTTTGGTTATACCCTCAAATGAGTATTGAAGGGCATTAATATGTGACTGGGTTATGTATTTATTTCTTTGGATTTAAGGTGTAGATTATATTCCTCGAATTGCATTCCTGAGAGACTGAGAGCCCTGGGGCTGTATAATCTGGAGAAGAGAAGGCTGAGAGGGGATCTGAATGATGTCTATCAGTATCTGAGGGGTGGGTGTCAAGTGGAGGGGGCCAAGCTCTTTTGGGTGATCAGCAGCAATAAGCCAAGGAGCAATGGATACAAACTGGAACAGAGAAGGTTTCAGTTCCACATGAGGAGAAACATCTTTAGAGTGAGGGTGCCAGAGCCCTGGAGCAGGCTGCCCAGAGAGGTTGTGGAGTCTCCTTCTCTGGAGTCTTTCCAACCCACCTGGATGCATTCCTGTGTGGACTGCCCTGGGTGATGCTGCTTTGGCAGGGAGGTTGGACTGGATGATCTCTGGAGGCCCCTTCCAACCTGTAATACTCTGTGATGGTCTGATTCTGTAATTGAGTGACAGGTTAAGGATGGAGATAGAGTTTGTGCTTAAGAGCTTAATTAGTGTGGAATATAAGCCTTTAAATAGACTTACTGATAGGCACCTGTTACAAAACAAACAAACAAACCACAAATCCACAGGTTAAAAAGATGAAAAAGCATAGAATCATAGAATGGTCTGAGTTGGAAGGGACCTCCAAAGGTCATCTAGTTCAACCCTCTCTGCAGTCAGCAGGGACATCCTCAACTAGATCAGGTTGCCCACAGCCCTGTCCAGCCTCACCTTGAATATCTTCAGGGAAGTCTAAGATCAGTCCATTATTTATTTGTTTAAGGCTGACCACTTACACAGCAAAAAATCTCAGTTATGCAGTCAACAAAAACTACTTCCTAGAGGCTACTGCTGTAGAGCTGCACCTCTCCAATCTCATTTATTCCATCAGTTCACTTAGATGGGGTACAGTGCTCTGAATACTCTCTGAGCCTGCTGTAGTGCTTAGCAATGAAGTGAGCTTTGCATCTACTGGGAAAAGTATATCAGGGTTTGTCCCTGGACAAGCAAGCTAAATGGGAAATGGTGATGCATGGCTTAAGTTGCTCCAAGGCATCACGGAGGTACATATGAACTGATATTGTAGAGGGGCAATTCGTACAAGTATGACAAAAATAAGTTGAAAATGTGATTTCTTTTTCTGTTTCTCAAGCAAAAGATAGGAAACAGACTATATTGAGCTTTTTAACACTTCCTGTTGGCTTACCGTAAGTAAGGCCATTATCTGAGCTCATTAAATCTCAATTTGTTTAATTCTGTTTAATCACAGAATCACAGAATTAATCAGGTTGGAAAAGACCTTTGAGATCATCAAGTCCAACCTATCACCCAACATTATTTAATCATGTTACCCATGGCACCAAGTGCCACATCCAGTCTCTTTTTAAATACCTCCAGGGATGATGACTCCACCAGGTCCCCAGGCAGTGCATTCCAATGCCAATCACTCTTGCTGAGAACTTTTTCCTAACATCCAGCCTGAACCAGCCCTGGCACAGGCTGTGTCCCTTGTTCTGTCCCTGGTTGACTGAGACCTGTACAGCCCTAGCAGATAATTATTATTCTTCTCCATTCTCTTTTTCCTTTTCCTTAGTCTTTTAATCCCTTTTGTTTATGTTCTTGTTAGCTTGGTTTAAATTAGCATTTGCATTAATTGGAGAGAGAGCAGGTCACAGAATCACAGCAACATGCAGGTTGGCAAAGCCCCTCAGGATCACCAAGTCCAGCCTAGAACCCTACTCTACAAGATTCACCTTAAACCATAGCCCTAAGCACCGCATCCAAACCACCCTTAAACACATCCAGGGTGGAGGACTCCACCACCTCCCTGGGCAGCTCAGTACATTTGTGCAATGCAACCTCCAGTATGAAACAGAACACTGCAGATAATGCTAGCAATAAACATGACTGTGTTCAGTTAAGGATCTATCATAAATTGACCATAAATTAACAAACATTTATTCATCTCATTGATATATAAAAAAAAAAAAAAGCTCAAATAAACACAACAAATCAGCATCTTCATTAATTTTTCCTTCTGAAGGCTGAACTCTGTTTTTGCTCATGCTTGAAACCGTCGATGTGAGTATGAGTCAGAAAGAGAGCTTGATGTTACTGATTCTGCTGGGGAGAGAAATTTGCGTGACAAAATGCAGTTTGATTGTAGAAATAATCTACAGGAAAAGATGGGAGGCTGTCTGAGCTTTGCAGTTTTGAACAGTCAGTTCCCGTGGCCTAGCGGCACAGTGTTATCGAGGGCAGAACAGGAGTGCATTGGCAGTACATTAGAAAGCAATGATTAAAAGAGGGAAAGTTGAAACTACTCTCGTGTCAGCTGTTTTCCTCTACAGGATATTGAGCCATTCCTGTCCTAACCAGATACTGATTGCTTAAAACTGAGTCCAGAAGTACTTGTCAAAACCGTTTCCTCAGTCCATTTTTGACATGCTGGGCTGTGAGTAGGTTCCTGAGAATGGTTTGCAGTTTAGTGCTGGAGGCATTGGCCTGCTCATGGCTGTGGGAATAAAATCAGAAGCCCTGGAGCAAACATGGAGTGCCCCCACTTGCCTGAAAATCTATTTAAACTTTCTAGCAGGGGATCTCAGAGAGAAGTGGAATCACAGAATTAAAAAATTCTGGCTGGAAGGGACCTCAAAGGTCATCCAGTTCCAACCCCCTGCCATGGGCAGGGACACCTCATACTAGATCAGGTTTCTCAGAGCCACATCCAGCCTGGCCTTGAGCACCTCCAGGGATGAGGCTTCCACCACCTGCCTGGGCAACCCCTGCCAAGCTCTCACCACCCTCACGCTGAACAACTTTTTCCTAACATCCAACCTGAATCTACTCACTTCTATCTTTGCTCCATTCCCCCCAGTCCTATCACTACGCTCTGAAAAGTCCCTCCCCAGCTTTCTTGTAGCCCCCTGCAGATACTGGAAGGCCACAATAAGGTCTCCTCAGAGCCTTCTCTTGTCCAGACTGAACAGCTGCAACTCTTTCAGCCTGCCCTCACAGCAGAGCATCTCCAGCCCTCTCTGCTCGTCTTCTTAGCCTTTCTCTGGGTATCTTCCAGCACCTCCAGATCTTTCTTCTAATTGTGGCTTCAGAACTGGACTCAGTGCTCCAGGTGGGGTCTCACCAGAGCAGAGGGGGAGAATCTTCTCTTGATGCAGCCCAGGATCCGGTTGTGTCTCTGGGCTGCCAAAGCACACTGCTGGCTCATGTTGAGCTTCTCATCCACCAGCACCCCAAGACCCTCTCTTCAGGGCTTCTCTCAAACCAGTCCCTGTCCAGCCTGTATTAGTGCTTTGGATTGCCCTGACCCAGATGCAGGACCCTGCACTTGTTGACTATCATGAAGCTGGCTTGGACGCAGCTCTGCAACCCGTCCAGGTCCCTCTGGATGGATCCCTTCCCTCCAGCTGTCAGCAGCACCACACAGCTTGGTGTTGTCAGTGAACTTGCTGAGGCTGCCTCAATGCAGTTGTTAGAAGCAACTATTTAACAGTTCCCTGAAAGTTACTTCAAAATGTATTAAATTGTATCTCATTTTAAATGAGAGTCGTCTTGTAACCTTCTGAGGACTGAATGTAATGGATGTTACCAATCTAGATTTGTGCAGCAATGTCTCATTCATGCATTAGATCTGTGTTACTGTTTGCTCAAGGCTGAAAGAAAATAACATCTTCAACCCTTTGCAGAGATTATTTTAACTCCTTTGCATTTCTGCTTCCCTTCTTCCTTCCTTCAATGCTGATTTTTCTTGGTGAAGTTAGTGAGAGTCAAGCATCCTCTTATTTTTACTTCTTTTATATCAAATCCCCAGGTTAATAACAACATGATGGGGGTTTTCTGATTCATTGTGATTCATTTTCACACTCCAGCAGAGATTTATGTATGACATTTGTTCATCTATATGACCACATTTTCTCTAAGCTGTTTTGCTGAAAGCAGCAGGAATGCTGAGACCTTTATTTTTCAGCTTTGTCCTTTTTTTACACATTTCTTTGTTTTTCCTTTGAATTACTCTGCAGAAACATCAAACTAGATAAGCAGGTGAAGTCAGTCACTGGTAAGATTTAAGTGGTGGAAACCATGGGCCCAACTGTGCTCTCTCTGTGCAATTGCAGCAGTGCAAAACCCACATAAATTGAGTTCATTTGCTGATGAGATTGACCAACAAGGAAGAGACTCAGGACCTGTGTCTAGACCTAGCCTATAAGCAATAGAGAAATAAAACACACAGGGGAATTTCAGTGTTTCTCCTGTATTCCCTGAAGTAAATTCCTTTGTGGAGCATCTCTTGGAGGATCACAGGATGTTAGGGGTTGGAAGGCATCTCCGGAGATTTTTGAGTCCGTATTTAGGAAAAGAATCTGCAGTGCTGGTAGGTCAGGGCTGCATTTCATGTTTTTATGTGTACCTGAGAAATTGCATAGGCTCACAGGATGTTAGGAGTTGGAAGAGATCTCTGGAGATCTTCCAGTCTAAGCCCCCTGCCACAGCAGGAGCAGAGAATCCAGCGCAGGTTGCACAGGAACACATCCAGACAGGACTGGAAAGGCTCCAGAGTCAACCCACTGCAGACATGGACCACATGAAGTGAACATGAAGTTGTTTTAGGTGGCTGCAGTGCACCTCCTTAAACAGGCATGACAAAATGAAAGGACCAGAGAAGGTTTTTCTCACATTTAATGGGTAGGCAGAGAATGCCTGCTCTGCTCTCTAGGAATTCCTGCCCTGGTGTCTTCAAAGCAGTGTTGGTAGCCCAAGGAATGCTCTATTAGAGTTGTTGATAATGCTTATTCTGTTGCAGTGGAGGGAAAGGAGAGTGCCAGTGTGAGCCTCTGGTTGTGACAGGCTACAACAGCACCTGGGAGCAGTGCTCCAGACAGTGCCAATCACAGATTCACAGGATGTTAGGGGTTGGAAGAGACCTCTTGAGAGCTTCCAATCCAACCCCCCTACCACAGCAGGACCACAGAATCTAGCACAGGTTGCACAGGAACACATCCAAACAGGGCTAGAAAGGCTCCAGAGAAGGAGACTCCACAACCTCTCTGGGCAGCCTGTGCCAGGGCTCTGTCACTCTTACAGTCAAGAAGTTCTTCCTCCTGTTGAGGTGGAACTTCTTGTGCTGCAGTTTCCATCCCTTGCCCCTTGTCCTATCTCAGGGCACAAGTGAGCAGAGGCTGTCCCTTCATTCTTGACTCCCAGCCCTCATCTATTTATATCCATTGATTAGATCCCCTCTCAGCCTTCTGCTCTCCAGACCCAAAAGCCCTAGCAGCAGCCGCTGCTAGCAGTGCTCTTCCCACTAATTAATGAACGGCTTCCTTCCACCTCCATGCCTGACACAGCTCCCTCTGAGCCCTGCAGAACCTTGGCTGAGGGACTGGGAGGGGGCCGAGGGTGCAGAAGGAAGCACCTCCTGCATCTGCAGTGCTGGGGTCAGAGGGCAATGGCTCTTGGAGGGCAGCAGCCACCACCAGCGCTTCCAAAACCACTGGAGAGAATGAAGCCCAGGGGCCAGGAATCTGGGCGTAGCATTTCTGCCCAGCGCTGAATAAACAGGGGAATGTGTATTTAAAGCAATTGCCCAGCTTAAATAAACAACTGCCCAAACACCTCGGGTGATTGCCTTCTCATAATCACCACCTAAAGGCTTAATTTTAGGGTAGAGAGGACCTGGAAATGACCTCACTAGTGATTAATAGGTTTTACTAACCTGGTGTCCCTCCGAGGTGGACAGGTGGAGCTTCCTTTTCAGAGTTTTCAAACAAACATTGCAGTAATTTTTTTTTTTACATTATTTTTTAAAATATTATAATCTGTAATAAAATCAGGTTCTGTGAATGGATTATTAGAATCGTAGAATCAATAGAACAGAATCAGTCAGGTTTGGATGGGACCACAAGGATCAGCCAGTTCCAAACCCCCTGCCATGGGCAGGGACACCTCACACTATATCAGGCTGTCCACAGCCTCAACCAGCCTGACCATAAACACCTCCAGGGATCAGGTTTCCAACACCTCCCCAGGTAACTCCTTCCAGGGTCTCACCACCCTCATGCTGGAGAACTTCTTCCTAATATCCAGTCTGAATCTACGCATTTCTCACTTTGGTCCATTCCCCCCAGTCCTATCACTACCTGTCAGCCTAAAAAGTCCCTCCCCAGATTTCCTGTAGTCCACTATAAATACGGAGATGCCAGAATAAGATTGCCTCAGACCCTTCTTCTCTCTAAACTGAACAGCCCCAGCTGCCTCAGTCTCTCCTCATAGGAGAGGTGCTCCAGCCCTCTGATCATCCTTGTGGCCCTTCTCTAGACATGTTCCAGCACCCTCTTGTAACTGTGGCTCCAGAACTGGATGCAGTACTCCGGGTGGGGTCTCACCAGTACGGAGTAGAGGGGGAGTATTAAAAATACTCCAGTGGAATCTCATCAGTAGACTTGCTCCTGTTGCCCAACTGAAAAGAAGATTGTAAATATGTAGTAAGACCCTCTCCTGGGATGCCAGACAATGACACAGACACAAGTGGTTTCCTGGTTGCATTTATTCAGGGTCCCAGTGATGAGGTGGCTGACCCAGCTGGTGAAACTTAGGAAGAGTTAGTCTCATGCTGATTTTAAAAGCAGTGTTGTCACGAATGTTTATAGTTCCTCAGATTCCCCACATGGTGTTCTTCCCCATCAAGACAGTCTCCAGGGGATGGATGTGTATGATAACAAAATCTCTTTTTTTTTGGCCCAGATAATTAACGTGGGAAGCATAAAGAGTCTAAAGTTGTTCAGAAGGTAAAAAAACGGTTGTGAATATTCAGAAATAGGAGAGAAGCCATGTGTGTGGCTCCTTCACTCTCATTTGAAATGGAAATATACCTGGATGGAGTCAGGAGATACAGATATATGTATATCTCTCTCTGTCTTTTTCTTTGTGTATATTTATTTATTTATTTATTTATTTGTGTGTGTGTATATATATCTATCAGCTATCTATGTCTGTCTATGTATCTATATATCAGCTATCTATCTGTCTATCCATGTGTCTGTCAACCTGTCTGCCTATCTATCTACCTGTCTATCTATCTCTCTGTCTATCGATGTGTCTGTCAATCTGTCTACCTGTCTGTCTGTCTATCTGTCTGACTATCAATGTGTCTGTCAATGTCTGCCTATCTATCTAACTATCTATCTCTCTGCCTATCTATCTGTCTGTCAATCAGTGTGTCTATCTGTCTATCAATGTCTGCCTATCTATCTATCTGTCTATCAGTGTGTCTATCTATCTATCTGTCTATCTACCTATCTACGTGTCTGTCTATCTATCAGTGTGACTGTCTATCTATGTATCTACCAATCAATCAATGTGTCTGTCTATCTATCTATCTATCTATCTATCTATCAATCTGTCTATCAATGTGTCTATCTACCTATCTGCCTGTCTATATATCTATCAATGTGTCTGTCTACCTATCTACTTGTCTATCTATCAATGTGTCTGTCTATCTATATATCTACCTACCAATCAATCAATGTGTCTATCTATCTATCTATCTATCTGTCTATCAATGTGTCTATCTACATATCTACCTGTCTGTCTCTCAATGTCTGTGTGTGTGTGTGTCTATCAATCAATCAATCAATCAATGTGTCTATCTGTCTGTCTGTCAATCAATCTATCTGTCTATCTGTCTGTCTATCAATCAATGTGTCTATCTACATATCTACCTGTCTGTCTATCAGTGTCTCTGTGTGTGTGTCTGTCTATCTATCAATTGATCAATCAATCAATGTGTCTGTCTGTCTGTCTATCTATCTATCTATGTTTATGTAATTCTTCCCCTGCACTCAGTGCTGGTTAGGCCACAGCTTTAGAGCTGGGCCCAGTTCTGGGCCCTTCAATTTAAGAAAGATGTTGAGGTTCTCAAACATGTCCAGAGAAGGGTACCAAGGCTGGGGAAGGGGCTGGAGCACAGCCCTGTGAGGAGAGGCTGAAGGAGCTGGGGGTGTGCAACCTGCAGAAGAGGAGGCTCAGAGCAGACCTCATTGCTCTCTACAACTACCTGAAGGGAGGTTGTAGCCAGCTGGGGTTGGGCTCTTCTGCCAGGCAACCAGCACCAGAACAAGGAGACACAGCCTCATTGTCTCAGATGTGCCAGGGCAAGTTCTGTCTGGATGTTAGGAGGAAGTTCTTCCCAACAAGAGTGGTTGACATTAGAGTGGGCTGCCCTCGGAGGTGGTGGAGTTGTTGTCTCAGAGAGTGTTTAAGAAGACACTGGATAAGACACTTGGTGCCATGATTTAGTTGGTTAGATGGTGTTAGGTGATAGACTGGACTCAATAATCTCAAAGGTCTTTTCCAACCTGATTAACTCTGTGATTCTGTGGTTTTGTGTGATCGATCTATCAGTCAGTCTATCTATCTATCTATCTGTCTGTCTGTCTATTTAAGAGAAGGCTTCCAGGAGTTCTTGTTGTGGCCTTCCAGTATCTGAAGGGGGCTACAAGTAAACTCATGAGGAACTCTTAGAGTGTCAGGCAGTGATAGGACTTGGGGTAATGGAGCAAAACTACAAGTGGATAGATTCAAATTGGATGTTAGGAAGAAGTTGTTCACCATGAGGGCGGTGAGAGACTGGAACAGGTTGCCCAGGTTGGTGGTGGAAGCCTCATCCCTGGAGGTGTTTAAGGCCAGGCTGAATGTGTCTCTGGGCAACCTGATCTAGTGTGAGGTGTCCCTGCCCATGGCAGGGGGGTTGGAAGTGGCTGATCTTTGAGATCCATTCCAAGCCTGGCAATTCTGTGATTCTGTAATTCTATGATTCTATATTCAGCTTTTATTCAATGGGTCACTTTTAATGTAAGAAATATGCAGCTAAAGCCAGTTTCTTCTTTCCAGAGTGAGATATTTCATTCTTGACGTTGGTATTCGCCAATAACCCCCATAAATGGTAAAAGCTGTAATCTCCAAGTTATAATTAGCTCAGGTATATTTTTTGTTGTTGTTAAAAAGGAAATAGCCTTTTTGCCAAGACTGTCAGTTACAACAATGTAAAAGCCAAAGAAAATATTAACATTTTCACCCTAATTTGTTACTGAACAATGCGAAGGCTTTTTCCTCTATAGTAGGAAATCTCTACGCTCTCCCAGAAGTTAAGTATGGATCTGAATTACTACCCATTTCTCCACCAAAGGTAGGCTGATCAGTTTTGGAGAGGTTCATGGTACACCTCTTCTGTGGATTGCTGGATTGGTTTCAAAAGATTACGTTGGCAATGCACACTCTCCAAACCACCTGTCTAAGGGACTGCCTTTTTCCATGGAATAAATTGCTGGCTGTGGTCAGAAGGGCTGGGTTTGCAGGAGGGCTTTTGTGAGGCAGCAGTCTGACAGGATGTTTTCCCTGAGAAGCTACCTGGAGCTAGGGGGACTAGTCTTCCCCCACAGACAAGGGCTGTCCCTGGGGAGCACAGATGGGTACATGGGCCAGGACTCTCCTGCAGAGAGTGGCTGAGAGTAGCCAGCAGAGCCAGCTTGCTGCATGCCCACTGCCAGGCAGTCATAGAATCATAGAATCAACCAGGTTGGAAGAGACCTCCAAGCTCATCCAGTCAACCTATCACCTAACACCTTCTAATTAACTAAACCATGGCACTAAGTGCCCCATCCAGTCTTTTCTTCAACACCTCCAGGGACAGTGACTCTGACACCTCCCTGGGCAGCCCATTCCAATGCCAATCACTCTCTCTCTGAAGAACTTCCTCCTAACATCCAGCCTATACCTCTCCTGGCACAACTTGAGACTGTGTCCCTTTATTCAGTTGCTGGTTGCCTGGAAGAAGAGACCAACTCCCACCTGGCTACAATCTCCCTTCAGGTAGTTGTAGAGAGCAATAAGGTCTGCCCTGTGACTCCTCTTCTTCAGGCTGCACACCCCCAGCTCACTCAGCCTCCCCTTATAGGGCTGTGCTCCAGTCACAGCACCCATACCTGACTGGGGCTTCCTTACACTGGAGAGTGAGTAGTGAGCAGTACTGGTAGCACAGGCATGTAAGAGTTAATAGTCGTTTCTGCTAAGAATGCTGCTTCACCTCTGCTTAGCTCCTAGCAAAACTAGCAGAATCACACCCCACCTACTTCCCTCCAACAACAAAAACTGTCCCCATCTACCCCTGAAGGCAGCCTACTGCTTGCAGCCACCAAGGCTCAATCTTGTCTCTCCCACCTCTGTTGCTGACTCACTCTTACCACCTGCGGGCCTGGGCAGCTCTTGCTGTCACCCACACACCACCTAGGCTGAAGGAGCTTTGTGGAGACTGTGGCACAGTGTCACATACAGCAATTCCACCAGCTGGTCTTGTCTCTGGGCAGTGTTTTGCCAAGTGACAGATGAGCAGCTGAGGTAATTTCTGCTCATGCAGACAGAATCACAGAATCAACTAGGTTGGAAAAGACCCTTGAGATCATCCAGGCCAACCTATCACCTAACAGCCTCTAATTAACTAAACCATGGCACTAAGTGGACTAAGGGGAATGGATCCAAGCTAAAGGAGGGCAGATTTACATTAGATGTTAAGGAAGGAGTTGTTCAGCATGAGGGTGGTGAGAGCTTGGAACAGCTTGCCCAGGGAGGTGGTGCAAGCCTCATCCCTGGATGTTTTCAAGGCCAGGCTGGATGTGGCTCTGGGCAACCTGATGTAGTGTGAGGTGTCCCTGCCCATGGCAGGGTGGGGTTGGAACTGGCTGATCCTTGAGATCCCTTCCAACACTGACAATTCTGTGACTATAATTCTATGAATCTATATTCAGTTTTTATTCAATTGGTAGCTTTAAAGGTATTAGATATGCAGGTAAGATTGGAACTGGACCATCTTTGAGGTCTCTTCCAGCCCTGACAATTCTGTGGCTCTGTAATTTGATGAGTCTATATTCAGTTTTTATTCAATGGGTTGCTTTAAATGTATTAGATATGCAGCTATGGTTGGAACTGGCTGATCCTTGAGGTCCCTTCCAACACTGACAGTTCTTTAATTGTGTAATTCTATGAATCTATATTCAATTTTTATTCAAAGGGTAGTTTTAAATGTATTAGATATGCAGCTATGGTTGGAACTGGCTGATCCTTGAGGTCCCTTCCAACACTGACAGTTCTTTAATTGTGTAATTCTATGAATCTATATTCAATTTTTATTCAAAGGGTAGTTTTAAATGTATTAGATATGCAGCTAGGGTTGGAACTGAATGATCCTTGAGGTCCCTTCCAGCCCTGACAATTATGTGATTCTGTGATTGTAGGAATAAAATAATTGCTCCCTAGCACAAGGTTCTTGCAGCACTGGTTGTTAGACCCTAGATGTAGGACCATAGGTAACACCTCTAATTTTCTGCCCACCCACTGCTTCTGGTTTTCCAGGCTTGCAGGATTTGCATGCTCAAACCTCCCAAAGGCTACCCAGCAGTGGGGACTCGCAGTGACACAGATCTGATAGAGTTGTTTTGATTATTTTCTGCTGCAGACGAGGATCCAACGTCTCACTGACTTTGGATATGAGCAGTTTGGGAAGCATTGAACCTTTCGTCGCTGTGCCGACTCCGCGGGAGAAAGTGGCCATGGAATACCTGCAGTCAGCCGGGCGCGTCCTGACACGGCAGCAGCTCCGAGAGGCAGTTGCATGCTCTCATGTGCTTCAAACAGAATTCATGGTGAGTTTCACAATGAGCTTTTCATGAGGGGCTTTGGCAGAATTAGTACAGCAGGAACTGTGGGGGGAAAAAAAAAAATCGGACGTCGTTTTATTGTGAAGTTACAAAAGGAGAGGGACAGGGATCTACTGGGGAGAGTCCAAGGGAGGGCTGCAAGGATGCTGAAGGGACTGGAGCACTGCCTGAGGAGGGAAGGCTGAGAGCCCTGGGGTTGCTTAGGCTGCAGAGGAGAAGGCTGAGAGGGGATCTAATCAGTGGATGTAAGTAGATGAGGGCTGGAGATCAGGATGTAATGGATAGAGACAGCCTCTGCTCACTTGTGCCCTGGCATAGGACAAGAGGCAAGGGATGGAAACTGCAGCAGAGGAAGTTCCAGCTCAACATGAGGAGCAACAACCTGGAGGTGTTCAAAGTCAGTTTGGATGAGGCCTTGAGCGACCTGTTTTAGTGGGAGATGTCCCTGCCTATGGCGGGGAGCTGGAACTGGCTGAGCTTTGATGTCCCTTCCAACCTCAACCATTCTGTGATTCTATGATTCTGTGCTGGAAGAACAGCAGCAGGTGACCAACACAACACAAAGACAAGCTTGTCTCCTTCTAGTTCCCTCAGTTGCCTTGCTACCAACTCTTGTCAGGGGACCAGAGAACAGGAACCTGATATAACCAACTATCCAACCCAACCTTAGCTCTTGCAGTATCTTTTCTATGCAGAAGAGTCCTTCTCTATTTGGTTTCTTCTGATACAGAATCACAGAAACATGTAGGTTGGCAAAGCCCCTCAGGATCACCAAGGCCAACCTAGAACCCTACTCTACAAGATTCACCTTAAACCATAGCCCTAAACACAACATCCAAACCACCCTTAAACACATCCAGGGTGGGGGACTCCACCACCTCCCTGGGCAGCTCATTCCAGTTCCTGACCACTCTCTCCATGAAAAATCTTTTCCTAATGTCCAATCTAAACCTCCCCAGCCTCAACTTGAGGCCATTCCCCCTTGTTCTGTCTCCACTTACCTTCTGCTTTAGTCTGCAGTTATGTCCACCATACTTCTGTGTGTGCTTCAGGATGGACAGATCAGAACAGCACACAGTTGTGAACACAATACAGACGTACTCAACATCACAAAGGTGTTTTCTATACTATTCTCTAGTTCTTTTGCCAAAATTCTTAGCCTTGTACTTCAGAACCCATCAAAGGACATACAAAACTCTTTTCTCCCAAATGTGTAATGTTCTATTGGTCAGCCCTGAATTTCCTCTGCCTCCTCACCATCATAAAATTCTCCTGTAATTTCTTTGAAGTCTGTTCTGAATTTTGCTGCCTTTGGTAATTCAGTGTCATCTTCACATCATCAGCTTCGCCACCTTGCTATTTATTCCCTTTTCCAGATGACCTAAATGGATTTTGATCAGTATCAACTTCAGACCAGATGCCTTTGGGACTCCACTGGTGACCTTTTTTACTCTGAGAAGCATCAGCTCCTCCATTGTTAGGCTGTGTTGATTATTCCTCACTGTATTGCAATTGTTCTTATATCTATTGGCTTCTTAAATTATTTCCATTTTCTCTCATATAGATATCGTAGAAACATAGAATCATAAAATCAGAGTCAGAGAACCACAGAATCATAGCATCAGCTGAGGTTGGAAAGAACCACATGATCATCTAGTTCCAAACCCCCTGCTATGGGCAGGAACACCTCACACTAGATTAGGCTGTCCAGAGCCTCATCCAGCCTAGCCTTAAACACCTCCACGGCTGAGGCTTCAACCACCTCCCCGGGCAACCCTTTCCAGGCTCTCACCACCCTCAGGCTGAACAATTTCTTCATAACATCCAATTTGAATCTATCCACTTGTAGTTTTGCTTCATTACCCCCAGTCCTATCACTAGCTTTTCATCACCCCAGGGCCTTTTCCTCAGGACTGCTCTCAGCTATTCCCCACCCAGCCTGGAGCTGTACTTGAGAGACTGACATTTTCATTGTCCCTCAGAGAGGCACAGGATGACTTTGACACAATCACAGAGTGACTTTGACCATTTGGTGTTTCCACAGAATTTTACTGAAGACATCATGACCTGTATCTTCCAGTTCTTAAAATGGATTTTAAGATGAAGTTGTTGAACAGGATCTGTTTAATATCTTCTTTGCTACAGATAATAGCTGTAGTAGGAACTTGAGGCATGCAAAAAATGCAATATATAATCCTCACAGTTCTGCTCACTCAGCAGAGTCTTCTGGGCTGGAACAATCCACACTGACAATACAGACTGGGGGAGGAGGTGACAGAAAGCAGTCCTGTGGAAGAGGACTTGGGGGTGCTGATGAAGGAGAAGATGGACATGAGCAGGCAGTGTGAGCTTGCAGCCCAGAAAGCAAATCCCAACCTGGGCTACATCCAAAGCAGCGTTGCCAGCAAATCAGAGAGGGGATTCTGCCACTCTGCTCTGCTCTGCTGAGACCTCACCTGCAGTGCTGCATGCAGCTCTGGAGCCCTCAACACAGGAGGGACATGGAACTGATGGAGCAGGGCCAGAAGAGGGCCGCAAAAATGATGAGGGGGTTGGAGCAGCTCTGCTACAGAGCCAAGCTGAGGGAGCTGGGGGTGTTCAGCCTGGAGAAGAGGAGGCTCTGAGGAGACCTCATAGCAGCCTGCCAGTACCTGAAGGGGGCTATAAGAAGGCTGCAGAGAGACTGCAAAGGCCTGCAGGGGCAGGCCAAGAGCAATGCATCCAAACTAGAGCAGAGCAGATTGAGACTGGATGTTAGGAACAGGTTCTGCACCATGAGGGTAGTGGAACACTGCAAACAGGTTGCCCAGGGAGGTGGTTGTGGCCCCATCCCTGGAGATACTGCAGGTGAGGCTGGACAAGGCTGTGGGCAACCTGATCTAGTTGAGGATGTCCCTACTGACTGCAGGGGGAGTTTGGACTCGATTTGGAGGTCTCTTCCAACCCAGACAGTTCTATGATTCTATGATTCTATGATTCTTGAGATAGAATCTGTTAGCTCCTGTGAAGACCTCCCAGGTGTGCAAGAAGAGAAACATTCCAAACCTTCAATGGAAAACTGAAACATGAGCAGTTTCCAGCTATTTTTAGTTCTGTAATTAACAATTTCTTTTCTTTTCTTTTCTTTTTTTAATTAAAAATTAAGGGACCACTAACTTTAATTTTTAGTTGTAACTATATTAAGTTACCATTGAAATACTTTTCATTATATTTATTAAGAAAAAAACCACCCTATTTTCTTTTTTTTAATGCTGACAAAAGTGTTGACTTTTTTTTTCACTTGGGAGAATATACCTGATTTACAAGGAGCAGAATCCTGGACTTCTTTAGGAACATAAGCTGCTGCTATTCAAAAAACCAGAATGTAGAATAGTTTGGGTTGGAAGAGACCTTAAAGGTCATCTAATTTCAACTCCCTCCACTGTGATCAGGGACACCTCCCACTTGCTCAAGGCCCAGTTTGCTCAAGGCCTCATCCAACCTGGCTTTGAACACCTCCAGGGAGGGGGGTGTCCATGACCTTCCTGGGCACCCTGTCCCAGTGTGTCCCCAGCCTCACTGTAAAGAATTTCTTCTTAATCTTCTGTATAAATCTGCCCTCCTCAAACTGCAATTACAGAATCAAAGAATGTTAGATGTTGGAAGTGATCTCCAGAGATCATCCAGTCCAAACCCCCTACCAAAGCAGCATCACCCACGATAGTGCACCCAGGAATGCATCCAGGTGGGGTTGGAAAGTCTCTAGAGAAGGAGACTCCGCAGCCTCTCTGGGCAGCCTGCTCCAGGGCTCTGTCACACTCACTCTAAAGAAGTTTCTCCTCATGTGGAGCTGAAACCTTCTCTGTTCCAGTTTGTATCCATTGCTCCTGGGCTTATTGCTGCTGACCACCCAAAAGAGCTTGGCCCCCTCCACTTGCCCCCCCAGCCCTCAGCTATTGATAGACATTGCTCAGATCCTCTCTCAGCCTTCTCTTCTCCAGACTAAACATCCCCAGGGCTCTCAGGCTCTCTCCAGAGGGGAGATGCTCAAGTACCCCACTCATCCTTGTGGATCTCTGCTGGACTCTCTCCAGCAGGTTCCTGTCTCTCCTGAACTGGGGAGCCCAGAACTGGACACAGTATTACATGTGTGATCTCAGCAGGGCAGAGCAGAGGGGGAGAAGAAATTCCCCAGACCTGCTGGCCACACTTTTCCTGATGCACCACAAGATGCCATTGGCTCTCTTGTCCACAAATGCACATTGCTGGCCCATACAGAATTTGCTGCCCACCAGCACTCCAAGGTCATTCTCCTTGGAGCTGCTCTCCAGCAGGGCAGCCACAACCTGTACTGCTGCCTGCTGTTATTTCTCCCCAAAGGCAGGACCCTGACCTTGTCCTTATTGAACTTTGTGTGTTTTAGCCTTTGTTCAGCACTTCAGGGCACAAGCAAAGGCAGATATACATCATCATCTTTAAGTGCATCAATTGCATGCATGCAACAGAGCAGATGGATGTGTGGAGCTTACATACCTTTTAATTATAGATAATATGTGCATATGTTTTATAAAACAAATCAGTTGTGCCTGTATAACTGCAGACTTTATAAGCCAATTTGCACAAGTTTGTGCTCTTTGCAATCTCCTCAGTTTATTTTCCCCCCACCTTAAACAGGAATGTTATCCCCATGGTATCCTAGTTGTTTTTGTGGAATAATCTCTTGCTTTTCATAGCCACTTTCATAATAATAAGTGTCTTGTCTGTAGCTTTTGGGTCCGTGCCCTTGGCCCCCGAGTACTTAGTACTGGAAGGAACCCACTGAATAGAAAGTGTTTACAGGATGTAAGTGATTGATATTATTAATTGACATTGTTGGCCCAGAGAACTGTATTTCTGTTTTCAAGTCAGTGGCATGCCTGCCTTTGGCAGTAACTCATCAACTGGTGAGCTGTTCTTGATGTACAGCAAGCATCAAAAGGGAGACAGGCAAGCAGCTGGAAGAGCCCCACTGGCCACTGCCTCCTGCTCTGCTGGCAGATGACACCAAGCTGTGTGGCACAGTGGACTTGCTAGAGGGCAGGGATCCATCTAGAGGGACCTGGACAGGCTGGGGAGGTGGGCCCAGGACAACCTCGTGAAATTCAACAAGGCCAAGTGTAAGGTCCTATAACTGGGTGGGTGCAGTGCCAACCACAACTCCAGGCTGGGTGGTGAACGGCTGAAAGCAGCACTGAGGAAAAGGGCTTGGGGGTCTGGGGTGATGAAAAGCTCAACATGAGCCTGCAGTGTGAGTGCAGCCCAGACAGCAACCGAGTGCTGGGCTGCAGCAAGAGCAGCGTGGCCAGCAGGATGTGGGAGGTAATTCTCAGACCCCACCTGGAGTTCTGTGTGCAGTTCTCGAGCCCCCAACACAAGAAAGACATGGAAGTGTTAGAGCCTGTCCAGAGGAGGCCAACAAGATGCTCAGAGGGCTGCAGCAGCTCTGCTGTGAGGACAGGATGAGGGAGTTGGAGCTCTGTAGCCTGGAGAAGAGAAGGCTTCCAGGAGACCTCGGAGTGGCCTTCCAGGATGTGAAGGGGGCTTCAGGAAGGCTGGGGAGGGACTATTGACAAGGTCTTGTAATGACAGGAGGAGGAATGGGTTTAAAGTGTCAGAGGGGAGAT
>VWZE01022657.1:167444-179904 GCA_013396675.1 Eubucco bourcierii
GCTATTGATAGACATTGCTCAGATCCTCTCTCAGCCTTCTCTTCTCCAGACTAAACATCCCCAGGGCTCTCAGGCTCTCTCCAGAGGGGAGATGCTCAAGTACCCCACTCATCCTTGTGGATCTCTGCTGGACTCTCTCCAGCAGGTTCCTGTCTCTCCTGAACTGGGGAGCCCAGAACTGGACACAGTATTACATGTGTGATCTCAGCAGGGCAGAGCAGAGGGGGAGAAGAAATTCCCCAGACCTGCTGGCCACACTTTTCCTGATGCACCACAAGATGCCATTGGCTCTCTTGTCCACAAATGCACATTGCTGGCCCATACAGAATTTGCTGCCCACCAGCACTCCAAGGTCATTCTCCTTGGAGCTGCTCTCCAGCAGGGCAGCCACAACCTGTACTGCTGCCTGCTGTTATTTCTCCCCAAAGGCAGGACCCTGACCTTGTCCTTATTGAACTTTGTGTGTTTTAGCCTTTGTTCAGCACTTCAGGGCACAAGCAAAGGCAGATATACATCATCATCTTTAAGTGCATCAATTGCATGCATGCAACAGAGCAGATGGATGTGTGGAGCTTACATACCTTTTAATTATAGATAATATGTGCATATGTTTTATAAAACAAATCAGTTGTGCCTGTATAACTGCAGACTTTATAAGCCAATTTGCACAAGTTTGTGCTCTTTGCAATCTCCTCAGTTTATTTTCCCCCCACCTTAAACAGGAATGTTATCCCCATGGTATCCTAGTTGTTTTTGTGGAATAATCTCTTGCTTTTCATAGCCACTTTCATAATAATAAGTGTCTTGTCTGTAGCTTTTGGGTCCGTGCCCTTGGCCCCCGAGTACTTAGTACTGGAAGGAACCCACTGAATAGAAAGTGTTTACAGGATGTAAGTGATTGATATTATTAATTGACATTGTTGGCCCAGAGAACTGTATTTCTGTTTTCAAGTCAGTGGCATGCCTGCCTTTGGCAGTAACTCATCAACTGGTGAGCTGTTCTTGATGTACAGCAAGCATCAAAAGGGAGACAGGCAAGCAGCTGGAAGAGCCCCACTGGCCACTGCCTCCTGCTCTGCTGGCAGATGACACCAAGCTGTGTGGCACAGTGGACTTGCTAGAGGGCAGGGATCCATCTAGAGGGACCTGGACAGGCTGGGGAGGTGGGCCCAGGACAACCTCGTGAAATTCAACAAGGCCAAGTGTAAGGTCCTATAACTGGGTGGGTGCAGTGCCAACCACAACTCCAGGCTGGGTGGTGAACGGCTGAAAGCAGCACTGAGGAAAAGGGCTTGGGGGTCTGGGGTGATGAAAAGCTCAACATGAGCCTGCAGTGTGAGTGCAGCCCAGACAGCAACCGAGTGCTGGGCTGCAGCAAGAGCAGCGTGGCCAGCAGGATGTGGGAGGTAATTCTCAGACCCCACCTGGAGTTCTGTGTGCAGTTCTCGAGCCCCCAACACAAGAAAGACATGGAAGTGTTAGAGCCTGTCCAGAGGAGGCCAACAAGATGCTCAGAGGGCTGCAGCAGCTCTGCTGTGAGGACAGGATGAGGGAGTTGGAGCTCTGTAGCCTGGAGAAGAGAAGGCTTCCAGGAGACCTCGGAGTGGCCTTCCAGGATGTGAAGGGGGCTTCAGGAAGGCTGGGGAGGGACTATTGACAAGGTCTTGTAATGACAGGAGGAGGAATGGGTTTAAAGTGTCAGAGGGGAGATTGAAACTGGATGTTAGGAAGAAGTTCTTTCGAGTGAGGATGATGAGACACTGGCACAGGTTGCCCAGGGAGGTGTTTAATACCAGGATGGATGAGACCTGTTCTGGTGGGATGTGTCCGTGCCTATGGCACAGGGGGGTTGGAACTGGCTGAGCTTTGAGGTCCCTTCCAATCTAAATTCTGAATTCTCTGATTCTATGACTCTTCCTCACACGTCTTTTTCCAGTCTCTGTAGATGGCAAACACAGCTCCCACAACACACAGGCTTAAGGTCCTGTTCTCTGTCAGTTGGTACACAGTTCAGCTGACACATTGTTCATTCACTGCTGATGTTTATAGTAAGCCAGGGATGAACCAGGGAAGTTCTGTTTCCAACCAGTAGCCCATTCCAGAGCCAATTAGCATGCACTGGAACCCAAGGACCAGAGGAAGGGATCAAAGTCAGAGGTAGATACTGAGTGGGCATAGCCCATTTTTTAGTTCCATAGAGGAAGAAGGAGCATCAGAAGCAGGACAGAGGTGAGATGGTTCGATGTGAGGGAACTGGGATGAGGTTTCTATAGGAATGAAGTCCTATAAATCAGAAAATCTTGAGCTTTGTACAGGCATCCCATGGATGGCAGTAAAGGGAGCTGGAAAAATGTTCAGTGAAGCATCTGCAAGGAAGGTGGATCTTAGCAGCCACACTTTGTCAAGTCTAAAAGGAGAGACAGTAAGTCATAGAATTGTCAGAGCTAGAAGAGACCTCAAGGATCACCCAGTTCCAACTCCTCTGCCATGGGCAGGGACACCTCACGCTAGATCAGGTTGCTCAGAGCCACATCCGGCCTGAGCTTAAACATCTCCAAGGATGTAGTTTCCACCACCTCCCTGGGCAACCTGTTCCATCCAGTGTCTCACCACCCTCATGGTGAAGAACTTTATCCTAACATCCAGTCTGAGTCTACCCACTTGGATCCACCCACCCCAATCCTATCACTACCTGACACACTCAAAAGTCCCTCCACAGCTTTCCTTTAGGCCCCTCGCAGGAACTGGAAGGCCGCAATAAGGTCTCCTCTTCTCCAGACTGAACAGCCCCAACTCTCTCTCTGTCCTGATAGGAAAGGAACTGTTTTACATACAGTGCTTTCTAAGCTGATCAGGAGTTTGTCATTTGGATATTGCTGGAAATTGAAGCAAACTGTCACATTAGTGACTTCATAGCTGATATTTAAAGAAGTCAATGCAGAGCAATCACTAAAAGTTCAGAATGAGAATCGAGAGAAATAGCTTCAGATTTTTATCCATTTTGGAGTCAGTGAATGCAAAAGATTAAGGCACCTCATTCTAGTAGTTTCTACAAAAGCAAGTGAGGGTTCTGACTGACATTGTCAAGGACTTTACACAAGGTTAAAAGGGAAAAATAAAGAAAAAAAAAAGTTGCCTATGAATATTTAACTGTTTGGAAATTTCATCCCCAAGTTCAGTACAATGTTACACTTCTCTCCTGGGGTTCTGCACTTTTCAGCTCCCCTTTTTCTACAACTGTTGTGCATTTTAAGCCTCTCTCCTAACCCTGTAAAAAAGTTTACTTCTAATAATTCACCAGAAGTGTTCCTTGGAAGTCACCCCCTCAGCTGTTTATTAAAGGAAGGGCGTTGACAGGCTTGAGGTGGGAACCATTTTTTTCCTTAATAACTTTGATGTCAAAAGACAGTTGTGTAACAGCAGATGGCCTTCTTCTGATAATTTCCTGCATGGCCTTCTTTGGAAACACCAATCTCATTCCATTTGTTCGTTTTTTGTTGATTTTTTTTTTTTTTTTTAATAGGAAATACCAATGAATTTTGTGGATCCCAAAGAAATTGACATCCCGAGCCACGGAACTAAAAACCGCTATAAAACAATCTTGCCAAGTAAGTAACTGAGCCCCTGGCTTCCTACTATGGCATTTACTCCTGCTCTGAGAACTTACTGTTGTCCAGGTCTGATTCTCTTCACCCTTCCCATAGCATCTTGCATACAAGCTGCTCCAGCCAGCATCAGGTTTGCCATCAGCAATGCCTTGCAAATGAATTGAATCCTGTTTCACTGCAGCATGCGTTTTGAATTGGGACATGGCAGCTGGGCCTTGCTTGATGCTGATGAGCTTTGAGAGCCAACAGTTCTGGAACCCTCAGCACAGGAAGGACATGGAAGTGTTGGAGCGGGTCCAGAGGAGGGCCACAAAGATGATCAGAGGGCTGGAGCAGCTCTCCTATGAGGACAGGCTGAGGGAGTTGGGGCTCTTCAGCCTGGAGAAGAGAAGGCTTCGAGGGGACCTGATAGTAGCCTTCCAGTATCTGAAGGGGGCCTACAGAAAGGCTGGGGAAGGATTATTTACAAGGTCCTGCAATGACAGGACAAGGGGCAATGGGCTTAAACTGGCAGAGGGGAGATTTAGACTGGATGTTAGGAGGAAGTTCTTTACAGTAAGGGTGGTGGGGCACTGGAACAGGTTGCCCAGGGAGGTTGTGGATGCTCCCTCCCTGGATGTGTTCAAGGCCAGATTGGATGAGGCCTTGAGTAAGCTGTACTAGTGGGAAGTGTCCCTGCCTATGGCAGGGGGTTGGAACTAGATGATCCTTGAGGTCCCTTCCAACCTTACCATTCTATGATTCTATACCTTTGTGTTTTTACCTCCAGTTAGCCAGCACGTGCTGCTAAATCCAAAGCACCTTTTCAGTTCAAGCACACTGCTGGTGTGCAGTACAGCTACCCCCTGGCATGCACTTGTTAAACATCCTTGAGAGAAAGCAGAAGGTCTGTTTGTGTATTAACACCAGGCTTTTTCAAATAAGATATTTTGAGGACGGAGGTATGTGAGCTGATGCTTCACTCTGCCCTAGTGAGGCCTGGCCTGGAATATTGCATCCATAGAATCATAGGATCAGGCAGTTTGGAAGAGACCTCCAAGCTCATCCAGTCCAACCTATTACCCAGCCCTAGCCAATTAACTAAACAATGGCACTAAGTGCCCCATCCATCTTTTCTTGAACACCTCCAGGGGTGGCAACTCCACCACCTCCGGGTGCAGCCCATTCCAATGCCAATCACTCTCTGTGGAAAAATTCCTCCTAACATCCAGCCTATAACTCCCCTGGCACAACCTGTCTCAAACTACACAGGGGAAGTTTAGGCTGGAGGTGAGGAGAAAGTTCTTCACTGAGAGAGTCATTTGCTACTGGAATGGGCTGCCCGGGGAGGTGGTGGAGTCACCGTCCCTGGAGGTGTTCAAGGCGCGTTTGGACATGGCACTTGGTGCCGTGGTCTAGTCTTGAGGTCTGTGGTGAAGGGTTGGACTTGATGATCTTTGAGGTCTCTTCCAACCCTGGTGATACTGTGATACTGTGAACTTGAGGCTGTGTCCCCTCATTTTATCCCTGGGTGCCTGGGAGAAGAGTCCAACCTCACCTGGCTACAACCTCCCTTCAGGTATCTGTAGAGAGCAATGAGGTCTGCCCTGAGCCTCCTCTTCTCTAGGCTGCACCCCCTCAGCTCCCTTAGCCTCTCCTCACAGGGCTGTGCTCCAGGTCCTTCACCAGCTTCATCACCCTTCTCTGGACACATTCTAGTACCTCATCCAGTTCTGGGCTCCCCAGTTTAGGAGGGACATGGATCTACTGGAGAGAGTCCAAGGGAGGGCTACAAGGATGCTGGAGGGACTGGAGCACTGCCTGAGGAGGAAAGGCTGAGAGCCCTGGGGCTGCTTAGGCTGCAGAGGAGAAGGCTGAGAGGGGATCTGAGCAATGGGTAGAAATAGCTGAGGGCTGGGGGTCAGGAAAGAAGGGACAGGGACAGCCTCTGCTCACTTGTGCCCTGGCATAGGACAAGGGACAAGGGATGGAAACTGCAGCACAGGAAGTTCCAGCTCAACATGAGGAAGAACTTCTTGCCTGTAAGGGTGAGAGAGCCCTGGCACAGGCTGCCCAGAGAGGTTGTGGAGTCTCCTTCTCTGGAGCCTTTCCAGCCCTGTCTCGATGTGTTCCTGTGCAACCTTCACTGGATTCTCTCCTCCTGCTGTGGCAGGGGGCTTGGACTGGAAGATCTCCAGAGGTCCCTTCCAACCCCTAACATCTTGTGATCCTGTGATCCTGTGAGGTATGTGCTTATAATAAACACTGGAGCACCCCACTCCACCCCACCCCCAGCCCAAGTGGGTTTGGAGATGATTTGAGTGATTAAGCAGAACACTCTTCCTGCTTTCCTGCTCTGATGATGTCAGCTCACTGCTTTGTACATCCACATCAGCTTTTCCATTCCCAGTGCTGGGTAGGTCTCCTGAATCAGGGCACCTGTGGTGACAAGTGACATTGTAGCTGATGGATTAGCTCCTAAAAATGCCCACTCCTACCAGCTCCACCCTCTGCACTGTGGAGGATGTTCTCATTTTCTAAGAGATCATTCAGTGAGAGGGTTCATGAGGTCAGGCTCACATGAATAGATAGTACCCAGCCAGCCAGACATGCTCCTGTGAAATAAAATGAATGCCTCATGAAAACTGTTATATATGGGAAACTACAAAGTGCAGGAAATGTTACAGTTCTATGGATGCTGTTTCAGGTCACAGAATCACAGAATTGTCAGGGTTGGAAGGGACCCCAAGGATCAGCCAGTTCCAACCCCCCTGCCATGGGCAGGGACACCTCACACTACATCAGGTTGCCCAGAGCCACATCCAACCTGGCCTTAAAAACATCCAGGGATGAGGCTTGCACCACCTCCCTGGGCAACCTGCTCCAGGCTCTCACCACCCTCATGCTGAACAACTTCTTCCTTAATATCTAATGTAAATCTGCCCTCCTTTAGCTTGGATCCATTCCCCTTAGTCCACTTAGTGCCATGGTTTAGTTAATTAGAGGCTGTTAGGTGATAGGTTGGCCTGGATGATCTCAAGGGTCTTTTCCAACCTAGTTAACTTCTTCCTAACATCCAGTCTGAATCTACCCATTTCTAGTTTTGTTCCATTCCCCCCAGTCCTATCACTACCTGACACCCTCAAAAGTCCCTCCCCAGCTTTCCTGTAGCCCACTTCAGATACTATAAGACCACAATAAGGTCTCCTGGGAGTCTTCTCTTATCCAGACTGAACAGCTCCAACTCTCTCAGCCTGTCCTCACAGCAGAGCAGCTCCAGCCCTCTGTGTATCCTCATGGCCCTTCTCTGGACATGTTCCTGTTGCAGTATAACACAGCCAGCACTCTCACACAAACACTAGGATGCCATTTTAAGCTTTCTATGTGTTAATTGCTCTATAACTCTATGCTAATACAGTGAGAGGACAGTCTGGAATCAGAAGCAAATGACTAAACAACTGCTTAGAATCACTCTTTCTCCACTATTCCACTTGCCTGTGGCCTGACTCACTGGTCCTGTTAAACCCCACTCTGTATCTTCTCTCTGCCATCCACCTACAGCATTTTCTGCCCAAAGATTTCCCAGTCTTTCACCCCAATCTCATCCTCCTGGCAGAACACCAGCCCCACTGCTCCCTCCTCATGAAAGAATCATAGAATCAACCAGGTTGGAAAAGACCTCTAAGATCATTGGGTCCAACCTACCACCTAACACCTTGTAATTAACTAACCCATGGCACTAAGTGCCTCATGCAGCCTCCTCTTAAACGCCTCCAGGGATGGTGACTCCATCACCTCCCCAGGCAGCCCATTCCAATGCCAATCACTCTTGCTGGGAAGAACTTCCTCCTAGCATGCACCCTTTTACTCCACATCTTTACCTATGCATACTTCTCTTCTGCAGCTCCCACTGCATGTCCCCTCAGCGCGACCTAAGTTTCAGTGTCCTGTCTGTATCTTTTCCCCTTCCTATCTCATTGTTTGCACCTCAAGCTAGAAGCAGAATTCCTCTGATGCTTCTGAGCATTCCTAGGCTCTTGCTTAGAAAGGAGTGAGTGGCTTAATGCTACTCTTTGGGTATCTTCCTGTATGCAACACATCCAGGGTTTCTGGATGGCATTCCTTAACCTTTTTCTGAAGGGTAGCCTCAGGGTAGAAGCCTACAAGAAAACACTTCAGGCACAACAGTAGATTCAAAGTAACATGAAGGTATAAAGTACTTGATGGGTCAGACTCAATGAGGGCAAAATCAGGAATGGTTATCAAGATGGAAAGGTGAGTACCAAGAAGATGGAGCCAGGCTCTGCTGGGTGATGTCCAGTGCCAGGACAAGGGCCAGTGGGTGGGAGCTGAGGCATAGAAAGTTCCATGGAAACATGAGGAAAAATATTTCCACTGTGAGGGTGACAGAAGCCTGGCACAGGCTGCCCAGGGGGGTTGTGGAGTCTCCCTTTCAGGAGCTATTCCAGAGCTACCTGGATGTGTTCCTGTGTGATCTGCTGTAGGTGCTGCTGCTCTGGCAAGGGGTTTGGACTGGCTGAGCTTTGGAGGTCCCTTCCAGCCCCTGACCTGACATTCTTTGATTCTTTGAAATCCTTAAGCTGTTGCTAAAGTGCTCATGCTAGAGCTGGCTCTGGCACACCAGCTATAGACAAAGGAAAAGTTAAATCTAAATTATATGATCACAGGCCTTTATTATCCAAGCCTGAAGACAGACACTGGGTAACTGTTCCCTTCATGTGGATTTTCCAGCTTACAGAATCACAGCAACATGCAGGTTGGCAAAGCCCCTCAGGATCACCAAGTCCAACCTAGAACCCTACTCTACAAGATTCGCCTTAAACCACAGCCCTAAGCACCACATCCAAACCACCCTTAAACACACCCAGGATGGGTGACCCAACCACCTCCCTGGGCAGCTCATTCCAGTCCCTGACCACTCTCTCCCTGAAAAATTTTTTCCTAATGTCCAATCTAAACCTCCTCAGCCTCAGCTTGAGGCCATTCCTCCTTGTTCCGTCTCAAATTCCCTGTGAGAAGAGACCAGCACCAACCTCTCCACAATATTCCTTCAGGCAGACTTCATGGCTGTCTACAGCTGTCTGCCCTCAGCCTCCTCTGTTTCACACTAACCATCCCCAGCTCCCTCAGTCTCTTCTCATCTGATTTACTCTCTAGGCCCTTCCCCAGCTTCCTTGCCCTCCTCTGCACTGGCTCCAGCACCTCCACAGCTCTCTTGTATTGAGGTGCCCAAAACTGACCACAAAACCACCTCCTTGGGCAACATATGCCAGGGTCTCACCACCCTCATGGTAAAGAAGAGCGTAGCCAGCAAATTAAGGGAGTTTTTCTTCCCCCTCTACTCTGCCCTGCAGGCTGCACCTGGTCTGCAGTGTCCAGGAACTGGGATCTACTGGGTAGAGTCCAACAGAGGACCATGATCATCATTAGGGGACTAGATGAGGAGAGGCCTTAGAGGCCTGGAGAAGATGAGGCTGAGGACAGACCTTATTGTTCTCTACAACTGCCTGAAAGGAGGTTGTAGCCAGGTGGGATTGGTCTATTCTCTCAGGCACCCTGGGACAGAACAAAAGGATACAGCCTCAAGCTGTGCCAGGGCAGGTTTAGGCTGGATGTGAGGAAGAAGTTCTTCCCAGAAAGAGTGATTGGCATTGGAATAGGCTGCCTGGGGAGGTGGTGGAGTCCCCATCCCTGGAGGTGTTCAAGACTGGATGGGGCACTTGGTGCCATGGTTTAGTTAACGAGAAGGTTTTAGGTTATAGGTTGGACTCAACAATCTCAGAGGTCTTTTCCAACCTACTTGATTCTGTGACTCTGTGAAAATAGAAGACTGAGAGGGTGTCTTATAAATGAACCTAAATATCTACACGGTGAAGGTAGTGAGAAAGGGCTGGACTCTTCTCAGTGGTGCCCAGTGATAGGACAAGGGGCAATGGGTACAAGACAGAGCACAGGAAGTTTTCTTGAACTTAAGGGGAAGCTATTTACTTCAAGAGTGACAGAGCACAGGGACAGGCTGCCCAGAGAGGCTGTGGCATCTCTTGCTCAGGAGACTTTCCAAACCCACCTTGGATGCTTTCTTGTGCAAGCTGGTTCTAGATGTACCTGTGTTAGCAGGGGGGTTGGACTAGATGCCTTCCAGAGGTCCCTTCCAACCCCTACCAGAAGAGGGCAAGGAAGCTGGGGAAGGGCCTGGAGAGTAAACCTGATGAGAAGCAACTGAGAGAGCTGGGGATGGTTAGTTTGAGGAAGAGGAGGCTGAAGGGAAACCTCATTGCTGTCTACAGCTACCTGAAGAAACATTGTGGAGAGGCTGCTGCTGTTCTCTTCTCACAGGTCATTGGAGACAGAACAAGGAGGAATGGCCTCAAGCTGAGGCTGAGGAGGTTTAGATTGGACATTAGGAAAATGTTTTTCAGGGGGAGAGTGGTCAGGGACTGTAATGAGCTGCCCAGGGTTGTGGTGGAGTCATCCACTCTGGCTGTGTTTAAGGGTGGTTTGGATGTGGTGCTTAGGGCTGTGGTTTAAGGTGAATCTTGTAGAGTAGGGTTCTTGGTTGGACTCTGTGATCCTGAGGGGCTTTGCCAACCTGGATGCTTCTGTGAGTCTGTGATTCTGTCTTCACACCCAGGTGGTGTTCATGGAGTGGGTGAATCTTCAGTGATGATAACAGTGGGGGGAGGCTGCCCAGCAGTGCCACCCTATAGCCTTGCCTGTGCCCTGCACCTGACAGTCTCATGGAGGTGATCTAGAGCCCCTTTAACACCTTCCTGTTACTCTAGGCTGGTAAATTCAGGCCAATATTAATTTATTAAACACAGTTAGAGGAAGTTGCTTCTGCTTGTTGTGACCTTTCAGTATCTTAAAGAGGCCTACAAGAAAACTGGGGAGGGACTTTTTAGGATGTTAGGTAGTGGTAGGACTAGGGGGAATGGAACCAAGCTAGAAATCGGTAGATTCAGACTGGATTTTAGGAAGAAGCTCTTCAGCATGGTGGTAGTGAGACCCTGGAATGGGTTGCCCAGGGAGGTGGTCGAATCCTCATCCCTGGAGGTGTTTAAGGCCAGGCTGGATGAGGCTGTGGCAAGCCTGATCTAGTGTGAGGTGTCCCTGCCCATGGCAGAGTGGTTGGAACTGGATGATACTCATGATCCCTTCCAACCCTGACTGATTTTATGGCTCTATGATTCTATGGTTCTATGATTCTGTGCTCTAATGAGAGAACTGTTTCAGGCTGCCTAGAAGCCCAAAAGAAAGCAGCAGAGCCACAAAAAAAATAAACCCAGCAGAGAAGCAGAAGAGACTCAAAAGAAAGCAGAAGAGGCACAAAAGAAAGCAGCAGAGGCACAAAAGAAAGCAACAGAGACATAAAAGAAAGCAGCAGTAATTTTGCCTCAGACAAGTTGTAGGAGTAACTGTAAGAGCTTAACAGCTCTCCTGCATTTGGAGATGCTCTGCAAACATTGATGAGTTCAGCCTTGCTGCCACCATCTGTGTCTTTCTGCTGTAGCTTCAGACTACAGCTCAGAGATTATTGCCTGAAAGGTATTTGTCGGGCAGAGGGAAGCTAATTGCTTCCATTTGTGGCTCTAGATATTCGGCAAAACTATTTTCCTCATTTCACGGCTGAATTTACAGCACTTACCTAGTTCATAACTGGGCAGGGCTTTTAATTTAGGGAAGCTTCCCTTTGGGAAGCAGAGTTTGTTTCCTTGATTGGAGTTGGAAGAAGGTGTCCTAAACGCCTTAGTAACAGAGGGATTTATCTGAAGACATAGAACCGAACGGGCTGTCCAGCCTGCTTGGCAGAGGTTTTTTAAGGTAGGGGTCAAACTGTAGCAGAATGAGAGGCATTGTGTGAGCCTGCGGATGCTGTGCTTTGCCAAGGCCACGTAGCCTGAGGCATTTGTGGAAATGGCTAATAATCACCCTGTGCTGCAAAGGAATGAGAGGTTTCCTGTCCTCAGATTGTTAAGGGGGGCGGGGAGAGGAGAGAAAAAGTTCTAAGTGAAAAAGGTGGGAAAATTAGCACAAAGAGATTTTAGCACAAGTTAGCTAGGGTTCAGGTTGTGCTATTAAGGCACAGGCTTTGGCATAGAAGTCCTGCCTGCATTAGCACGTTTTCAGAACCGCACTTCAAAACACACTGCAAAGGCTCCCCTCCTGTCCAAGACTCCTCTGTGACCTTCAGCGGGCAAGAGACATAAAGCATGTTTGGGATCATTCCTCCTCTTCCTTTGATTTGCAAAGGTTTTATCTTGTACTTAAGAACAGGACGAAAAGTCACACAACAAACCCGCAATCACCTCTGAAGACCCAGCACTTGTAGAGCAATTGTGTAGCTCTTGGACAAACAGCAGGGCCCTGGAATAAATAACATTTTCTTACCACTCTGCAGCTCAGCATCTTTGAAGACATTGCTTATGCTGCCCTTAGCAAAGCAGCTGTCCAGAGCTTATTGACAAAACCATTGGTGTCTGTATACTCTCCAAAAGCTGCTGATTCTAATTATTTAAGCAGATTACCAGAAGAAGAAAAAAAAAATTTCAGTGCAGAAATATTTCCATGTCATTGTAAATATTTCTTTTTTTTTTCTTCTTTTTTTTTTTTTTTTTTTTTTGGTCAGAAAAGGAACTGTGAAGACAGCAAAAGTGTCACAGCATAGGCACCTCCTTTCCCTTCATCATATCCTCTCAAGGGTCGTTCTCCCCCTGTACTCTGGTACACTGTACACTGGTTAGGCCACACCTTGAGTACTGTGTCCAGTTCTGGGCCCCTCAATTTAAGAAGGACATTGAGGTGCTTGAGCATGTCCAGAGAAGGGCAACGAGGCTGGTGAGAGGCCTCGAGCA